>CM070840.1:13183714-13713714 GCA_036326025.1 Chrosomus eos
ATCGGGATTCTCCTTAGTGTGTATGACTCGATGCCGCAAAAGGAGACTCATTTCATTAAACTTCTCCCCACAAGTTGAACAGATATAAAACCTTTCTTTAACTTCAGATTCGGTTTTATTTTTACCGTGAATAGCACGTCGATGCTTCATTAGGTTGCGTTTACTACGAAACCTCTGGCCACAAGTTAAACAGCTGATATACTTTCTTTTGACTTGGTCTTCTTTATTCTCAAAGATGCCGGTCGAAATACAGTCTTCTGTAATGGCCAGCTCACTCTCCTCATATTTAAACACACTCATCCTGCTCTTGTCCAGATGTCATGTTGGCACTCAGCTCATATTCAAGAGGCTCCTCTTTGACACAAGCAAGTGAAATGGCCTCCGAAATTGTGATTTTGCATGTTTCATCTTCCACACTCTCATCTTCTGCTTCCTGTCAGATAAAACAGAATCCAGTACATGATTTTCAATCCAGAATTGTTTATATACAGTATATATATATATAATATAGAGAGAGAGAGAGAGGAGAGAGAGAGAGAGAGAGAGAGAATTTTTATATAAAAAATGGATGTTGAATTATATGTAATTACATTTAATGTGCATATTACATAAAAAAATGTGTATGTGTACTCTATAATTATTGACAATAAATCAGTATATTACGTATGTGTGTGTTTTAACATTTAATATCTATATTATATCTAAAATGAAATACTACATTAAATATAACTATATATAATTAAAATATAAATGTCCTATGAATTGAAAACTAATTGGGAAAAACTTACCCGTATCTCCTTTTCCGTCTCAGATGATCTATGAACAGAATATACTGTGGGAACAGCATCCACGCTTAGTATCATACATGTGGTGTAACCCAGATCCATTTTGAAGTAGTTCTCCTCGGAGAAATGATCCCCACACACCCGGCATGAAGGGCTCGTGGTTTCCTCATCAGCTTTACTGTGTTCAATAAACTTTAACCAAAGTTTGCGTCTTTTCGGATCTTTGGGTAACATGTAATGAATAATGGTTTCCGATCGGTTCGGACAACCACCTACCACACATTTATGTACCATAATGTTTACGATCTAACTGGATTTGGGCTTTAATATGGAATGTTTAGACTATGTAAACAATCTGATATTTGCATTCAGATTGCTTGATATCTCTAAATCATAGTAGACTAGATAATCATACTTTAAGACGAGCATGCAAACATTTTCAAAACAAACCTCAGTGTGGTTTCTTCAGATGTTACTGGCGTTAATGATGAAATTCTCGCCCCCTACCGGATAGGAGGACGGAACCTTTTCCACCAAAAAAAAAACATACAGAAAACATTTAACATCAGACATGGAGCGGAACAGATCTTTTTAGTTTTACAGAATATGCTCATATATTTTTTCCTTTTCTCTTTTGAAGAAGACGGGGTCTTCTTTTTCTCTGACCTAATCAAAAAATACAATTATTTATCATATTACATTATATCATCAGATCATAATAAATTATATTTAATCCACTGATATAAAAACAAACAGGGTCCTCATATTTCATATCAGTTCCCGATCGGGTTTTGGCTGTGATGTGAATAAAGTTTTGCGCTGTTGAATCTTGAATGAAGAAAGCAATCTGCGCATGCGTCATTCTCAGCTCTTCTCGCTAGCGGTACTGAACAGCTCACTATAGCATGTTTGAGAAGTAAAATATTTGACATATGTTTATAATTCCCTGACGTTTCGAAACATTATACTAGAGTCGTCGACGTGATTAAAAGAATATGCCGAAAAACAAAGGTATGGTGGTTTCTTAAGACAATTGTAAGAGATGTTAGCCTTGAATTTAGCAAGCAAGGTAACGTTAACGTGAGCTGCTCCGCGAGATATCCCATGTAGTTGCTCATTGTCAATGTTTAATTTTCCATTTTGCCAAAAAAAAATGTTTAAATCATTTTTTGGGCCTTTAAGCTCATAAAACGAAATAAAATACGCTGTCAGGTAATGAGAGGGATGCTCTCGGCCGCAGTTACAGATAGATGTAGCGTTACAGTTAAATGTACATTGATCTTTACCTACTTACAATATTGTTATTTAATTATGAGACTAATATTTCTATAGTGGGCTTCTACATGTTTAAGTTGCCCACAAAGTTTGTACTTTGCTCTCTCATTAGCCAACATTTGCAGTGTAATGTTGGTGTTAATGAGAAGACTTTGTCCCATGTGTATGATGGCATCTGATATAATTTTATATCTCTTTATCCAGGTAAAGGAGGAAAAAATCGGCGGCGTGGTAAGAATGAGAATGAATCTGAGAAAAGGGAGCTGGTGTTTAAAGAGGATGGACAAGGTATGTTGTAATACTCTTCCATATAATAAACAGTCTGCCTTTCCTTGAAATGCTTTTAGTTTTTTCATTTGTTGAAAAACCATCTTCTGTCTTCTAGAATATGCTCAGGTCATCAAGATGTTGGGTAATGGGAGATTGGAGGCCATGTGTTTTGATGGAGTCAAACGGCTTTGTCACATCCGAGGAAAACTCCGGAAAAAGGTGCACTTTACAGCTTCAGGCTAAATGCTGATTCAGCGTTTTCGTCACTTTGTGAATGAGCTTGACTGGACTGATTATGAAAAGTTTAGCCCAATCAGTTACAAAATGTTTAGGCCAATCAGTCAGTATTGTTTGATTAAACTAAATAATTAATGTTACTAATGTTGTGGATGGATTTTTTTTTATGCTGGAAAACTTAAGCATAGGACAAAATGTTCTGATATGAAAATGTATCTGCTTAAAATGTTTATAAGACGCATTTGTCTTGTCATTTATTGTCTTATGCTTTTTGTTTCTTAAATTTAGGTGTGGATTAACACGTCAGACATTATACTCATTGGATTAAGAGACTACCAGGTTTGCTATTTTTTCTTAATTTAACAATCATACATTATTATAATAAAACACGTAATATAGCTATATAATGCAAATAAATATTTTGTAATTTATTATTAATATATAACTGTTTAGATAATATTTTTTTGTTTGCTTGGAAAGATATGAATTCCCAATATCACTTAAAAGCTATATTACTCTTGTAGTTTAAAAATAAGACTCATTCTGCTTCTGAAACTACAGAATTCTTCAATGCAAGAATTTTTTTTTATGGAGTGAATATCTGACACTTTAAATTCTGAAATCTCTTGTCAGGATAACAAAGCAGATGTCATTTTGAAGTATAATGCTGATGAAGCTCGGAGTCTGAAAGCCTATGGAGAGCTTCCAGAACACGGTGAGTATATTCGGAGAAACGTAACCTCTGCTACAGTTCTTGATGAAAAGAGGTTCTTGGCTTGCAAAATGCTGATCTTTTTGCTGCGCTGTATTAAATGTCATGTCATTAAATTCTCACTTTTGGTGCCTTGCAGCCAAAATCAACGAGACTGATACCTTCGGGCCTGGCGATGATGATGAGATTCAGTTTGATGATATTGGTGATGATGATGAGGACATTGATGATGTGAGTACTGAAGCAGTCTTGTATTCATCAGAAGATTAAGATTAATTAAAAACTGAATGTTTTGAGTGATCAATTGAAGTGGAGACATGATGCAAGTAGTCAGTACATCAGTTTTTATCTGTGTTTGTCCTGACAATACTATATATATCCATTCTGCAGATCTAAGAGGAAGAAGCGGAGAAGTGAATGTTTTTCAGCCTGAGGCGACAATATTCTCACACCCCTCATGAAGTTGCCCCTCCATCATTATGTACACGGAGGCTCAAGTTTTGGGTTTCTCTTACTAAACACATGACTGCATTTTCACTTTCAATCCATTTTGTTATCTTTTAATGTATTTATATTGATTTCACATCAAGTGGAATTTAGCTACAAGTACAGAATCTATGGATTCGCAATAAAAAGATAACCAATTTTATGTTTGGCCTGGCAGTCTGTATCCTAATAGACAAGTTCACGCGGTCTGTAAAGGTGAGTGAAACTCTTATGAGCAAAGCTAATATACCTCTACAATGCCTCTTGCCTTTTTTGGATGTTTTTGAAGTCTTAAGATTTGCTGGTCACAAAATTGATGTGTTGGACAATGCATTTATTAAAAAAAAAAAAAGCCTGTCTCTGATTAGCATTGTTTCAATCCATCCTAGTTTTCTTTTTTTGTGTTTGTGTCTACTTCATATGATGATAATACTAATTTTACAGGGCTGCCGAATTTATCAAAGTAACTCATCTTGAAGCTCTATGTATTACTTCAGTTGTTACTTAGTTACGGCTTAATACTAAACTACAGTAAACATCAGTGACTGAAATATTTGTAAGATGAAAATGGAAACAGTTTTTTACTTTCTAAAATGATAGCTCACAAAGCAAGTAATCAGAATGAGCAAGTATTTTTGTATGCAAATAAGCTAATCAAAACAAGAATAATGAAAGTTTGATTGTATTCTTGCAGAACTGGCCCTTTTGACTGAGCTTGATGGTTATAATCTGTTATTTTATTGTTTTGATGAGCTAACAATGGTTGCTTTTGTCCTCTGCTGATTTTGATCAGAAAACCTGTGATTTTGAAATAAAATTCAACAACATTCAGTATCCTAGAAATGTGTATTTTAAGCCTTTGAAAATATTCACTTGTTACCTCCAGTGTTTGTAAAAATGTACAAAATGACCATATATGATATTGTCTTTATTGTTGCAGGTGTTTTGTGTTTGAAGTGGATATAAAATAGGCAGTATAATTATAGTAAGTGTGTCTAGCCACAGGCTTGAGTGATATTAGTCACTGTGTGTTTTTCGCCCATCACGTGTGTTGAACTTGCAGTGTAAAAAACAAAGGTAGCCTAATGCACATGCGTATATATTCTTTATAATGTCATATTTGGCTTGTGGTTGCTAAAATGCTACAAACCAGCCTATTTCCCCACACTAAATTCACACACTTCTGGATATGAAATAGGCTATTGGTGATCTGATTGTGCACATTGTCTCCAGACATAATTAGGTATATATTTGCATATTTTGAGCAGTCTTTACAATGTAACTGGTCAATTAGTTAAATTGCATCTTGAATTTGCTTTTGATCTTCTATGAAGTACGCAATAGGTATATATTTCTAGACATGTTAAATGAAATGTCTCTTTCTTGGGGAAATAAATGGGAAATGTCTTTTTCTTGGGGAAATAAATGGGAAATGTCTGCCCTGTGCGCAGCTGCCGAGCTTTCCATATATAGCGCAATGTAAACTATGACGTAATGCGTTGGCCCTGGGCGCATCGCTTACGCGCGCGTGCGCTCGGTACGCGGCGATTGGTCGAGCGTGTTGTAATTTATTAGAACCTCGCGCTCTTGTGGATCTGCCTTCACTACTAGTGATGTCTGGTCGCATGCCATGAAGAGGTTCGGATGAATAAAACCTGAGGTGAACTGTTTTTTCCGTCGCGTTTTGATTTTTCCACTAAATACTGATAACTGAGTGTGTGGGGTCGGAATGTCATCTGGATATTAATCGTCGAATACACCAAAAGATAAACCGGAAATGGCCACAATTTTGGAAAACCTGACAGGTACGTTATGTTATATTGTCATGCTTTAAATGATATGCCTCACCCAAATATGACAGTATTGAGGAACGGATTACGGGGAAAGCGAGCATTTTGAGCTGTTGTCATGGAAACTGCTGAGGTGAGAGCAGGATGGGGAACCAAAGACTGACCTGTCCAGGTGAAGAGTGACACCCCTATGAAAGGCCACGTTTTTGCGAACCTTATTCACATTACCATATATAGAGAGAGAGAGGGAGAGGGAGGTGTGTGTGTGTGTGTGTGTGTGTGTGTGTGTGTGTGTGTGTGTGTGTGTGTGTGTGTGTGTGTGTGTGTGTGTGTGTGTGTGTGTGTGTGTGTGTGTCATGGAGAAAACCAGGGATAGTTGTCACTGTTTACGCCAGTAAATACTTTTCAGCATTGGTTACATTTCTGTTTCTACACATACCTTAAAGTATTGGCTGCAAATATCAATTGAAGATTTCCACTGTTATCTTTGTGATCTTTTGTGACAACATGCCCCAATAGAAGAACATGCTGTCACATTACATGGGGTAAATTGGTAACTGCCCTTAGGCAGGTCGGCTTTACAGCTAAAATTAAACAGTAAAACAATCATGAAACAGCAAAAATATCAAACCATTGTTTTAGCCAACAAATATTTTAATTAGCCTGTATTGCATGTTTTAAAACAGCCCAGAAGTTCTTTTAAATGAATGATTTGAAACCAACATACATTATCACTGCTGTAGAAAACACATTTGTGTAATTGCTTTTGTGACAACCAGCTCTGGTCTCCACTATAAGCTATTTATATCTATTTGTCTAACAGACAGTTCAGAATAAATGCGTTTGATGTTGGGTTTATTGATTTTCAGGCATGCTTTGTACTTCCTACGTTTAAATTTGGATTCTTGTAATGATATTATACATTATACATATTGTCTTAATGTCTTTTCAAGAATTTCTCCTCAGCTTTATGAAATGGGCTTTAGATTTTAAGCTAAGAATCACATTTGTGTTCCCCTTGAGCATTTTGTCTTTGCATATATCTGCATACCATTACACAATTAAAGCCTGCCCTCTGTTTCAGTGCTTGTAACTGGGCCATAACCACCATAGATATTCAGGGGGGCTTGAATATTTGGTTACATCCTTGGCCTGGGTCATGATTCCATATACTCTATACAAGGTGTGTTCACTGTTTATGTGCATTTTAACATTTAACGTCTTTTCACACTCAAAGATGGAGGCTCGAAAAAGGACAGAATTCGACTGGCCAAAGAAAGAAGAGAGGAGAAAGATAGAAGCCAAGGTTAGCTGCAAGTCTTTTATTAAACAGTCTGTTCTACTAAGATTCAGATACTAACAAAGAAACATGAAATTATATTCAGAATGGTCTATAACATCTTGTCTGCTTTAGAACTACTAATTCCTAATGGGTTTTGTGACGATCTGGAGGATAAAAATTGAAGTAGGGGGTTATTTCAGGGCAATAGACTACTACTCCATACATCACTGAATCTGATGGCTCTTGAGTAGCGGAAGACTTCTGTAATGCCACTAAGTGCTTAGCAAAATGGATCAGTATTGTCAGCAGGTTGGGCAAGGCTTGGCCTTTCCCGTATCAGGGCAATCTATAGACTTATCCGTATCCACCCCCACCGTTTCTCTAGCTGTGCGGGAGCAAGCTCTCTGGGAGAAGGAACAGCGTGCACAGCAGCAGTATGAACGCTCAGTGGTGGAGCGAGGGAGGCGACTCGAGGAGCAGCGGCAAAAGGAGATGCACCGTCGTTCGGCCGTGGAAGAGAAAAGGAGGCAGCGCATAGAGGAGGAAAAGGTCAGGGGTTACACTCTTTGGGGTATCTGCTCAATAGCACAGGTTTTTCATACATGTCTCTGCATCCTTTTATTTTTGTTTTGATTTTTAAATCAAAAAATGTATTATGCATATGTTCTGTTTATTTTTCTCTTCAGTTGGTTTAATCTTAAAGGTGGAGTGTGTAATTTTGTAGCTATTAAAACATAATATTTAACATGCAGTATGTGGGATCAAAGGCAGCAGAAAGGGAATGACATAAGTAATATATTCACTACTGTTCAAAATTGAGAAGTCAGTAAAGATATTTTTTTAAATAAATTAATACATTTATTTAGTAAGGATGCATTATATTGATCAAAAGTGACATTCAAATAAATGCTGTCCTTTTGAACTTTATATTGATCAAAGAATTCTGAATCACAATTTCCACAAATATTTTAAGCAGATCAATGTTTTTCTAAATTAAAATGAGCACCAAATCAGCATAATAACATAATTTCCGAGGTATCGTGTGAGACTGAAGACTGGAGTAATGATGCTGAAAATCCAGCTTTGCCATCACTGGAATAAATAGCGTTTTAAAATTGATTAAAAAGACAAAACTGTTATTTTAAATTTTAATAATATTAAATAATGTTACTGATTTTACTGTCTTGGTGTGGATAAGAGACATAAAAAAAGCTTTTTAACATTAGTGTATGTACATAATACATTATATCTACCAGCAGGGGCTAACTGTACCATGCTAACATGCTAAACCTTGATCCCTTGATCACAAGACAACAACACACGCTCAACCAATGGCGTGATAATTGACCAGTGGGGTGGGACTGCCATTTGTCTAATGGAAGATCCAGGAAGCATTTGGGAAATCTGTTTGGATACAATTATTATCTTTGCAAATCTGCTGGTGGCACAAAAATTACACACATCATCTTTCAGCCTGAGACAAAATGTCATTTTCTTAGGTGTAGCAAGTCATTTGATTCAAGATGTCATATTTGTGATGGTGACACCATAAATGGTTGACATTTGGCTGAGTGGGCTCTGTTTAGATTTTATGAAGGGAATAGTTTTTGTTATCTGTGCTTAATTGAGTCTTTATTCATGTCGAATTTAACCTCTTAGAGTTCCCACCTTTTGTGACATTGAGCTTTGTCTTAGCAGGAGAGTGAAGTCTTTGTTTATATTGATTGAAAACTAGCCACCCCCACTCAGATGCTGCAATGATTGGTGACTCTCTCTGGAGTGCTCAAATAACCTCACTGTTCCCGATATCCATCCTTAACTGACATATACAAATCAAATTACTCTAGAAAAACGTGGTGTGACATAGTAAGGGCGTGTTTGAAGAAGCTAAAAGGAAACTCAGATGCAAAATACTGTATGGTGTCATTATGATGCCTACTAACAGAGACTGCAGTCAGTGCATCAGTGTATGCAGGGTGTGGTGCTGTTTCTGTTTCTGGCATGGTTGCTCTGCACTATAATATCTAGTTTTACCTCAAATGACTCTGGGCCAGCATTTGGATTTAAATTAATTTTGGCTCCTCGGTATCTGCAGTGGTATCAAATCTGTAGCAGTAGCTTGGCCTCTTTATGTCCACATAATATGCAGCATGAGGCACCACCTAGTTTTGTGTACACTCAAAGTCATTCATCATCTTTTGTTGCAGTCTTTTTCATCAGATTAATCAAATGATAAAAAATGAGATGTTAGAGGAGAATGTAAGATATAGGCTGTGAGGGGTTTGCATCACCCTAAAGGGATTTATTTTTCGTTAATGATTGTACATTATTACACTTAGTACATTGCTGATTATGAGGCTCTTTATGGTGAAATCAAGTTATAAGTTGGAATGCCTTTTTTCTTGTTTGTGTGTTTTATTATCTGTTGATTGCATTTGGTTTTAGGTTATTTTGCCATTTGCAAATCACCCCCCAAAAAATGAAGTCTTTTTGGTCATTATACTCACCCTCATGTCTTTTCTGTGCGACTGACTTCTGTGGAACACAAAAGGTGGATCTTTGAAAAATACCCTGCCTGCACTTTTCCTTATAATGAAAGTGAATACAGTGCCGAAGTTACGACGTCACTCTGTAGGCCAAAACGCGGAAGTGAGTTAGCATTTTAGCACTCCCGGTTCCCTTGCTCTAAAGTCTATGGGATTTTTGAATGTTTTTTTGCTAAATCGCCTGAAATAAGGTCTGTGGTGAACAAAGCCTCTAAATATTTTCACGTTTTGGTCTATGACATACAACACACAGTTATAACCTGCTTGTGGTTTTTTAAACTTTATTGTGTCTGCTTGTGTTTAAAAACTTTATATAGGCTTCAAAATGTATAAATTTTGGATTAGACTTGTAAAGATTATCTTGATAGACAAAACGTGTAAGGGTCACAATCTTTGTTAAACACAGATCTTATTTTTTGCGATTTTCCAAAAGTCTATGGGGAAAATGCATGGCTTTTCGATCGAGGGAACCCATGCGCCGCTAGCTTCCGAGTTGTCCTACAAAGTGACGTCATCACTTCGGCACTCTATAGGGACAGGATCTTTAAAGCTACAAAATGACAAAGAAGCACTATAAAATTACAATAAACGTGGTTCATACAATCCGTGCACTATATTTCGAGTCTTCTGAATTCATACGATATCTTTGTGTGAGGAAAAATTATGTCTGCTGAGTGCTGACAAATAGTGTCGGCATTTAATTTTTGTATAGGTCAAATGACTGAATAATGATTTGAATAATTTCGGTCTGTTCATTACACAAAGCTATATCGTATGGCTTCACACAATTTGGAATATATTGTACTAGTCATGCAGATTGCTTATATGATACCTTCCTTTATGGTGTTTTTTTTTTTTTTTCTTGACTCAGTCCCAGTCTCTATTCACTTTCATCATATGGAAAAGAACGACCAGGATGTTCTGAGATTTTCTTCTTTTTTTTTTACGTTTACAAAAGAAAGAACAACATGGGGGATTGGGATGACATGAGTGTGAGTAAATGATGATAGAATTAAAATTTTGAGTGAACCATACATTGTAGCATACTTTTAAAAAGAGTACCTATTACAAAAATATTATACTTTAAAAGAATATACTTAAGTGCAAACTGAATGTAGCCTAATGTTTTCAGACACTTTCTGCTTGTTAATCACAATTAAATGAAAATGTATTGCAGTTTAATACTATATTAAATGCAATTAGTTGAAGTTTATAGTGCTTTTTTGACTTGCTTACAACATTATGTTAATAATTACTTTTGATGTATTAGAAATATGGTTAAAGTGTTCTGCCAAACTAATGTAATTTCTATTGAAACCTGTAGCCTATCTCATGTATTTAAATAAGTGTACTTTAAATTAAATAAAAAAATCGTAATTGTTTTGAGAAAGATATTAAAATATTATTTGCAAGTACAGTAGTTGAATTACACTACAAGTGTACATTCAATACAATTAAGCACACTTCTTTTCACAAGGGATCCCTTTGTAAAGTGTGCTACATCTTTATTATAAACAAAGAGGCTATCGTTTAACGATCATTATACAAAAGAATTTGAATTCCATTTGATCAATCGGAATGAAGTACTACACGTTATTTCACTGTTATGAGTATATTGACAATGTGTTGTACTCCCCTGAATCTGGAAGGCTGTTTAATTGTGTATTTTTGTACCTGTCAATTTCAGTGTTTTGGGAAGGGTTATGCCCATTTATGCAAAATCAATCATAATGTGAAAATCAGATGGAGAAACAAGGTTATTCAGGTTAGAGGAAATGCAGAGAGATGGGGTAGATAGAGAGAGAATTTCGGGAAAATACAAATAGGCTTCCTTATTTTCAATGATGCAACCTGTGTCATTATAATACTCGGTCCGTGTGTGTCAGCTGCTGAGGGGGGAGGGTGTGGGTGGAGTTTTGTATGGCAGTTCTCTCCTCCGTCTGGCTATACGCTCTCTGAGACACACAGTCACCTGGGAGGAGAGAGATACAAAGAGAGAGTCGCTGAGTGCAAGGGAGGGTGAGGGAGAGAGAGGCAGAAACAGAAGGCCCTCGTCATTTTGCTAGCACACATACAGGAGGGAAGAACAGGGAGAGAGAAAGAGAGAGTCAGAGACGGATAGGAGAGGTGGTCGCCATGGAGCAACCAGCCTTATCCCCGTCCTCTCGCCGCCGTAGCGACAGCTCGGTCAGAGAGTCTCTTTTCTTCCCTGTTTTGGAACGCAACGAACAGGAACGACTAGAGGCCCTGATGCGACGTTCCTTGGAGCGGAACCTGCAGGTGGACCAGAGGCCGAAACGATGGACATGGGGGGGACCTCCCGGAGCCTGCGAGGGTGAGTGTGCGTTTGCGAGGGCGTGGAGGGTCCCTTGTGTGAACTCTCAGATGGAGAGATAGAAAAACAGGGTGTGGGAACTGCACTGCAGCCCTTTTGTTTTAAAACCGACTGCAATATTGACTGATACGGGAGCTGTGGGATGGAAATCAGACAGATGCAGCTGTTTTATGAGGGAGCCGCAGTGTCACACAGGCATCGAGCTGTTGCTATCTCAAGGAGTCGCCCCAGTCGCAGAAAAACACTCTGCCTCAAGGTTAGCGCTGTCAGCAACTGATCAGAGACTGATAGGCATTATAAATCATCGGTGCAAAAGCTCTGCCTGGGGGCATGGGTCAATTTGGGCAGTTTTGGCTGGAGAACAAACACCATAAACTGTTCTGTCACTGTGCCTGCACAGGGCATATTAGACTGCGCAGCTGAAGGCGTTTTGCTCTGTCACTGTCACGTTCTGACTTCAAACAATGCTCCCCCCCTCCCCCAATGTTTAATTTACACAAACCTTTAACTCTCCTAAGCAGTAGACCCGAGGCTTGGGTAAATCAAATCAACTCTAGGGAAAAAATGCTGCTTTTAAGACTGACAGACAGACACGAAAGCACCACCCTGAATCTGTGGTGCATTCATAACTACATCAATTATTTACACTGTCCAAGAGCAAAGCTCTAAGCCTGATCCTGAGTCAGATTTATAATATGTCTGGATAACATGCATGTAACGCCTTTTTTGCTTTGTGGGTAAGGGCGAACGTTTTAGAATGAGTTTGGTTGCCCTTGGAGAACATTAGGCTCTTTGATAACCTGATATCATTGCATTAGATGCATGCTCTGGGTTATTTCATCTGGCAGTGGTTCATATTACCATCCTGCTTTATTAGCGAAATCAATTTTTCAAAAATAAACAAATAAATAAAAATGCCCTGTTGGAAATTATGCAGCTTTCCGTCAGAGAAAAACTGCTGACTGGGTATATCAGTATTTCACAGGGACACACTGTTATGACTTCTCATAATATTCACTGTGAGCTTGTGAAATACTCTGTCGTGCTCATGCACCTGTGCTTTCTCTGCTTTGCATCACCTGCCGCACAGGTGATCCTAAGATCGCCCCGCCCTCTCCTCCTGCTTCAGCCTCCTTAGCCAATGACCCCGCTGTTACACCTCCTGCCAGCAAATCCAGGAACGGTACTGACTTCATGCTGCTTTATGTGTCATGCCCGTTCACTTCCATGAAGTTTGAGTCACAGTTATTCAGTGATTCATTTGTGACGATTTGCATGTGCATGAGATTTTACATAGGTGTAAGTTATTTGCAGATCCACACTACTGTTTAAAAGTTTGGGGTCAGTGAGATTATTTGATGTTTTTGAAAGAAGTCTCTTATGCTCCCCAATGCTGCATTTATTTGATAAAAAATACAGTAAAAACAGTATTGCAAAATATTACTGTTTAAAATAACTTTTTTTCTATTTTAAAATATAATTTATTCCTGTTATGGCAAGGCTGAATTTTCAGCAGCCATTACTCCAGTGTCACATGATCTTTCAGAAATTGCATTTATTATTATTATCAATGTTTAAAACATCTTTGTGGAAACCAGGATAATTTTTTTTCTTTGATGAATAGAATGATTTAAAGAACAGCATTTATTTGTCTTTAATGTAATTTTTGATCAATTTCATTCCTGATTTTACTGACACAAGCTTTTGAACGGTAGTGTATATTGGCCTTGCCCATTGGTGTATTTGATGCTCTGTTTTTTTGTTTATTTCTGTGGTGATTTTTTAATATTGGTGCTTGCTAAGGCAAACATCACCATTGCTTTTGTTCTGTATTGTAATGTATTAAATCATCATTTCTACATAATCTGAAATTGTTGCCTGGCAGATGATAAAACGGGTGAAAAAAAAACCCTTTGACTTTGAATGAGAAATATGATCGTATCTAGGGGACGAGAATAACATAGTGTGTCGGCACTTTGTTTCAAGCCAGTAAGAAACCACTCAAAACACCCTAGAGCAGTTACTGAAAACTACTCAAAACCCTCAACTTCCGCATAGCAATTTGTAAATAAAATATTATAAAATATTGGCTTCTATACTGTTTTACATTATACTGTATATAGTATTTATATCGTCCTAAAGCCTAATGAAATTAAATAAATATCTGAAAAATATTAATGTAATGTAAAAAGAAATCAGAAGAGAAACATTTTAGTTTTATTTCAAATATAGTAGTGTTAGAGTAATCTTAGTGTAACCTTTCTGTTTCTACTCGCACTGTACTGCTTTAAGCGGGATTCAAACTGGCATGTCCGGCATCAGAGGTGGTCACACTAACAACAATGCTAAAGACTGCAGCTTCTAGTGTCAGTTGCTAGCGCACCAGGGGAGTGAGGTTTTACCTGCACATCTCTCAATAGCTGGCCTCTGTTACACTAGCAGCCACATAACAGCACCCTGATGTTGACTTCAAGTCTACTTGTAACCATCATAATATTCTTTGTGGGGAATGTGCATTTATACGCTATATTTATGCTGCCGCGCCCTGGAAACACCCTATCATCAGGTTTTGCATGGTCAGGCACCTCCTTTCTATTTTGTGTTTGTATTTTGGAGTATTTTTTTTTTTTACTGTCTGTGTCTTTTTTTTTTAAGGTAAATGTTATATTAATGAGTAAATGAAATGTTTGGATTTAGAACCAATCATAGGTCCCATGGAGATTATATGCATCAGCTATGGAGACCGTCATATTCTTGCCCGCCCAGTAAGGGGTCTGGATGCACAGAAGAGGATGTGTTGTCTGGATCCGCCTTGAGATGCATTGCACCCCCTAAAGAATACGTAGGGGGTCTAAACTGTTGGCTCATTTTAAATGCAGCATCCGAGTTTAGAAAACATCCTAGTTTAGCCTATCTGTACAGAAATCCACCTCATATGAATATGAGCCTGCTGCTCTCCATGAAAGTCTTTGATCGGTGTAAATATTCATACCCAAATGGCCACTAATTATTAATCAGAAAGAAAGCCTCTGGCATTTATCTTCAAAATAAACTGTGATTGAATATCATTATCATTGTGTCTGATCGCTTGTGCCTGTTTTCTTTCTCCCTGGAACTATTCATAATGTTTCACTGCAGTTCAAGATTTTATTATTCCGCCCGAGTCCCCAGACTCTCTCCTGAGACATCTTTCGTCCTCATCCACTACCTTGCCCAATATGACAGAGAAAGGCAAGTTTTTTTGCATTAAGCTTCACTATTTAATTGTTTTCCATTTCTGCCTCCCCCTATTTGATCCTTTGTCTTCCTATGACCTCTGGCCCCTCAGTGTCTTGTCTTTGTTCCCGAATAGCCTCCTCCAGCCCTCACAGGTCTCCTTACAGGGCTTCACCCAGTAGAGCCGAGCGGAAGAAGGGTAGCGCATCGTTTTGTGGACCATTGAATGACTCCAGAGTGGCAGCCACAACCCCGAAAACCCCTCAGGTCCGATCTGCATGGATGTGAACAACATTTTGTCATATAGCTCAGAAATGTATATTTGGCATAGTGGGACACAGCCCACAGAGGAGCTGGTCTCCTAGCAACTACACTACTCAGATCTGTGCATGTCCAGGTCCGGTCGTGGATTTATAGCCATAGATTTTTCAACTAGGGGTCTGTGAATGTCCAGCAAGGGGTATGTTGGCAGATATATGAAACATAAAATAAATACATAGTTCTGTCATGAAACTCTAGCTAACGCAGGCTCATAGGTCCCAATCCGCTTGCAATTACATCATTCTCTATAAGGCACAGCTGATTGGTTCCCACTGTATTAGTAGCCAATGAGCTTCCTGATCAACATTCAGATTCTTGCCTATATAGTGGTGCGGGTATGACTTACTTTTTTAGGTCAACCGGCTGTTAGCATCACACTGGTTCCCTCGACAAACACCAAATGGGATTTTCCCATAGGGTTTTGGATTATCGCTAAAAACAAGCTCTGTGATCAACCAAAGTTTATGATACTTGCACTTTTTGTCCATCAAAATAAGTAGTTTATACTGTACATATACACATTAATTTTATGTTATTTCAAGTATAAATTAGCTAATGTACAGGTATATGATTTAACCATAAACAATAGTATAGTTATAAATTAATTTTAACCTAGTTAAATAAATGCTACAATTTGTTGTTAATTTTCAGTGCAGGATATTATGAAATTGAAATCTACACTTTTTTATATTAAGGGGTTTCTGGGTTGGGACTAAGCTTATCTTTGTGGCTTTGTTAGAACAGTAGATTGGACAAATATATAAATCTGGTGTCTGTTTTGGGTGTTTAGACTGAGAAAACAGAAAAGAGCATCGCCCAAACCTTAGCCGACTCAACAATGAAAAAACTTGAGTCTCCAACAACACCCACCCGAAGTTCTTCTACCCAAAAGAATCCCAGTACACCGAAAAGGTTTTTTTTTTTATCAAATCATTTACTTGTTGTCATTGTTTATTTAAAGACTGTAGGCAGAGTGTATATTTTGGCTTTACATTTGTAATTCAGATCAAGGTCCTGTAAGAGCCGCATCCAGTCCCCGGCCTCCCCGTGCCAATACCCCCCTTCCCCGATGAGGCACAGAGCCACCACACCAAGTTTAGAGAGCAAGAGGTGGGAAGGAGAAGAGAAAGGGACCATGGAGAGTAAAGGCTACAGCACTCTAGAGAGAAAGACCTCCAAAGCAGAGAGAATCCCAAAATCTACAAGCAAGGAATTTGGACACAATGCAGGTAATATCATGTTCAGGGATTCCAAGAAAACGTTTTTTTAGTGTATGTTTTTCCTCTAATATTGATATTTTATTTTGGTCTAAAACAACACACACGCTGTCATCATTTACTCACCCACATCTAATTACAAATCCATATGTCTTTCTTTCTTCTGCTTTAAAAGCTGTTCTAATGGGATCTCAATCATGTGACGTGGACTAAATGCCTCCTGTCTTGTGTTTCAGAGTCTCCAGTGACTCCCACTGGGAAAGCAGGAACCACGGATGCAGAAGAGGCCTCCAGGCTGCTGGCAGAGAGACGACGCCTGGCCAGAGTACAGAAGGAGCAGGAAGAAAAGCAACGACTGGAAGAGGAGAGGTAGAGATATTGTGTGTCTCTAGGGTCTGTGTGTCATATTTATGCGTTTGCTGCTGTATTATATATTATCTTCTCCATGAATCTCAGGCTCAGGGCTGAGGAGCTCCAGAGGCAGCAGGAAGAGGAGAGACAGCGGCAGGTGCAGGCAGCTCAACAGGCGGAGGAGAAAAGACAGAGACAGGAGGTGGAGCGCTGCCAGAGAGAGCAGGAGGACAGACACCAAAAGGAACAACGTTGGAAGGATCTCCAGGATGAGCTGGAGAGACAGGTCAGAGGGATTATATTACTTAAAAAATAAAGGACTCACTATTTGTTTGTTTCAAACAGTGGGGTCCAAAAGTCTGAAACCTCTGATGAAAATTGATAAATTAAATAATGTATTAGATATTATTATACTATATTATATTTATATATTTAAATCTGCACTGGTCTCAGACTTTTGAACCTCACTGTTTGAACAAACAAAAAACATATAATATAACATAAATTTAATAGATTTTGTATTTCATGCATTTTTATTATAAATTATTATATTAATATAGAATTATTATATAATAAGAAATATATAATTTCTATAAAAATGTACACAGAAATAAAACTGACTCATCAAGACACATTTAGCATACCCATCCAGTCACTTACTCAAACACGTGCAGCACCAATCTGTCTTCTGTAGCTGTGGATATCTGTAGGGATGAATATGATTTAGTTTGAAATGTGATGTGTCATAATGTCTGGCAGAGGGAGGAAGCCGTGCAGCGCGTTCATAGGGAGGCCGAACGGAAGAGGCAGGAGCGAGAGCTTCTGAAAATTCAGGAGGAGCAGGAAAGACTGCAAAGGAAGAAGGTTCTTCTCTTTTCTGTCTGTTTACATTTAAGAATCAAGAAATCAATGGAAAATGTAATAACACTATTACAATGATAATGCAAGTAAGGGATAATATAGAGCGAGGCGGTTTTTATAGCGAATACAACCCCGACAGGCTGACTAGGAGCCCGACGCGAAGCAGAGGTGTCTTGAATCAGGCTAAAGGGGTTGTATTCGCTATAACAACCGCCTCGCTATACATTATCCCGCTTATTACATGGCTACCTACCAAATAAATCAATAATTTGACACAAAATATTGATTTTAAAAAGGAGTTCATTGATTTAAAAACGATTGTATTGCTTCCACTAAAGAAAATAGTCCGTTCCGTCTCTACGGTTAGAATCCATGGCAACGCTCTGAATTCAACCAAGCCATGTAATATGAAGTAAATTAAATTATGTGAAGTAAATTATGAAAAGAAAAGTTTAGTGGTATGTAATTATGAAGTGGTAATTTATAAGGGCTACTTTTCTATGCACAGATTTATTTCTTAATTAAAGCTTAAAGGAGTAGTTCACTTTTAAAAAAACTTTTGCTGATAATTTACTCACCCCCATGTCATCCAAGATGTCCACGTCTTTCTTTCTTCAGTCGAAAAGAAATTAAGGTTTTTGATGAAAACATTCCAGGATTTTCTCCATATAATGGACTTCATTGGGAGCCAAACGGTTCAAGGTCCAAAAGACAGTTTCAGTGCAGCTTCAAAGGGCTTTAAACGACTCCAGACGATGAATAAGGGTCTTATCTAGGACCCTTCGAGTCATAACTCGAAAAAAGATTTGTTAATTTTGATGAACGGGTTCGAACAGGACAGTCACGAACGCTCATCACAGAACAGAGCAAGGCGAGCATTTGTGCTATTAAAACTTAAACTTTGTTATTTATTTTTTAAATGAGCGATGGTTTCGCTAGATAAGACCCTTATTCATCGTCTGATATCGTTTAAAGCACTTTGAAGCTGCTTTTGGACCTTGAACCGTTTGGCTCCCAATGAAGTCCATTATATGGACAAAATCCTGGAATGTTTTCATCAAAATCATTAATTTCTTTTCGACTGAAGAAAGAAAGACATGGACATCTTGGATGACATGGGGGTGAGTAAATTATCAGCAAAAGTTTTTTTTAAAGTGAACTACTCCTTTAATTCAAACTTTAGAGAGTGTGCAACAGAGCAGTTGAATCCGGGTCTGCATGTGTAGTCAAAATGAAAGTGTTTGCAACCCATTGGAGTTTTGTAATCTGACATATATCTGTCAAAACAAAGGCATATTCAAAGTGTATAGAAAGTACAGTCACTTTTGATTTCATGTTGACCAGCTCATGGATAGTGCTTTATAACCTTCCACTACTTATTTTGGGTCAATGAGAATAATTCACATAACAATTGTTTATTTATTTATGTTTAGTAATAAGTTGTTTTTGATTTACTATATGACAAGTCAATTCAGTTTGCATCTGTGATTTTGACAGCGTATTGAGGAGATTATGAAAAGGACAAGAAAAACAGATGGAGAAAAGGTAAATAAATTTTCTGCAGTCCAATTACATTATCAGATGACACCGATTTACTGACTATAGCAAATAAAACTGCATGTCATGTTATGGACAGAAAGAAGAGGCGCAGATGGAAGTCCCATCCCCCATTTCTGTTTCCCAGTCCATCTCACCATCTCCCTTGGAAACTGGAGGTATTGACTTATGATATGACCCGTATCACTATACAGATCTACAGTGGGCACGTAGCAACACTTAACTTTCCTTTCCACTGTGTAAAAGCATCAGTCCTTGAAATTCATTGCAACATACACACTCATTAATCTGTTTCTTGTTACTGAGTGACTCAGCATGTGGAAAATCTATATTGTTTATATAAAAAATGAAAGAGTGCCATCAAGTGGTGTAAATAAGAACTGGAATTCGTGTTTAGCCTCTTCCACAAAAATATAATGTCGGTAATCTGGTAAAATAACGCATTTATTATTATTATTTTATTGTAGATTAAACTACTTTAATCTTGCACAACAGGTAATAGAGTGATTAACAATCCACCAAAGGCAACATCTGAATCTCCAATCATATGCCTTCAGCCACTGGAGGCAAAGAGCAGCGGGGTGGATGATCTCTCTGATGGGGTCCAGTCCATGGATGTCAGGTTAGCCTTCAACAAAGTGTTATTTCAGAGAAGATTATACCACATTGATCAAATATTGGCTGTCCCTGTAATGAACCAAAATACGTTTCCTTGCAGCCCTGTGTCCAGAGATTCCCCCGTCAGCGAGATCTCACAGAACAGCATGAGTTCTGTGGCTTTGGGCGACATCCTTGTTCTGACCGGGCAGGTCTCGCATCCCAAAATGTCTGCTGCTCCAGCTTTTGGTGACTGCAACAAGAACCTGATCCAGGATTGCAGTAGCGCTGCTATTGACTCATCACTTTTCCAGAGTCTTAGACCGACCTCAGACAAGCTCAACATCTAATATAAAGGTGATTGCTGAAAACTACAGATAGAACAGGCAAATAGATGTTAGCATGATTTCCTATTTGATTGGTTTCATTGAGGATTGCCAAAAAAAATCTGAAATGCATGTTTAAATATGCAAATGATGAATTATCTAATTAAACATGAACTAATTTGTATACATTTCCAGAACATAAATCTGAACAGTGTATAAAGGCAGGTTTAAATTATTGTTTCATTTTCTTGACATATTTGAAAGAGGGAATTTTGGATTTTTTTTATCATTCCGTAAATCAGATAATACGGCCAACAATTTTTTTTTAAATCAGGAAAATGGTCTATGAGTAAACCTTCTGTTAAAAAAAAACCTTCAGAATATAGATGGGAGTAAAACTGTCAAGTTTGGTGTATGTAAGTGCTAAAAAATGTATTTAGAGAAAACGGCTTTTAATGATAAAGATGTGTATTGTAAGTGAAATCTACAAATAGAAAAAGTGTAATAAAATAAACACTTAAAATGTGTATTTTGGCTGACCAGTGCAGGAAATACCAATGTTTTTGCCTGTAGTGTCTTAAAGAAATAGTTCACCCAAAAATGGAAGTTCTGCCATCATTTACTCACCTCATGTCATTCCAAACCTGTATTACTGTCTTCCTTCTGTGGAACACAAAATAATACGTTCATGAGATCAGTGGCGTGGCCTGATTCATGAATGAATCATTCAGACTAGTTTTGTGAACCCGAGCAACAGATTCATTAAAAAAGATTCTCGTTCAATTGACCATTTTCATTCTTTGAAAAAAGTCAAGCGAGTTTAAACAACATGAAGGTGATCAAATGAGAAACAGGATATGCATTGTTACCTAAACTATCCCTTTAACCATCTCATATTGTTGTCTTTTCTGTTTCAGACACTATTGAAGCACGGGGCTGGACTGAACTGATGTACTGGAGTGGAGCTGAGAAATGAGACCAGCCCTTTGTGCCTCAGCATCTTCATGAGAGCCTGAATATCCTCTTGAACAGGAGAATAAGGACTGAATGTCAAGTTAAATTGTTAATAGCAAAGAAAAGACACCCTGACGGTTGATTCCCCACACATAAAATAAAGTTTTGCCTGCTCCTCGTAGATATTATATTTCACAACATTTCACCCTAGTATCACCAGACAAAGCAACTGTATTAGCGCAGTCCTAGTGGTCGTCTTAGTCCTGTTATACACCTGTAGCATTGATGAGTGATACACCGTGACAATTGTAGCAGCTCCATTGTGTAATATGTTTTATTTTGGGTTGCATAAATGACCGGCAAACCGAGAAATTATGTGCTGAGTCTGATAATTGTGCTGTATTAAATGGCTGGGGTTTGCAAGCAGTATATTGTGTAAATCCATGACTTCTCTGCTATCCTAGCTTTGTAGTCTGAAAGTGGATCTGAATAGATGTAAAGTGTGAAATTATTCTATCATAACACTGTTATACTGGCATTAATGTATTATTAGTCAGCAGTTAGAAGTTATGGGGACGTATACAGAAAAAAGTGTACTTCTAATGTCATTTATTGTGTAAAAGCTTAAAAAGGGAATTAAAAGTGCACAATTCCATTGTGTTAAATAGCATAGTGCTTTTAATTCGTCATGGACTTTTTCTGTATTGTTTTATTAAATGACATCATTGCACACAGCTCTATTCAGATCAAGAAAACCAAGCAACCACAAACAGCAACACAAATCTACGTAATTCAGCATCCCACAACTGTGCAGTAGTGGCTAAAAAGATCTGTACTTGCTGAATATGTTGCTTAAAACACACTGTTTACCATCTTGTATACTCAGGGTGCTAGTGAGCTTTGCATGTGAGCTCATTCTTGATGTTTGGTGGTCATCTCAATGGCATGTATCATGATGCTGTTGTGTAAAACTTCTGAGGCACTGGATTGCTTCAGGACCAATAAGGAACCAATTTCTAGAAAGATGCAAGTTTCTATCTATCTATCTGTCTATCTATCTATCTATCATTACAAGACTTGGGATTTGGATTGACTACATTTTCGATTATACAGAGAGTGTTGGGTTACTACTGAAATTACGCACTTCATAATGAAATTTGAGAAAAGGTGCATGAATCCGCTGCTGTGAAGTTGCCGAACCCTGAGATACTGACATAACAATAAAACATGTATCACACCATGAGCTTTCCTTGTTCACAATTTATATTGTTTTGCTGGTTTAAAGGGGTCATATAATGCCATTTTTGTACAAGTTAATATGAATCTTTAGGGTCTAAATGAAAAGTTTGTAATATACTTTTATTAAAAATTCTCATTAGTTTTTTAAGAAAACACTCATTTTACCTGCTCAAAAACAGCTCTGTGTTCAGCACTCCGTTTAAGTGCATATGCCTTTAAATGATAATGAGCTTCGCTGACTCCGCCCCTCTGTTCTATGGGCGCTGTAACACAACGCACGTGGAGTGTTGACTTGTCAACAGTTGAGGGTTTATTATGGCAGCGGGATTCTCTCTGAGGACGCATCTGTGCAACCGTATCAGTTTGAACCAGAGTCGGACCCGAAACAAGATGACGGCCCCGAAGAAGTTCGACAATAAGGCTCGAACAGGACGTTTCTGAATGGTTGGTTAACAATGTCACTTTGATCTATTTTTGTATGTACTGGCAGGGTAACGTTAGAGTTGTGAGATACAAACGCTATGTGTTTAACGTTACTAATGTAAGTTATAGGTTAGTTCGTTGACAGATTTATGTTGAAAAACTTTTTTTTTTTTTTTTTTTTTGTAAATGTAGGCTTGTCAATGATGCGTGACATTATCTCAGTGTTAGGTACAACTCGTGACTGAAACTGACATGAGGTCATGTCAGTAATGATTCTGGCAGTAGTTGAAGGATAACTAAGAATTTGCTGTATGTTTATGTTTAGTGCGGTACGAAAATGTTTTATGTTTTAAGAAAACTTTTAAGTACATCTATAGTTTTGTAACTGCATTGATATTCCTGTTAATATTCCTGTTACGTTAACACCAACGCGTTTTTCATTATAAACGTGGGATTATGAATTATATTGAGAACGTCGTAACGTTACATAGAAGACATGCCGTAATAATGCACCCTGAGTGTAAACATTAGCCACATTCGTGAAGCGTGCAAGGGATTTGCAAAGATTCATATAAAGGTTAATAAATAAAACGTTACACTCACTTCTTCTGGAGGTCCAGCAGGAACACGAATAGTTGGTACCGATTCCTTTTTCAGTAGCAGCTTCTTAGCTAAACCTGATTTATATTGACCCTCGCCTCGTTTATAAAGCAGTCTGGTGAGAAATGATTTGCGCAAACATGAGCGCATTGACGTTGCTCGTCGTGAATATTTCCTTCATAAACAAAACTCAGCCACTGCGTCTTCAGCGGTTCGGATTTAGGAACATTAAAATGACTGCTGTGTTCCTTATTACACCCAAGAACAGAACACCACAATCGCTTAGACGGCCGCCATTCTGCTCCAGTGTAAACAATGACGAACTATGATTGACATCTCACTCACGAGCGAGGGCGGGTCTGTGTTGAAACGTCTCCGGTTACTTACGTAACCTCGGTTCCCTGAAAGGCAAGGAACGAGACATTACGGATGTCGTATATGGGAACTCTCTCTCATCCTTCACTTCCGCTGAAATCTTATTGGCTAACGCCAGCAACGCTGGCCAATTGACGCAAATATGCAAATACTGAAACCCCGTTGCAGTATAATGCAAGTGCAGCGTCAATTCCTCCTCAGAATCGAACAGAACGCCAAATCAATAGCGAACAAGGCGGCGAGCGTAATGTCTCGTTCCTTGCCTTTCAGGGAACCGAGGTTACGTAAGTAACCGGAGACGTTCCCTTTCAAGGCTACGGAACTTCGACATTACGGATGTCGTATATGGGAACTGTATAGAATCCCGCCGTGGAAGCAAGCAAACCACAGAACAGAACCCAATACAAAACCCTGACACCGCCCCCCCAGAATGCCAGCATTGTGATAGGACGAGACTGGCCAATAGCGAGCCTCTAACTTCTGATAGGTCCAAGGGGACAAATCACAAACTCACAAAACACTGCCAGAATTTGCATATCCCGAACAGTATAACCGGGGGGAAGTCTGCACTGTAGACCAACAGGGCAACAACAACAGTAAAATAAGGCCAACGCATAGCGGTGACAACAGTCTTAATACACATAAGCACACAGAACAACTCATGAGCAAAGCGCAGAGAGCTCTAAATGCTGTGCAAGAATTCAACTCACCGAAAGCACTTGAGACGCCACAGAGGGTAAATCCAACTTGTAAAACCTGGCGAACGTATTCTGAGAAGACCAGCCAGCCGCAAGACATAAATCCTGAATAGACATACCCTTAGTCCAGGCCCACGAAGAGGCGATCGCCCTGGTCGAATGGGCCTTAACATTGAGGGGGCATTCCTGTCCCATACAGTCATAAGCCAAAACAATAGCGTCCACAATCCAGTGAGCAAGCCTCTGTTTAGAGACTCCCCGTCCCTTATTGCATCCACCAAAGCACACAAATAGCTGGTCCGAGCTTCGGAAAGCAGCCGAGCGAGAGATGTACTCCCGGAGCGCTCTGACTGGGCAGATAGCACTTTGAGCATCCGAACCTAGAGAGGTCGATGGCTCAACAGACAGGGCAGGCAAAGAAACAATCTGCGCCCTGAACGGGGTATTGAGCGATTTAGGGACATAACCCGGCCTCGGTCTGAGAGTCACGTTACAGTTTCCGGGTCCAAAGCGAATACAATCTTCGCTGACAGAGAAAGCCTGTAAATCCCCAACCCGCTTCGCCGAAGCGAGAGCGAGAAGCAGCGCCGTTTTAATCGAAAGCTCCTTAACTGCAATCGACACTAAGGGTTCAAAGGGCGGCCGTGACAAAGCTTCCAAGACCAAAGTCAAATCCCAAGGCGGCACGGACGGCGGCCGTGCAGGGCATAATCTCTTAGCTCCTTTAAGGAACCGAGTCACCAACGCATGTCTACCGATAGACTGTCCATCAACAGGCGGGTGAAACGCAGCAATAGCAGCTACGTATACCTTCAGGGTGGATGGCAGGCTCCCTTCGTCCATTCTGTACTGAAGGAAGCGTAGAATATCCGACACCGAGCAGTTCGCTGGGTCTAAACCGATATCCTGACACCATTTAGAGAAAACACCCCACTTCAGAGCGTACAGGCGCCGGGTAGACGGGGCTCGCGCTTCCGCGATGGTATTTTGAACCCGCGAATGAAGCACATCGATCCCGCTCAGCGTCCCTGCAGCGGCCACACATGGAGCCTCCACAGCCCGGGGCTGGGATGCCAAATCGATCCGCTCGCCTGAGACAGTATGTCCTTCCTGAGCGGAATTTCCCACGGTTGCTCCGTTAGTAACTCCACCAAGTCCGCGAACCAGGGCTGATTCGGCCAGTACGGGGCCACTGTGTGTCGCTCTCACCGAGAGAAAGAACCGATCCGCCCACAGCAGGAGAGATTCCGCCTGCTTGAATAGGTCCCTGGAATGCAAACCGCCTTGGCGATTGATGTAAGAGACCACAGAAGTGTTGTCGGTTCGAATCAACACATGCCGCTGTTCCAGTCGAGACCGGAAAACTTTTAGGGCTAGAGAGACCGCTTCCAGTTCCAAGCGATTTATGTGCCACTCCATCTGCCTCTCCGACCACCGACCGGAGGCGGGCTTGCCCAGGCAGACCGCTCCCCACCCGGTGGACGAAGCGTCCGTCAGGACCTCCACGCGCCGCGTCACTATACCCATAGGGACACCTGAACTGTAGAGATCCGGGTTCTTCCACGGGGCCAGGGCACGGGCGCACACACGGTTGACCATAATGCGCTTGCGGCCGGAGTGCCACGCGCTCGGGTTGACGCGCGCTTTCAGCCAGTGCTGAAGCGGTCTCATATGTAGCAGTCCCAGATGACACACTGACGAAGCGGCTGCCATCCGCCCCAATAGCCTCTGAAACTCTTTCAGAGGGACGAGTCTGCCCGGTCTGAAGAGACCTAGCGAAGAAGTCAGAGCCTCCGCTCGTTCGGGGGAGAGACGCGCTTTCATACTCACTGAGTCCAAGCATACTCCCAGGAATGTGGTAGTTTGGCTCGGTGTGAGCACACTTTTTTGGACGTTTACCCTCAAACCAAGCGTTTTCAAATGGCGAAGTAGGGCTTCCACATGGCCGACCAATGTCTCCCTCGACTGCGCGAGAATCAGCCAGTCGTCCAGATAGTTCAAGACGCGCATCCCGCTCGACCTGAGGGGTGAAAGTGCCGCGTCTACACATTTCGAAAAGGTGCGGGGGGCGAAGGCTAGCCCGAACGGGAGTACCGTGTATTGGTACGCCGCATTCTCGAACGCAAACCTCAGGAATCGCCTGTGGCGCTTCGCTATCTGGACGTGAAAATAAGCGTCCTCTAGATCCACTGAAGCGAACCAATCCCCGGGGCGAATTTGCGCTAGGATCTGTTTCAGTGTAGTCATCCTGAAAGCGCGCTTGTGAAGCGCTCTGTTGACGGGTCTCAGGTCCAGTATGGGGCGGAGACCCCCTCCCTTCTTCGGCACTACAAAGTAGCGGCTGTAGAATCCGCTTCCCCGCTCGCTCGGGGGAACCGGCTCTATCGCTCCCTTGTCGAGTAAACTGCACACTTCCTGCCTCAGTACATGAGCATTTTGGGGCAAAGTTAACGACTGGATTACGCCGCGGAAGCGGGGTGGTCTGCGTTTGAACTGAAGTGTGTACCCGTGTCGAATTACATTCAGCACCCACGGCGAGATGCCCGGAATAGCTTCCCACGCCGTGAGGAAACGACTGAGTGTGGGCCGGTCTAGACCTGCGGTCATCGCCGCTATGTGAGGGTTGGGGATAGACACCTCGCGCTTCCCGCGAGGCGCCTTTATAGTTAATGACCGTGACTCTGCGCTGCTCGAAGACAGGGCGGGTAACACAGTGTGAAGTGCAAGAGGAGAAAAAAGCTCTGTTTGTGAAGAAGTAATTTGCTTTATTGAACAACACACAACATTCACAACATGACTGCACGCGTCGCTCGCCGAACGCAGAGGGACCGCGTGCTCTAGAGCGCGCCGCTTGGCAGCGGGGCCATCCGTGCGCTCTCCTCTCCTCTTGCCCGAGCGGTCAGGACGACTGCTTGGGCCTCGCTGGGGACGCGGCGGGTTTTCTGCGCGGGCTCCTCTGAGCCGGTCTCTTGTTTCCCGCTCCCTGCCACTGCCCGTGTCGGCCCTTACGGGCATCCGATCCCGGGCGGGAGGCTGGCTGATGTCTGGCCGCAGCCTGGGACTGGCGCCCCGAGGCGGAAGACGAGCGAGAGCGAGGGCGCTGCGGCGGGGGCGGTGGCGGCGCTCGCCGAGGGATCACATGGCTCATCGCCTTCGCCTTCTTCTGAGTCTCGGAGTACCGCTCGGTGACCTTCTCCACGGCATCTCCGAACAGGCCATCAGGGGAGATCGGTGCGTTTAGCAGCGTCTTCCTGTCCGCCTCCTGCACGTCCGATAGGGTGAGCCACAGGTGTCTGTGGAGGACCACCAAATACCCCATCGAACGGCCAATCGCCTGGGCCGAGCGCTTCGTGGCCAGGAGCGCGAGGTCCGTTGCAGAACGGAGGTCTCGGATGGCGTCAGCGTCGACAGAGGCGGCGCCATCCAGAGATTTCAATCGCTTGGCCTGCAGCACTTGAAGAACGGCCATAGCGTGTAGTGCAGAAACCGCCTCCCCCGCGGCGCCGTAGGCCTTGTTAGCCTGGTGAGCCGTAAACCTGCAGGCTCGGGACGGCAGGCTGCGGTCCGAGCCCAGGGCGGGAGCTGACGGGCAAAGATGTGCAGCGACGGTCTCCTCGACAGGAGGGATGCGGAGGTAGCCGTGGTCCCCCGCCTCGTCCACGGGGGGGAACATGGCCTGGGTCGAAGTGAGGGTGCGCGCCGATTGCGGGGCCACCCACGACTTCACCACGTGCTCGTGCACATCAGGAAAGAACGGGGTTCCCCTTTTCGAAGCGGCCTGACGGCGGCTCGATTGGAGGAACCACGCGTCCAACTTGCTCTTTGAGGGCTCGTCGGGAGCCTTCCAGGATAAATCCAGTTCCTCGACGGCCTTCGAGAGGATACGGAAGAGCTCTTCCTGCAGATCCGCGGGGGTCTCTTCCGTGGGTGCCAGAGGGGCGGCCTGTTCCGCACCGTAGTCGTTCTCGGAGGCCGACAAGGACATAGAGTCGTCCTCCTCACTCACCCCGAAGGACACGAAGTCCGCAACGTCGCGGGGAGGATGAAACGAAGGGTCCGGAAAACTCACCGGGGGTCGAACCTCGACTCCGCGGTTGGGGGGGCCTGCCAGCGGCTCGGTGGCGGCAGCAGGCCCAATCCCCGCAGCAGCGCGAGCTTCGTCTCGCCTGGCCTTGAGGGCTCGGAGGGGCATGTCCGCACAGAAGTCGCAGGACCCTTCATCCCTGAGGGCCGACTCCGCGTGGGCCAGCCCCATGCACGCGATGCAGAACAGGTGCATGTCGGGGGGCACTATGGGGCCCGAGCATAAATTGCAGACGGTCGCCATCGGATGCTGGAGACAGTTCAGGTATCTCCGGTGCACCTTCAACGATAGCAAAAATCCAAGTAGTAGTAGTATCAGCTTTCTAGCACACGATTTGAGCGTGAAGAGAGAGATTCTGAGGAGGAATTGACGCTGCACTTGCATTATACTGCAACGGGGTTTCAGTATTTGCATATTTGCGTCAATTGGCCAGCGTTGCTGGCGTTAGCCAATAAGATTTCAGCGGAAGTGAAGGATGAGAGAGAGTTCCCATATACGACATCCGTAATGTCGAAGTTCCGTAGCCTTGAAAGGGAACGCTGCTGTCAATCAACAGTCGTGGGAGGGGCGTGCGATCTTGTGACGTCACAGGATCGAACGGCTTGATTTGAGGCAGGGGAAAACATATAAGGAGATTAAAACAAAACCACTGGATGGATTTTTATCATTATATGATGGCTGTGTACAGGCACTGCCAACACACATTTCAGTACAATCAACTTGTAAAAGTGCAAGTACCATTATATGACCCCTTTAAAGTATATATGTGCTTGCATTATTCCTGCATGTACAGTGGAACAGACATGGCTTGTTGTCACTCATGTTATGTCAGAGAATATTTGGTTATATATAAAGAATTTTGGCCCAAAAAAAGATATTTCCAAATTTCTCAGGACAAATGTACACTGTTATTTAAACTTTTACCACTTAGTGGGGTGTGTTGTCACAGTTTATAATAATTAATATTGTACAAAACAATGGTTTGGTATTTTTGTACATTACCTTTTACATTGTTTCAAGAATGAATTTTTTGAATAATTTACTGTTTATCAAAAATATGATGATATGAAATATAATATTTAAAATATATATATTTGGAGGACAATATTTCTATAAATAAGTATAAAAACATGCATGCGTATAATGTATATACAGTATGTTTTTCATTAAAGGGATAAAATGAAAATTCTGTCTTCACCCTTAAGTTGTTCCAAACCTGTATGAGTTTCTTTCTTCTGTTGAACTCAAAAGAAGATATTTTGAAGAATGTTGGTAGACAGTTGATAGTAGCCATTGACTTTCATAGTATTTATTTTCCTAGTATGGAAATGGCTGCCGTCAACTGTCTGGTGGTGTTTAACAGAAGAAAGAAACTCATACAGGGTTGAAACAACTTGAGGGTGAATAAATGATGACAGAATATTCATTTTTGTTCGGTAGGGGTCAGTGACGCTCACAGTCGCTCTTGTGAGCTCCTGACGAAAACGAGATGTTTCTCTTCCGGGTCAATTTGTGTGTGGATTGCAGGGTCAAGTTAGTCGCGTGATAAAATCATAAAATACGTACATCAACTCTCCACCCTTTTTTGATTCATCGTACTGATTCTGAAAGCTTCTCAGTCTGTAATGTAATTCACTGTATGATAATTTGTTCCTATTTTTCCGCGAGAAACTGGTATTTTGGTGGACGCATCGTCTAGCAGAGCGTGGAAGCCATTTCGCCCGGGGTATGTGAGCCTTATATATAATAGTATAAATACTGATAACTGTAACATTATTCACTGTCGTTTTATTCTATATATGATGTTTATATTTCAATATTCATATCTTTCTCCTTTCTTTAAAATATTGCATTCATTATTCCATACTCCAGCATCAGCACGGATCGCATGTAATTTTGTTGTGCAGGGCCAGGCCTTGTAAAAAGCCCATGTCGGGGACTTTTAATTATTAATGTAGTGTAATGCTTTACGGTTTCTTTTTAAGTGCATTTGAAAACTCAATTCATTGAATATGAGCATTAAGTTTTGCAGTATTGATTACACGTGTCTTCTGTGTTTGCAACGGACTTAGTTTGACCCCTTAATAATACTAAATGTTACCATTGTTTTACTGTAACGTTAGTAACATAATCCAGTTGCTGTGGTATCTTTATGTAAAATTAAATGTGTATATAGTTTTGTAGTTTTAACAAAACAATGGGAAACGTGTAGGAAAAACGACAACATGGATCTTAAAAGATTGTTTACAGTTTTTTGAACCGAATTCTAGGTCAAAATTTGATATTATTAATAAACTTGATAAAACGTATAGAATAATTCATTTTAAGAATTGGTATGTGGCATGCAAATGGAAAACAGCCCCATACATATTTATTAATAATAATAAACAAAATTATAATAGCATTATCAATCATGAACAACCAGAGAGAAGTAATAGAAATGTTTGCATTATCTTTGGTCAAAATGTGTGGGAAAAGCCATAGGTTAATATTTATATTTAGTATATAAGTCACATTCACATATTTTAAATAAGTGAATTTATATTTAGCTTCAGACCAGTATATAGTTTAAAAAAATGTAGAAAATTTTAAATAAAATGCCAACAGTATTTAATTTTGTGCTACAGTATTTTGTTGAAAATGTTATTGAAACATACTAAATATCTGTTGAAAAAGTGAGGAAGAGCTCTGTGATTTTTTTTATCGAAAGTGTTGTTTGTAATGTGTTATGGCTGCTACTTTTTTTTTATAACAAAGGCCAATACATTTGCTGTAACCAAAGTAGTCACAAGTAAAACTATAGTTAGGCTCAATCCCAATTCACACCCTTCACGTCTAGGGGTAGGGTCTCCCGATTCTTGTTTAGATCGAGGGGTAGGGCTACATAGCCCTCGAAACGGAGATTTTTCAGAGGCACACTCCAAACAGAGGGCTACGAGGGCTACTGCTTCGCAAACATTTAAACATTTAAATTTAGCGCCAGATGACACCACCATGCACTTTATTTACTCAATATAATATAGTCACTTAATATAGTCATTTAAATTAAGAAATTGTATAATAATTACCTTTCCGAAACAGAAAAGGAATGTTATAATCATCATGTTTCCTCAAAGTTAAGAGCAGCTGTGCTGATTGTCAGTCCTTGTCATGGGGAAATCCTGTAAAAACTCTGTAACATCAGAGCCATTGCCGACGACTGATGACGTATCGGGTTCATGAAGGGTTGTTCCATTTCGTAGGGAAATATTTCAACCCCTTGGCCCTTGTAACTCTGTTTTAAAGGGTACCTATTATGGCATTTAAAATGTTCCTAATATTGTTCTGGGAGTCCCCAACAACAGTTTTACGAGCATGCAATGACAAAAAACACTTTTGTTGTCTTATAATATGCATTTATTTTTACTTGATTTGCTCACCGACTCCCATATGAACCGTTTAGCGAGTCATTTTTCCAAACCCCGCCTTTGCGTGTCGCTAATCTGTGGTGATATGTTAGCACATTCAGTCTTTGTTTGCGTTATCCCAACTAGGGATGGGCGATATGGCCTAAAATCCATATTGCGATATACATTGCAGCCTCTTGCGATAACGATATATATCGCGATATATAAATTATAATAGAACAATTTCAGAACAGGTTAGATAGACCATAAGGAAAGTCAAACTGCTATGTAGGCTATTTGTTTTAAAAGAAACGTATGTAGTTTTGAGAACATTTATTATGCAAAACTGTAATTATACAACATAATGTTGCAGATGAATAAAATCCAAGTACACTAGCTGCAGAGACTTTAACAAAGAAAAAGCTTAAAAAGCAACTACATTTACTACATTTATGTTAAAATTGCAAACATTTTAAATTAAAGCATACACAATTGACAAAAACAGCTTACCATACCTTTTCTTTTGCATTTAAATCTTTTTTACAAGAAATATTGCGGTCACAAAGAACTTGTTTTTCCACCTCCACAAGAGACAAACATCCATTATTGTCGCGTTGTTGAGGTAACTTAACTGTGTAATTTTCCTTGTTTTAATTACCCCGAGCTTAAAGTTAAAAAGAAAATGATTTAAAAATAGTAGTATTATGCATTTAAGGAGAGATTACTATATTTTCATATCAATTCGTGTTCATTTTGACCACGAGTCACTTTAATTCAGCACGTGCAGCACAGACTCTGTGCTTAAACGATCTCAACGCATTGCCGCACCGCATCCGCGTGCAGGCCTGTTAACATGGGTACGGAAAAATACACACCGCATATGCCATATGAACTGCAAACGGAGTATGTGTGAAACAGGTGTTAGCCAGAACTTTTGCCCCTACAGAGTATAGTTTGCTGCTGTTCGTCGGACGGCTTAAATCCGAACCTAATCCAAATAATGGATGTTGCACCGGTCTTTTTCACCAGGTCCTCCGTTTCGCTTTCAGACGCATGTTTACAAGATGACGAATATGATGATGCGTTGCTGCCGGTTGCAGCTCGTGGCTCTAAATTTTTGCGGGAAAATTGCGTCAACATGCAATATCGCGATAGTGCAATAGAATTAAAATCTCTATCGTAGACCAATTTTATATCGTTTATATCGCATATCGTTTATATCGCCCATTACTAATCCCAACGCATAAACATATTGATAATGCAGTACTAAGAGGTAACGTTATAGCTATATTCTTTATGGCAGCTCCATTAACAACGACAAACACTTCACATATTTCAATACAACTGACGACCTATGCGCTGTGCGTACACAACACACATTTATTGAGCATGATACATAAAACATAAAAGCAACAATTAATATTAATAATACTTACAGTTTGTGATTCGGAGAAGGAAGCTGATCCAAATAAACTCGGTACTGAACCTTCCTTCAGTATCAGACGGCTCGCGAATCCATACTTTATAGCATTTAGGTTTGTGAAGCAATCATCTTCAAAATTACGCGAACACAGAACAAGGCTCTGCTTCTGTGGACCTGGCAACACTGGTCTCCAAACGCAATAAGTGGGCGTATCTTATTCAAATAACTTGTCAAGTTGACGTCAACTAGACAAAGGAAAAGCATCGTTCGTCGAACGATTCATATCAGCGACTCAGAGTCGACTCTTACTTTTGAGAGACAATAACTTTGTATACGAACTTTCTTTGTGAACTTTCATGTTTAAAACTTTGCAGGATGTTTTCGTTCACTTAGATCTATGTTACACACTACATGAAGGGCAATTTTCAAAAATCCATAAGGGCCAAGGGGTACACTCGAAAACAAGGGGTAGGGGCAAAGGGTGAATTGGGATTGAGCCTTAATATCCAAAAGCAATGGTAAATCTTCATAATGGACACCTCGGTTGCATAAATCTGGTCTCATGGCTAACAGTTTCTTGTTTTTCAAGGAGACAATGTCACGTCCGCGTTCGAGGTCCCCTATATATTCAAGGTATTTAATCTAAAGTAGATGTTTTGAGTCAGTGTTTTAAATTGTTGCATTGCTGAGTATTAACAGCTTCTTGAACCTCTCGAATACCAACAGAATTCCAACCCTTCATGGGAGGAGAGCTGAAGCATTTGGTGACCAGATGCATTCATCGGTACAATCTGATGCATGGAGAAACCCTGAATATGTCAACAAGGTAGAAAGTAACACGCACTGGAACAAAGATTCCTATCAAGGAGAACAACATGTCGACCACTGGGCCAAATTCATTGATGCGATAGAGCATGCTCAAAAAAGAGGGCCTTCACCTATGACCAGATACCACATGCAGGGTGATGAAGAAAGACAGGCCAATTCTCCAAGGAGGCTGCCCAGGGAGAGGTTACCTTCCCCTGATAACACACGTTTTGGTGTGGAAGATAAATACAGGATGCCGTCGCCAGGCTGGAACAGGAATCAAGGCGTTGAAAAGGAGCTCAGTTCACAGCACAATCACAGAGAATCGAGGGACAGATCTTATCCAAGATATCAAGAAGGAAGAAGACAGATGGATTATGGATATCACAATGAAGAACATGACGATCAGTATCATGAAAGAGGCTCCTTCCCAGAGAGGTACAAGAATACAATTCTTTCCCCGCTTCATTCGTCTGACGTGGACGGAGAGGAACGAAGAACAGAAGAAAGGATTCAATCACTATCCATCTCATTCAGTGATGGATAAAATTGTTTCTAATTGCATCTGTTACACTATATGCCTTTAATTTTACATTTATTACATTTAATCTTTGTTACTTTTTATTTTGTTCATTCAGATTAGTTTCAGTTAAATGTCATTATTGTCAATTGGAATATATAGATCCAGTTAATTGTATTGGTCACTAAAATGTTGCTAGTAATTAGGTGCTTCTGTAATTTCTTTCTAATCTTGGTTAAATGTTACTTGCTTTTTTTTAATACAGGTCATCAAAGTCAGATTATAGGGAGCACCACCCTTCTTCTAAAGGATTTTCAGATTTGGGTCTCCAGGATGAGTTCGTTGAGCCTCACAGGGGCTTCAGCCCACGTCGTGCACCTGTCATTGTGGAACATGATCATGGGATCACAAAACAAGATTCGAGGAGCCGCGATCCCCCGAAAACAAGTGGCTATCAGAGGAGCAGAGATCCACCTAGGCCAACTGAAACCCAGAGGAGCCGGGAACCTCATCGAGATAGAAGAGACCAAGGTCATCATGCACGTCCCTTACAAGATAGACACCCCGGACGACCAAATAATAACTCCCGAGAGGAGTCAAGGAAGAACTACTCTTCTTATGCAGGAGAAAGTCAAGGGAGAGATCGACCAAAACACATGGATCAATCTAGAATGCAGTCACATTCAAGAGACTCAGAAGGACGGAGGGAAATGAATTTGAGGGATGTGAGTGATATTGATTTGAGGAACAAAGAAAGAGGCTCTGTCCATGAATGGGAGGAAGAGAGACCACAACGGAATCATGGGAGGATAATGGGACAAGAGGAGGTTCGCCAAAGAGCTCCGTATCACAGGAATCGAAACGCTAATGTTGGCCCTGCGCCTAGAATGGATTTCGGTGAACAGGAGACCCTCAAGATCAAGGTGGACATGAGTCGCCCCGTTGGGCAAACCAGGTATAGTATCATTGTAATACCACAATTGGTAAGAGTCAAAAGTTCATGCCTCTTTTCCTGTCAACTGTTGCCAAACCATGAAGACCTGAAGCACAACAATCTACAGCTTATGAACAAGAAGATTCAATAAAAGTGTGGGGTTGAATCCAGAAAACCCACTGATGAGCCATTTTGTGTCTATCATCATGTACATGGGCATTGAAGATCATACCAAGATATGGTTATTTCAGGATGGGAAAATTATCCATTGCTAACGTCACAACCATTGTTCAAGATTCCAAGGAAATCCCATACGGCTCTGAACAGCTTTAAAAGGGGAAGGATTTGCATACCTGGATATGTCCACTGAAGTGCAGTGTCATCCCTTGTGAATAAACCATTCTACTCAATCCATGGAGTATTGGGATGTATTAAGGATTGATCTGATATTTCTGAAGTATTCATCTTGTGCTGTTGTGTTGGGGCACAAATGTACATGTCTCATTTAAACAAATGTCTGGATGTGAAAGCTACCAGCCAATCTTTCAAATGGATTGACATTGACATTGATGACTTCAAGGCTGTGACAACATTAATGCATCATAAAATGGGACCGGCAGGAGAAGGACTGCAGAAGTTAAACTACTTGTGATCATTCACAAGAAAAAGTTTCAGAAGGTATGTGAAGAAACTACAAATGCTGTATAAAATTCCAGGTTGCACAAGAAGTTGGTGCAAGTTACAGTGTGCTATTCCTTGACATCAATGCCAAAACACCTGGGTTTGGGTTCTTCTGTCTTACGTCGTTTGTCATCTGGAGAGGACGTGATTTGAATTGCCTTTCAGTTTCACTCTTCATTTAAATGGATGTTACAGGACAGTAAATCCAGTGGGAAAAAAACATCTCCCTGCTGCTAATTCCTGCATGTAAATGGTTCATCATATGTCTGAAATACTAGACTGGGATTACATGGATCTCAACTTCATTTGCTTAAGAACCTCAGGATTGGTCTCCACCAGTTCACCCAGACAAAGGAAAATCAGCCCCCCTATTTTCATCCACTTTTTGGCTTTTCAAGATGATGTCTCCACCAAAATACCAGTGCCCCACAGGGTCTGAGCTCTTCTACTTTCAGAGCTGTATTGACTTAAGGTAAGTCAGCAACCATACAATCGAATTGAAGTCGTGTAAGGTATCAACACGTTTTCCAGATGTCCAAAGCGTTCAGACTGTCATTCGCTGCAGATGGTTTTTCTTGTGGGGAAGAAGTATGACCTTATTTGAAGGGAAGAAGTATGACCTTATTTGAAAGTAAGAAGATGGGACTGAAAGGACAAATGGCAGTCATTTAATCTGGAACTGAAGAAGAAAATGTCACACCACAATAAGAAAATTCTTGGATGCGTTTGACTTTCGCCAAGTCGATTTGCTTGTTCTATCTCGTGTAATAAGTATTTGTTGATGTATTTACCATGGGCAAAACTACAAACAAATCTGAACCAGATGGACAAAGTCACAGATTTAACTGTCAATAACCTGCATTTATTGATGAAGATCTCATCCAGCGATTATCCATCCTGCATTTAGTGAGTACTCCCAACATGTGGATGCAGCAAAGATGCCTGGGCTGAAGAAGATACCTAATTTTGATGTTTCTGTTGTATAGACCCTACAGCCATCCCTTCACGATGAGTTATAGAACCGAAGAAGCATACTCAAAATGTCCTACTCAAATGGACAAAGCAACAGGACTGGTTTTGGGCCTATGTGGCAGACACTCCAAAGTGACTTACAATGTACAATTCCTTCAAGACTTGACTGTTCCCTGACAAGCAAACCTATGGACTTCGCATTGCTAGCGCCATCCATTACTAGATGAGCTCAGGAACTCTTTCTGATTTTTGTTTCAGTATTTGGACACGTTTTTTCAATATATGATGAGAACTCCGTTTACATGGCTGTGTCAAGTGAAGACATGTCTTTGGAAGTATTTTACAGTCATTTACAAGACTCTTCAATACAGTTTTGCCATTTTTCCCAAATGCGTACCTGTTATTTTGAAGTATTTTTTTAGAAAGGAGATGTCAGCGAAGAAACTGAAAGAAACAAAGTGTCATTTGTAAATTCCACAAGAATAACTTTTCACAGATTACAATGTTTGATGCATCTGCCAATAGACTTTTGGTTTCATCTGAAAGACAGCGGAGCAGCGATATTCATCATATCAAATTTGCATACTACAGATTTGCCATATTTCAAGGGAAAGTCCAGGAGCACAGCTGAACTTGAAGGGTGTGTTATTTTATTCAATGAGGAGGAGAGGGATCTGTGAAGACCCACTGGAGATCTTCAAAACTCGTCTAGAAGTTGCCTAAAGTTGATATCGTCGGTTCAATACATCCATTTCATTTCTCAAGCTCACAATCAAGATTTTGCACTACAAGTAAACATACCTTATGAACACGTTTGAGATTTGTTGTCTTATCGCCATCGGTCACCGCGTGTTGACAATCTGGAACAAATGAGTTTACTGAAGGACCCTCTGATGAATGGAAATGCACAATGACAGTGAGAGGAGAGGCATGAACTTCGACCTGCCATATTTATTATGTATCGTCAAATTTATTACATAATAGGTAAATTAAGGTTGAGCAAACCAAAATTTTAATCTTGAGCACACGACTCGAATTTAATCTGAATACTGTAAACTGCAGTTTTCAGACCAAAATCGGTATCTTGAATTTGAATACACGACAACTTTTTATGCATTTTGGCTGATCTTTTACCCGAAAACAGCGTTTTGGGGGCCTAAAAATTGTATCTTTTGAAAACTTGTTTCAAGCTGCAAGTTTTTGAAAACGATATCGCCTTCGTGAACTACAAAAATGCAAATTTGTGAAAACAGTGACGTCATGCGTATTACTGTACGTGTTCAGTCTATAGGCACATAATTGTTGTTTTTTCTACAAAGTGATATCACCAACTACTGGCCTGGCATGAATATTACAGTGGTTTTAGCCTGACCCATTTGATTGGGGATCTTTTTGACAAAGTTGTCGCCTGTACAAAACCGTAAAGAAGAAACATTTTTTCCGTTTTTTGTACATGGTTGCCGTGTAAACACACTGAGTTTCCAGGTTATAAAGTTGCTTTCCAAAAAAGGAGTCCACTTTTAATTTCACTGGAAGATGTGTTTTAGATTCATCTAAGTAGTGCTGGTCAATTTGTAGATAAAAGGCATTATATGACCAGACCAGTTATTTTTCATTAAAATAAACATTGCCATGTTTATGGTTATTATGGTAGTAATACTGAGCTTTTGCACCTGTTTTTATTCCAACCGGAGTAGTAAACAGTAACTTTGCTAAAACATGTTTTTATTTATAAGTATTATAGTCTGATTCATTTGAAAATTTAAAGCTGTAATGGATCCTTATATCTCTGTATGTCATGTTACCTCTTGTTCAGTCATTTAGGATATTCTTCAGATAGGCAGTTATCATTGGACTTAGTCAATGTGGGTCGACAACGCCTTGATTTCCTGCCCATGCTGGAGCATTCTGGGACTTTTAGGGAATCGGCAGTGCACTCTGGGACATTTGCCCAAGAGATCATCACCCTTGTGCATCAAGTTAAAGGTCAGGAACAAGTGGATTAGCCGGGTAGCATATGATATATCTTACCTAGCACAGAATTGATTTTGGTTAACCGTTTACTTGTTTGTTTTGCAGAAAGCTACTTTAAGGGCCAAGGCATCACACTTAATCAACGATTTGCAAATGAACAGTATTATTTACTCCAGGATGAGTTTAAGCAAGAAGAAGAGGAGGACGAGGAGATGGGGAATGTGAGACCAGTCATGAATAGGTACACATGCCAATTATTATTTTTTTTTTTTATTCATTAGTGAAGCTTGCAAAGGTAAGCATCACTGTTTTTTTATTGTTATTTATATTTAAGGTTAAAGATTTAATCACCACCTGTTTCTAAATGTTAGTCCTTAGTTTGTAACTTGTGCCAAACCTTTTGCGGTACAGAAATTAAAATTCTTTCTCTTATTGTAGGCAGCTTGGAATGGCTTCATCGAAAACTCAGATTTTCTGCAACATAGGGGCCGATCCAGTAAGTTGATCTTTTTCAGGTCAATCAAAATCAAATAAACATTTTATGTATGTTGGTTCAAATGTAGATTCTTTTGCCAGCTTCAGAGACGACAGCTTGTCCCTGACCCTAGTGACCTCAGATATGACCTGGAACGAAGAAGACAGCAGCGACTGGAGGGTGTGAAGATCACCATTGCTGGGGAAGCTTAGCTCAAAGACCTCCAGACAGGTGTGGACTAAAAAGTGTTTATTATCAGATTAAAAATTTGCATGCAACATCTCAACCAATCATGTTTTCTGCATTGAACAAATACAAAATTGTGTGCGTGGCATACGCATCTCCCATGATTTGAAATGGTAATGTCTTTCCAAAGTCATGAGAGTGAGCTTCCCTACATGAGTGACGAGGCTGAGGAGGCGGAAGAGAACTTCATATGGTCTGAACAAGAACGTGAGCATCCAAGGCAGTGGGTGAGTCTTTGTCTGTTGTTTTTTTTTGTCGATGTGGAGCACATCTATTTTTAAAAAAGTTTGGTTGATCAAACTATGACGCTTTTTGGTCCTCCAGGATGGTCCTCGTCAAAGAATGCCACAACCTAGGAGACAAAACCTTAATTCAAGGGCGAATTCCAATCGAATTAGCAGACCACGTGGACGGAGGACTTGAAATGGTGGTGAGGAAACTGTTTATATACCCACACACACAATAAATATATCTACTCTATATGTTGTTATACATTTCAAACGGTTGATTTTTATCTAGTGAACATTGGCGCCTCATTTTTCTGTTCTATATTTTGTCTTTTCACCTGTAGATGGTAGTGAGCAAGGAGAAAGTCAGCATTTCAAATCTGAGATCACTTGCACACGACACAATGTTTTTCTGTTTTGATATTAGAACCACTGAGACCTTTAAATTCTGAAGCTTCAGTAACTATGTACATGTCACTGATCTTTTTTTTTTTTTATCCATTTTTGATTCACCTACTATTTGTTTGAGACGAGCTGTTGATTTATAGAAATCGCTTGTAAACATTGTTTGTTTTGAGGATTGTAAAGAATAAAATAGGTTATTAAATATTACATATCACCTTGGAGATGTTTCCCTGCTATGATCCTAAAACATTGCTATTCTTTATTGTCAGTGGACTAGAGTTTAGATTTTGATGTATGATATTCCATGATTTACAAGGCACATATTTCAATTCATTCAATACAATTCATACAAATACAATAACAGTACGCAAATACAGACTTTTTTGTTGTACCACCTACATGTATGATGCAAAATAGTTTCATATTTGCTGTATTCTGCTGTGTGAACTCAAAGTAGAAGTTCTTCTGTAAATAAAATCATTTGGTGCCAAAATGTTTTCAAATGAAGCTTCGGGTGTTTTCAGTCCACATCATTTATTTTACAAAAGAATGCAAAAGCTGTACATGTAAAACATCTTCACAATTAAATATTTTGTTTATATTGGTATTGTTTAAAACAAAACTATACAGAAAGGGTCAGAATTTGATACTGTAAAACTGCACTTTAATTCTACTGGAATATGTGTCTGGTATAACACAATTTTATACTAGTCCACAAAAGAATCACAGTAGTAATCTCACAGAAAAGGCACTAAAAGTTGTTAAACTTTTTAGACCCTCTTAAAATGTCTGTATTAGTTCAGGCATTTCAATGTGATTTTTCAAGGTTAATGACAGGGCAACGGTTTGAAAGACACCTCCGCATTCTCCTCCAATATAATGTCATATCGACACATTAGTGCCCTGTTGGGGACAAGAGCAACATGATTAAATGCCTGTTTTTGTTTAGCGTGCATCACAATCGTATACTACTGTTCAAAATATTTTTTTAAATGAATGAGTACTTCTATTCTGCAAGGATGCATAAGTTGATCAAAAGTGACAGTAAAGACAACATAATGTTAGAAATGATTTCTGTTTCAAATTAATCTTACTTTAATAACTTTCTAATTAACAAGAAATCCAAAAAATATATGTATCATGATTTACACAGAAGCAGCACAACTGATTTCAACACTGATAATAGTAAGAAATGTGTCTTTAGCACCAAATTATCAGAATGATTTCTGAAGCATCAGTGACACAGAAGACTGGAGTAATAATGCTGAAACTTGTCCTAAAATTGAATAATTGTTTTAATATATTAGAATAGTGAATAGTTCTTTTAAATTGTAAGAATATTTCACAAGATCACTTTTACTGTATTTTAAATGCACCTATGCTGAGCATTAGAGACTTAAAACTTTTGAGTGATAGTGTATGAGCAGTAACTCTGCAAATGTGTGGTTATTCACCTGTTTGGATTTTCCAGTGGAGTTATCCGAATACGGAGCAGCCTTATCTTGTATCGAGGTCCAATTACATTCCCAGTGACAATCCGTAAAGATATTTTCTGAATTGGATATAGATCCTCATCAAACTGGGCTAGTAGTCGAGTGGATGTATACTGCTCAAACCTCAACAGCTTACTGAGCAAAACATACAGAATAAGCATTACAGAATGGCAAATGAAAGTTTGAAGGAGCTTTTTGTGTTAAATAAACTCATTACTTCAGTTTACATACTTATCCATCTGGGCCTCTATTATGTTTTTTCCGTTGTGCAGTCGGAGTATGACCACCCCCCACCGTAGAAACTGGTTCCAGGTTACTAGGTCCACTCTGTAGCTTGTCTCTGAAATGAGAAATCAGAATATTGCACGAAATGCCTTTGAGAAAACTTCTGCAATGAGCCGTTATAGTGCTGATAACTCACTGCTGTAGGGAAGTTCTGACGTAGTTGAGAAATATGCTCTTGTTTGCCCTAACCTCAAGAGAGTATCCTTCCATGGGCTCATGTCATAACCTGAGGAAGAAGTTTAGATGACAGTTAGTTATGGTTTTTAAATCTGAGTGAGTTTCCAAGAGTGATGGTAGCCCAAAAGCACAGTGATTTAGTAGTGCATTAGCAGGTAAATTGTGATTGTGTTTGATTTATGAGATGAGGCCGAAACCAGCACAACCAGTGCAAGTAGACATTGACTATTTTATTTATCCGTTATATTGAAGAGACCTTTTTGAAGGATATTGGTTTATGGCTGTTTTAAGTACTTGAGCTTAACTTTTAATGTTGTTTATATCTATATGGTGTTTTTATATGCTTTAAGACAAACCATTTGCGCAAATTCATAAGATAACACCATTGCTGAGTATTTTATCCTTTAAACTGCAGTGAAAAACGTTCAAAAACGCAGTTTGAAATCCGCTGATGTTTCTTACATCACAAACTACCTTAACCTGACAAAGTGCCAGCGGGCTTTAGCATAGCATTATTACTAGCTATGCTGCTAAGCAGGGGAGATCTCGAGAAGCCAGGTTATCCCAGTATATTTTTCTGTTGATTTGAAAAATCGGGTATATTATTTATCAATATAGCGGTTGAATTATGTATATGATCTATATTACGATGTTATTATGAACGATATGCCTTTCTCCACTGACGTTTTTAGACGGCAGCTGACTGACTCTGAGGTGGCGAACGGGAACAAGAGCTGTGTAACATTAGCAACACATTATTAGCTGTTTGATAACGTAGTCAAGCCTAACACCGTGTTCAGTTAGAGAGCGATACATAAAACGCATTACCATTCTGATACATCGACTTGTAGATGACCCGAGTAACCCGCCTCGGGGCTCGTTTGCATATTGATTAATTTGCGTATACTAAATGAAGTTGGGAAATGTTTTTGTTGGCAGAACAAAAGCAAAATTACACTTGAAATCTTTTGCATTTAATATGGTTAATTTCTAGATATACTGTTTTTACCCAGAACAGGACAAGTCGCAGGCTTAAAGGTCTCACACTGCAAACACTGGCCACTGAGGAAGTCGCTGTACGAGGAACACGGGTATGCTGTAAGGTTGCAGGTGTGATTCAGAGCACACAGGTACAGGAAAACAGACCTCTGGTGATCACACACAAAATAAGACTTCCCTGAGGAGAACAGAAGGAGTGAGATTAGATCTTAGCCCTGTTAGCTAAACTTTATAATGAACTCAATCCCATTGGGAGGATTGCATCATTTGATTATGACAGAATCTTAATTACACAGCCAACATTTTGGGTTTATTTGAAGAGCATTCATTAATCATTAATTATTTGGATCTCAACCCTGACTTCTCCCAAATGTTAATCCTACATACTGACCTGAGAAGATGGTCTTGGGACATCCAGGCTGATCTAATCCTCCATTGGCATAGAAATCAATATGGCCATGGGTTCCTCTAAGGCCAAAGGCTGCCACAGGAAACAGTGTTTGAGTGAGGGATTGTTAGGCTATGTTTGGAATAGCATACTATGTAGTTCTATTTTAGTTTTTTTTTTAATCTAGAGCATACTGTGCACAATGTGGAATTTCTGTATTGCATGATAACTGTTTGACCTTAAGCATTTGCAAAAACGTGAAGTTTACAACAAATATTCAATGCAATGCATTGATCTGATCTTATTTAATTGGAGTTTTTTATGACTGGATCACTCTAACTTAGTTAAATGCAACATAGTTAAAATTATGTGACAACAAAATAGAATACATCTTTTTGAAAAAATACAACAAACAAACATTGTAGCATACATTATACTGCAAATTATTAGTTTTCCATTCTGAACATATAATAGATAATATAAACAAATAATAGATATTTTTTATTCTTTGGTATCATTAGCCACAAATGTATTATACTTACAATTCATATCTGTGTGCAGCACATCTACAAACTGGGCATCAGTTGGATCAAGGCGGTCCTCAGGGGAAACACCGGCAAACATTGGCCCTGCTGGGTCTAGACCTAGAGTTGACCAGGTGAAACATTTAGTAAACGAAATTTATTAGACAAGATTAATTAACTGAAGATGTTACAACCGGTTTTGTTTCATTGGCTCATATTCCTGAGTCTCACCTGTGATTCTGCCCACTCGACCTCCCAGCATCGCACCAATGAACCCGGCAACGTGTGCACCCAGGCTTACGCCAATCAGGTGGATGGAGTCAAGAGATGCTCCCTCTTTCTGATTGGAACACAATGTTTTGGCCACATTCAATAATTTGGCAGACATTACTGACCAAAGCAATTTCAGACCACTGACCCTACCTCCATGCTTTCTATCAAGCCTGTGATGTTCACAGCTGTACCCCGTGTGTTGGCTACAGCCGTGAAGTAGTTGAGGTTGGCCGCCCCCCTGTTCCAGTCCACTACCAGGATGTTCATGTCCTTCTGTGCTGCTAATAAGTGCACAATGTGGTTGATCCAGATAGGCGGTGCCCCTGTGGGTCGGTACCCGTGTATGACAAAGGTAGTGGGTCTGGTTACATCAAACAGGGGTTCTTGAGTGAAGTTGTGGTGGGGAAGCTCCTGACCGCACTCGAGGTTGGCGCGAGTGTACAGCAGCAGCCGCACATCCAGTTTGGTCCCTATGAAAGGCTCATGGAAATCCAGATCGGTGAAGTTGTCACACTCACTGTCCTCACCTAACGACAAAAGACACTGGCTTACTGGTCTGTGTTTTGCTAGTGTGAAAGAGATAAAGATGATAATTATTGAACCAATTATTTGATATGGTTTGTTATAGCTTTTGTTTCCAGCTAATTTTGTGTTAAATGGAGCTGAAATAAAATTAAATATAAACATTACATTAAAAAAACTAACTTAGATTTGGCAGCTGAAATAAAAAAAATACTAAAAGCTGTATAGGAATATTAAGAAAAACAAAAAAAATACATTGGATTGGAAAATTACTGGAACTTAAACTAAACTGAAAATTACAATTAAAAATGATAAATTTATAATAGTATAGTAATAATAATACTAAAACAACAACACTCCAGCACAGACAGAAGATCATAAGTGGCATTTATTTTAAATAAATATTGTAACACCTTTCAGGCAAAATATAAAAGCTGGTTAGGTTTCAAACTATAAAACAATAGATTTTCTTTTAAATAAAGATGAAGTATTTGGAAACTTCCTAATTAAGCCTCAGTCTCACTAGACAGCAATTCAATTAGCTAAGACAACTTTAAATGGGTATTTGTTGCCTTTTTAGAAATTACAGAAAACAATTTTGCATCTTAATGACAAATATGTTAAATAATGTCTAAATTAGGCTACATATCACAATATTACCATAGCCAAAATTTTCTAATTTAACATTTTCCTTTCTTTGTGTTCATTTAGCCTTCGGTTAGCAAGCTAAAAGCTTAGCTTGCTAGCTTAGTATACAGTGCTAGTTGGCTCTTTTGATTAGCTATACAATTATATCCATGACACACTGTTTTTGATCAGACATTGAGGAGGTTTTTAGGATGTAAAAGTCAAAAATGGTGCTTAAGATTAAGTACACACTGAGAATAAATGTAGCATCCTTTGTTTGCATATGCCATTTGTTTTATATTCTATTTACTATTGCATTGAAATTCATCATGATCCTTTTGTTTCATCATAAAATCTTCAGTCCCAGCTCCTCTGAAAACTGACTAATAATTAATTTTGTTCTGTACATTTGGAATATTTACAAAAGTCAGTCATCGCTGTTCTTTCCCTCTCTTTTTCTTTCCCGAAATTGACACAGACTGATCCTCAAGTGAAGTAAGCCTGGATTTTAGCGACCCACTTTCTGTTCAATCTTGCTGTGCGACCGTCCTCTCTACTCATGCTTCAATTTTTCTTCGTCAATCTGCACTACATCCTTCTGGTCATCCTGTAGAATCATAGTATGAGTCCACACCTATATAAGGCATGTAACTTCTCACGTTTTTCTTGTAGATTTCCGACCAAAGAGGTCATCTGTGTCCATAATTAGCCTGCAAGTAAGTCACAATTGGATCATGCTTCTATAAAAAAGCAGATCATCCCACCTCTCCTTCCACATGTTTCTCTGCCCTCTCCCCTTCCCCCAATAGAAATATCTGAGATTATTACAGGTGTCAGTCACATGAGCTGGATGGGGGTTTGTTGTATTTAACCCTCTATATCACACTGATCTTCTATTTCTGCCATCTAGAGTTAATGACTACACATCACTGAAATAACATTGGTAAATATAGGCTCATCCTCAAGTCCTTGGATTCTGCTGTTTTCTCATCACACAGTTGAATAGAAGACGGACAAAATGTTAAATCAGAAATGAAAAACATCCCAAGTTAAATATCTCAACTAAATAATTTCTTTTTTTAAAGAGGCTAAATCTTTCTCAAACCTAATTTTCAAAGTTCCCAATCAAGTTCACCGGATCAAACGTTTAACCAAATTAAATTGGTGTAATCTATAGAGTCCTGTCCTGTCTCTTACCTTTACAAAGCATAATGATGCTCATTAAAGTCAGGAAACTCCACATTGACATCCTTAACACAAGATGTGAGAGATAGAGTCAAGGAACATCAAGAAGACTAAGAAACAACTTAGTCTAGAGAATGTGTAGTAAAGAAAAGAGCCCATGGAGGAGGGGTTGTGGGTGGGGCGAAGGAGATTGGATGAAATCACACATGCTCACCCTGTGGTTAGTGTCACAATGTGGTTAAGTCAGCAGGCCAGCTTAGGACTTTCAGAAGTTTACAGAAAAGAAACAATTAGTGATGACCAAACAACCTTACAGTTTGCCCAAAAATAACATTTCTGTAATTTACTCACCCTCATGTTGTGACTTTCTTTCTTTCTTAGAATACTGAAGATATTTTGAACAATGCCTAAAGGTCTGTTCAGACCCGTTCACACCAAGACCACTTTTTGACGACTCAGTTATTTTTTTCTCTAAGGTCAGAATTATTTTGCCCTCCAGTTGTTTTGTTCCGCATCAAAGGTCACAATTAGAGGAGTGGTTCTCCTTCAAACTCTAGTAAAAGGGCCACATCAGCACAGATATTCATAGTACATCAGACACAAGCTGTGGTTTACCAAAATACACCCTGTCAGCAAATACACACATGTAATTTTCATATTGCACCCATCTAGTTGAGCATCGTGGGCATAATAGTCTCCAGAGAGAAGCAATGATCCAGGGTACATGTTCCTCTGCTTCCCTGCTGGGTGCCTTAAAACCTTGTTTCCTCCAAAACGATGTCATGCATGAAATTAGAAATGAGAGCATTATGACAGTGTGTCTTTGGGGTTCAGGGTCAGAACAGAAGCTGTTTTTGTCTATGCGAGGTTGAAACAGATTAGACGGCAGATTACAGTAACTCTACTAAACTGTCCTCCCATTCCTGTATCTGATGCAGTCAATCCTATTATGGTGCTCACTGATCAGGGCTCATTGTACCCATTTTTTTCTGCATCAGGCTGACAGATTAACTGTAAGTCTTCTCTCATGACAGCGTTAAGAGTTTAAAGATCATACTGTGTCATGTATCTACAAACATGGTTCTTGCATGTTCCCTGTTTATGCGTGTACTTATGTCTTTAAGATAAACAGGCTACAGGCATACCCAATGACATTTACATCTTAAAAGATTACTTTAATACGTATAAAATAATCCAAGATGCTATGATCAGAGTATAATAGAAGAACTTTACAGTTATAATATTTGATAGATACAAAAGAGCATTTTGAACAATTCAATTTTTATTAAACATCTTTTTAATCAGAGAGTGTAGAACACATGAAATATTTGATGCAAAGTTCAAATCATCAACAACATAAACAGAATATTTTTTGCCTGTAAAGCAATGAGTAAGAGATGGCATATAGGCTGTAATGTCTGTATAAAGATATTTGAACATATTTATTAATATAATGTGGTCATCTTTTCATGAAACTAGAGATGAGGTCCATAGGAAGAGGAAAGACAATAGTTGAGTTCCTCTCCGTGGCGATCTCAGTCAGTGTCTGCATATAACGCAGCTGAAGTGCTGCCGGAGATCCCTGACATCACGTCCGCCGCCTCCTTCAGAGCACGCGAGGCTTTCATTTCTCCATCTGCTGCGATCACCTGATCAGTATACAACACACTTAAATATGATCATTTTACAAAGGCAACACTTAAATTAAGCCGACAACCATTTTAACATGAATTCATTCTTATAAGCACAATCCCAATTCACATTCTAGGCTCTGGCACACACCTTTAATTACTTGGAAATTTCCATTGAGCAAATCCAGTTTGTTTTTCCACTGCGCTTGTGCCATGGTGTGAGGACATAAAGGCTCAGGTTTCCAGTCAACAATATGACATTATTATAGTGTTCACTGAAAGGCAAACACTTCTCTGAACTAGTGTATGGATGGGTGGTTAAATTAATGGGGAAAAATGACAGATAAATGAATAAAGAAAGTTTTCTTTCATGTAGGTCATTGATTTGCCGGCTATTTAAAATGCTGGGTGAAATTACAGCTACGCACATGTTTCCTAACCTTTGGCAATGAATATTAAGTTATAGTTAAATTCAATTGTAGGTATTGCAAAATCTGTGAGCGGTCAGTCATCACAGATAGCAATAAAATAAGGCTAATGTCTTGCCCTGCTAGTGCTTTGCTGGTCAGCTGGTTTTGTTTTAGAAATTGATTGGCTTAAGGAGGTTACAGTTCATCTACACCCTGACCAAGCGAGTGTGAGGGGCTGCAGGTGTTCATCCACACATCCAATCAGAGAAAACCGTGTTTCCAGACTGAACACAAAGCTGCAAAGCTGATAAGACTAAACTTGGCAGGTTCGGCAGAACAGACAGCATAGCATGTGTTTGTATGTGAAGCATGTAACAGCCTTTCAGTGCTCAGACACCAACCTTGGCCCGGGCATCTCTGGTGGCCTCTGCTTCAGCTGCCATGGCTCTCTGCAAAGAGGTGGGCAGTTTGACGTCTTTAAGCTCGACCCGTTCCACTTTGATACCCCAGTTCTTGGATGCAGCATACAGCACAATCTGTCAGGCAAATGATGATGAAAAGATTAACCATTTATATTTAAGGCATTTATATGCTCCCATCCAGAAGAAAATGTTGACTCTGGAGGACATACCCTTAAGGTTACAAAAGAGGGATTTTCAGTTGCCCTAATACCATAGAAGAACCATTTTGGCTCCAAAAAAAACTTTAATTGAACAGTTCTCACTGTAAAAACAAAAAATTAAGCTTAAAAGATCTGGAGCGAATTAGTTGAATGTTGAAGTTGAATGTAGTTGCCTTAATTTTTCAAGTTTGCTCAGTTTCTTTTTACAGAGCATTTTTAGTGAAGAACATTTTTATAATCTAAAGAACCCATACTTCCTTTATTAAGAATAAAAAGTTTCCAATGCATGTTAAAGGTTCTTCATAACCATCAATGACAATAAAGAACCTTTATTTTTAAGAGTGACCTATAACAGAGCTACAACTTAAGATTCAGAGGTGTTTAAGAAGGTTTATCTTACCTCCATCTGTTCTGACATCTCCTCGCGGTCTTTTAAGATGTCTGCCAAGCTCTTAGTTCCCAGCATGTTTCGTAAAGTAGTCTGTGCAATCATCTGCGTGGCTCGATTAGCATTCTCCACTTTGGTAATGGAGACAGTGGGGTTAAAGATACGATAGTAGACAACCGCATCCACCATGATAGTCACAGAGTCTTTGGTCAGCACCTGAGGAGAAATGTCGAAAATGTAATGCATGTTACATATACTGATTAAAAAAATCATTAAATTATTATGTACAAGTAATTTCAACTTAAATTACATTAAAACTGACTTTTAGAAAATGAGTTGAATCTAGGTGAAAATTGATAGTTGAAAATTGCTTCAATTATTTTGAAGAGTTAACGCAGTGTAAAAACATATGTGGTCATAACTTATTGATAATATTTTTTTTATTGTAACAACGCAATAAAACTCTTCAATAAAGATTATAATAAACACATAACCTTGAATATTGAATAAAATGCTAGCTATTTAGATAATAGGTATTCATAGCAAAAATAACTAACAAGATTTAGACGTTTTTGATTCAGATGAATCACTCACCTCTTGAGGAGGGATTTCAAAAGACACTGTCCTCAAGTCAACCTTTCGAAATGAATCCACACATGGAATAATCCAGAACAAACCTTCAAAAACAATCAAGATGAAGTACTGCTTGTTGCAATGGCACTAAAATATGTTTAACAAATTATTCATGATTTTAATAACGGTAAGCTATATACTAACCAGGTCCTTTAGCACCGCCAATGAGTCGTCCCAAGCGAAAAATAACTGCTCTTTCATATTCCTGGACAATCTTTTAATAAGATGAAATGCCAATTGAATTGAATGTGTGATTAACTACAATACCTTAATGTTTATGTCAGATTTTATTCTTTGATAATAATAAACTATAATGTGTGTTTTTTTAATGTAGGTTTTAAGTAAGTATCTTACCTTCATACAAAACCATACAGAGATAGGAAAAGTAATAAAGACAAGGAGGAAGGAAAAGAAAGAAAGGAGGTATCCGCAGAACCCAGAGATCCCGGATTGGTCACCATCTAATTAAACGCAAGGTAAAAAGTTAGTCTCTCAATGACATTAAATTGTCTGATTAAAAATATTATTAAAAAGAAGAAGAAGAAGAAACTCAGCAAACCTGACTGGACATTTGGATCACTCTCTTCATTTGCTAGAGGTTCAATTTTGTTACAGGACATCTCACTTGGAGAAGACAGCATTATAGACATGGTTAGCAGTTTTTGTTTTCTGTAGAACTGTTGAAATGTAGTTTGAGATATTTAAGGTGAAATAAATATGCTCTATTTTTCCATTACCGCCCATTTTCACACACAACACAACACAACACAACATGGAACTTTGCATGGCATGTTGCTAAGCAACAAAACTGAGCTCATGTTAAACCTGAAAGTCAATTACTCGTTTGCTCATTCTTCCTTCCTTGAGGCCTTATCAAATATCATCATATATTTTCTTTTTGTTTACACATGTAATGAACAAATGTTTTGTTTTTCTTCTTGTTCAAATGCAGAGATTATTTGAATAGAATGTAAGGCCTAAATTAAGTAATCATTTATCTCTCTCTCTGTCTTTATTATAATATCTTAGCTAATACAATTCAATATGATTTTTTAATTCAATATTCTTTAATGTTCTTTTTTTTACTTAAATGTTTATCACTTAGTTATATTATTAAACTTTTTATTATAAATTAATTAATTAATATCTAACTAACTCACAAAAGACATCAAGACATTTTTTACCTTAGAAAGTAAGTTTCAAAGTGAAATCCAAAAGTCAGGGAACACGAAAATCTGGAATTTAAAATTATATTAGCCTATAGTCACCTTGATAAAATTTACTGGCTTTGCAAAAAAACTTTGCTCAAATGATTGCGCTGCAAATATTATGTGTAATAAAAACAAAATATATTAAAATAGTAAAAGGCTCGCTTGTTCAGTTGTGTTCTCAACAAAATGATTGACAGCTGTGAAACATGCCACGCCCCCAGCGGAAATCTCCGCTGTGATTGGACAATGTGCGCACGCTGCACGCTCCACTGTTTATGCTCCAGACGCGGTTGAAAGCGGGCTTTAATTATCCCAAAACATGTCAGAGGACATTTAAAACGTGAATTTCGTCGGTAAGCGTTAATAACGTAAATTGTGGGCTACTTTGTGTTTTCCTCTAAGCTGCTATTGTTCTAGCTGTGCAGTCTTGCAGGATGTCATTTACACGCTGCAAGACAATATATTGTTTTCAGACGCCGCAAGCTTTAGTGAAATGAGGTAAGCACAACTTCTATTGATGCTTTTCTTTCACAGTACATTAACTTAATATCTCTATTGTTAGTATGTCAAGAGGACGCAAGGAAAGTTTACATTACTGTAACGTGTACATTTCACAATTAATTCATTTGCCAAGTAAGACATGTATTGTTTAGAAGAAAAAAAATCATTCAGTAGTTCACATTTATTTGATTTAAGTTTTTCTTGTTTCATATAAGAACAGACAAGTAGATCCATCTCTCCTGCCTTCCATAAGTCCATAGGTATTATTCAGTCAGATAGATAGATCTGTTAATTCCCTTTGCAATTCATAAATGTATATTACCTTTCTACATTGACTAAGATTATTGTATTTGCTGACATCTGTGTTTTGATATTTCTATTCACAGTGAAAAGGGAGCCTTATCTGTATGAACCTGTTTAGGTTAAATAGGTAATCTAGGTAAGTCTATAGCTGGGGAGGTATTCTATAATGTCAACCACAGCAACCTTTAACAGTTTTTGTTTTCAGGGTGTTTTAATGGGTCACAGGGGACCACAGCATTTGTCTGACCTTTGCAAGCTGTATAATGAGGATTCAGTCCACACCCTATGCTCAGTGTTTGAGCGTGAGTGGGAAAAACAACAGAATTACAGTGAGGTAACTGTAAAAATACACAAGGGTTAGGGACAACCCTCCTGGTTGGACTTGTTTTTATTGTTTCATTTCATTATGAAAAGCGTGTTTTGTATGAGATGTAATGCTAATAATGTTAATATTTTATATATACAGAGGTCAGACCTAGAAGAGGATTCTGGAAGAGAGTTACTGCTGGTCTCCAGGAAAACCAATGCTGGTTACTCTCTCCTTTATGCGATATGGATGACATTCCATCCAGCCTTAATCAAAGTTGTGCTCCTAAGAGTGTCAACTGATCTTTTTAGCATTTTAGGTCTTCTGACACTCAGGTATGACTGTGACTATATATTTACAAATGTGTTTTTGTGTGTTATATGTATTTTTTGTATTATATGTTTTTGGAAAGCTGTTTAAATATGCAAATAGAAATATTCAAATTAAATATTCACTAATTCGCATATTTTTCCATATCAGAAATCTGAACAAAAAAGATTAAAGTCAAAGGTTTTTAGAGAGGGGATTTTTGATAGCATGAGTTATCACTCCATAAATCAGAAAATACTGTCAACAGATCACCATGTTTTTAGGAATAAAATACATAAAATCAGGCAAATAATATATGAACAAAATGCTGTAAATGCCTTCAGAATATAGATTGCAGTCCATGCGTCACACACGGAGTGGCCTTTTGTCTGAAGGAGACGCACAGTGGTATATAGCAATGAGACACAGCACCTCATTCCCCTTCTCCAGGCACCAGGGTTACAGTCATAACCTTAGACGTTCCTTTTCGAATGTGGAACTTTACCAAGTTTACTGCGTCTTGGTATTGGTGCTATAGGAAACTAATACCCACTACGCAATGCTGAGGGAATGCCTGCCTCATTAGGCTGTAAATATGCACAAACATAGTGGGCATAGTATAAATTGACTCCGATTACCCAGCTGGAGTCTGGGCGCATCCCATGTGACTCATATAGTGGTGCTACTCCCTAGCCAATAATCCCCGATACTAGGAAAGCTCAGCAAGGGAAGTCCTAGCTGTGCACCTTCCTCCCTCCCTTGCGGGACAGCACCTTCCTCCCTCCCTTTCCTCCCTAAGGGGAAAATACCAAACATAGCCTCAGATATGTCAGGCATATCTCACCAGTATTTGGCAAGGCTCTTAGGGAGCAGCCTTCCTAACCACTCCATTCGAGTGGTTAGGGGAGCATAGCTCATACCCTGACTTGAGTAAAGTCACTTCTCCCAGACTAACTAAAGTTAATGGCTAAACTATAGAATGCTACAATGACAAGGAGTACCTCTACTCATCAGTTTGTAATACTGATCATCCCTATAGAAGCACCCCACCAAAGGGGAGCATAGAACAGGGCTGCCTTATGGGAACCGAAGAGTTCAGAGTTTGAGATAGGGGAACTCCCTCACCCCGCCTCATATCATCACAGTGATATATATATATATAATAAACAATAAAATCTGTTTATTTAAAATCTTTTAACCTCAGATGGGTTCCTGTTCTGTGAGAGGCAGGCTGTGTTTGACTGGGCAGGATACACACATTCTCTGATGGTTTTGGGAGCAGTTTGCTGCTGCGCTGTTTGTCAGTATTACTTTGACAAACATAGTAGGATAATTACAGCCAATGCACAAGCGGTTCTGGCTTGTGCCCTCTACAGGAAGGTAAAGATCATTGACTGTCTCATTTGTTCTATTAATGTGTTTAAGTCCTAACAAAAACACTGAAAGTAAGCAGTACATGTCTACTTTTTCATATGCTAAAAGGTTTTTCTTCTTCCTCCATGGTTCCTTCCATTTCCCCCTCCTCCTTTACATTAAAGACATTGTCTCTTTCCCATAGTTCTCAGCGACAATCCAACACCACTCAGTGGACGGATGTATTAGGCGAAGTTGAATGTGTAGCAGAGCTGGTGGTCACATTGACCTGTCTTTGGTCCTGCCCATTAGAGTCACTCTCTATCTGGGTTTACTGTGGGAAGAATTGGGCCCTGGCGTGCTGGTGGGGGTGGTATTGCTACTTGTCCTCATCCCTGTCAACTCTGCAGTGGAGCACAAAGCTAAACAGCTTCGGGTTAGTAAGTGCAGGCTGCTCAAGCATTTGCTTGCAGAAACCGTGCATAAAATGAAGACGAAGGATGTTCATTGCATCTCAGTACATTTCTGTCCTCTATGTTTTGTTGCTTTGTTTGTTGTCCCTCAGAAAACTCAGCAGATCATCAAGGAAAGGAGTGAACAGATCATCAAAGAAATGTTGCATAAATACCAGGTCTTTTCTGTTCCTGATCCTTACAATGATCATGTCTATATATATATATATATATATATATATTTAGTTCTTCCTCTCTTGAATTTGTTTTAATCCAAATCGGGTGATTTCGGTCTTAGGGTGCCTCAGTCATGTGAGCATGATTTGGATTGGAGGAAAATTTTCTTGCCTTAAGTGCAAAAATGTCGGATTCAGTTTTTTCATAATATGACTTTTTTTTTTAAGTCACATGAAATCAAAATTAACCATTCTTATTTTTTAAAATACAATTTCCCTTTCACGCTAGTTTTCAATAAACGATCAAATGTGTTTGACAGCAGATGTATGTCAGTAATGAAATTATTTTTGTGATTGCACTTGGTCAGTGTTTCAGTATAAGGTTTATCCAGAAACACAGTCATTTTAAGTGCCTGATTAGTAATGATAGAACATTACTTCACTGTGTGTATTAATCATGAAAACGTTCATGCCTTTTTTTTGTCATCACGTTATATTAGAAGCTAAAAAGTGTCAAATTAAAAATGTTCCTTTCTTTGTATTTTCAGTTAGCAAGCTAACACTTTGCATAGTGATAGCTGGTTAATAAAAGCTCTTTTGATGTAGCTAGAACAAGATATAACACAAATGCAACGTTTTTTATTAGGCACTGAGGAAAAGCACCTCTTTCTGTATTTCACTAGTTTTGTTACTTCTCAGTTTTAAGTCGCAATGAAACAGAATTAGTGACAGACTTCCTTATTTTGATGTAGATCAGAGTGAAACTGATTATCAAAAAAGAAAAATATTTAGGGGACTTGGTTCAATTCAACTGTTGTTGGTTAGATGGAGGCAAACCTGAATGCAAGGTTGCTTTTGATTGTAAGGATTAAAGTGTTGCATGGCGTTTCGCCAGATTCATTCTTAAGGTTAAAAAAAGGTAAAAAACTAAATGTATGCATGGATGAATTGTTTAAAATAATGTGCATTCAGAAAATAGGGTGAATTTTAATTTCATGCCAACTTTAATCTGTCTTTGTGTAGGCGCTGAAGCTTCTTGCATGGGAGTCTTGGTTCCATCAGAGAGTTACAGACTCGCGTGCCAGGGAGCTGGAGGTACTAAGAATTCTGGGATATTTGACAGCCTTCTCTATGCTCGACTCTGTCTGTATGCCTTTCCTGGTGAGTGCTTGATGAATTCATAGGCTGTTTTTTTGCTAACATGTTTATTTTCTGGTTCTGCTATTTGTCTTTCTGACTAGTCAATAAGCCTTGCTGATTTGTATAGATATGCAACATCCTAAATATCTGTTTTTTCACTTGTACTGCTGCTAAACTACTCTGTCTGTGACTTTGTCTCTCTTCTCCAGATGCACAGGGGCTTACTAAGTTAACAAATCCACAGAGCTCTGAGATTAAAACTCAAATCATCTATTAAAACTCTATCATAGATTACAACCTGAGGTCAGAACATTGAGGTCTGCTTCATGCCCCTCTTTCATAATTGAAAACCTCTGACATAGTTCAGAGTTCTGCTCAGTGTTTTGTAAAGACCAGATGAACTGTTTGTTCTAGATATCTCATATTTCCCACGCTCTTTCTCTTTCCATGTAGGTTGGTTTCTCTAGTCTTGGTGTGTTTGTCCTGGTGGATGATGGGAATGTTCTCACACCGTCTCAGATCTTTACATGCCTCTGTTTCTTCAGATTGCTCCGCCCACCTCTGCTGGAGCTCCCTGGGCTCTTGTGTGTTCTCAAGCAGGTAGCATGCATGTGACAACATCAAAACCTTTCATAAAATTGTAAGAAACTTTAGATTTAATATTTTTGTTCTAATGAATAAGGCACAGCAGTCTCTTTGCCATCTGGAGAAAATATTTCTCACAGAGGACCTGGGCTCCTCTCAGTTAGTTAAAGGTAATGTCACAATATATTAAAAGTCGCAGATGTGCAACGAAACTTGTTTTATTATTATAAGTTGAAATGTTTGGCATTGCTGTTAAAACTAAAGTGTCACCCTCTCAGATGCTACAGAAGACATTCCACCGGACAGCCCTCAACAGCCATGTGATGGGTAAGTTGGTATTTTTTTTATTTGTATTTTATAGTGTTAAATTATTCTATTAAACTATTTATCGTTTAAAAATAAGTTTTCATTAAAACAGTAATATTATGAAATATTATTACTATTTTCAATGTTAATGTATTTTAATTTGATGTAATTTATTCCTGGGATGGCAAAGCTGAATTTTCAGCATAATTACAGTAATAATTTTTTCCCCCATGATTCTTAAATGAATAAAAGCATTTATTTGAAATGGAAGCCTTTTATAACATTATAAATGTCATTTTTGATCAATTTAATGCATTCTTACAGAATGAAAGTAATAATTTCTTAATGTAAATTAATTAAAAAATAATAGTACTGACCCCAAATTTTCTATGTTTTATGTATAGAGGATTTTTTATATTATGTCTCCAGCATGTTTGTGTGCATGTTATCTTATCCTCTGCCATTTGATTTGGAGTCCAGAATCTGAGTCCACTGTGCTTTGGGTAAAGCACCGTGTGTGACCTGACCCGTAGGATTTCATTGTCCAGTACTGATCCTGCATTAATATATTAAAATTGCTTTAATCCAAGACAAACATCAGTGCATTTAAGAGCATTAGCAGTGCTTCTGGTTTTAATATCTTTCTGATCCCCCTGAGAGACTTTATCATGCATTTCTTACACTGTGTTCTCTGCACTAGATTGGCCTTGTGGTTTAGTGCTGAGGGTTAGTGCAGGATAAGAAAGGATGATATCCACAGAATCACAGACAGGGATTGTTGGTCACAGGATGATGGCGCCTGATAAAACCTCATGGGATAGAAAACCTCTAGTCTGACTGAACAGGTCCCTTTTTATTCCAGATTAATGAGCTTCTTGTGGCATCATCATCAACAAACTACACCTTATTTCTCCACCCAGCCTGTGGTTTTGTTGTGTTCATGCATGCAATGCAGACTTACCCTAACACATTGTATAAATATTCTTGATGTTTTGATTTTTACAGGTGTAAAGATAAGCTCAGTAATTCTGATGAGAAACAAGATCACTCTCTATTTCAAAAAGTATGTACCAAAAATGATAATTTTTATGGTAATTTGAATGATTTTTTTAAAGAAATAAATGCATCTTTTTATTTTACTTAATGTAATAATCATATTTAAAAAATAATCATATTTAAAAAGAAATCTAAATAAGCTTTGTTGTATTCCTCATTTATAATTCATTATAAGTGTCTGTCAAATAAATTCAAAATGAAAATGTTCATCATTTACTTACCCTGTTCTACTTATGTCTACTAACACAATTTTTTTATAGCAGTGTCTAAGTGACCATAAAATAAAAGCAAGATTTTCTGTAAATAATGACTTGATGATACAATTTATTTTTGAGTGAACTCCTCTTGCTGTGAATATTGTGTAGTGATATGGTTTTGTAATTCCAGGGCAGTGGAGAGACCCGCAGGGTGTATCTGAGGGCTTTTGGCTGGCACTGGGTGTCAGTTACCTCGCTGGTCTACCTGTCTGTGTGTGCTGTTAGTTTAGCACAGGATGCCGTCCTGAGCGTGTGGACGGGTGAAGCTAAAGAAGTTCAAGGCCTGGAGGAGTGGAGAGAGCTCAGAAACTCACGACTGTCTGCGTAATGTCTCGTCACTGTCTGCTCGGACTCCTGCAAGGTTATTGTCAAGTGTCAACCTGTAGTTTCATAGACAAGAGTGTGTTTTTTCTTCGCTTAAATATGTGCTTTTGTATTGCAGCCTTGCTTGTGTGCTGTGCCGCCTACTGTCTGACCCGCGGTACTCTCAGGGCTTCTCATACGCTACACTCTGAGCTGCTGTCAGATGTTCTTCACCTGCCTGTACATTCCCAGAAGACAGACGTCAGACGGTCACTGCAATCATTCACTCAGGTGAGTGTCATCCTGCAGAGGCCGGTGTAGAGCAGAGGTCAAAGCATGTGAACGGAAAATATTGATTCCCACAACTAGTATGTCATCACTGTTGTGTCCTTGGGGAAGTAGATATTGTATTATATAACAGACACAAGCAAATATGATGGAGATCCATAGATATATAAAATAGATCTGATTTTATCCAATTTCGACAACACCAAACAAGTCTAATTGTGTTCTCATGGTGGCTCAGGATATGCAAGTGGTTGATGAAGACCTGGCCAAACATTTGCACAGCTGGTTGAGGAGTCTTTTGGACATATTGAGCACCATCACTTTGATCATCTTTATCATGCCTGTTTTCAGCCTAGCTGTGTGCCCGCTGATAATGCTCTTCCTCCATATTCAGGTGCGTCAATTTCCCATGAATGTTTGACCTGAAGGTTTTTACAGTACATAAACCAGCGTCTAAACACCCCCCCCCCCCCCCTTTTTCAGTCAAATATTTCTTCAGATCACATACGAATCGGACACATTGAGGCAAACCCTGTTGTTTCAGTTAATTCTCTGGAGTGTGTGACACATAGTGTTGAAGTTCCACTTTCTGGGCCAAAACACAGGGAGGTGTGTCTGACGCACTGCCTCCAAGCCTCACATCAAAACCTGCTGGTCAAGTACAACAAAATCATCACCGAAAGGTTAAAAAAGGTTTTACATACATTTTGTTTATGCAGGTGATTTGTGAAGGATTCCGAAAGGTCTGCAAGTTAAGAATTAGCTGAGTAAAAAAGAAAAAAATATAATTGACAAAAAGCGTATTGAATTAAATCAACTAATTAATCAACAAGGAATTAACTGATAGTGTTAATGTTAATTTTGATTAACTGTTTCTGTTGAGGAGATTCCCTCTACATGTAAAGCGCTTTGAGTAGCCAGAAAAGCGCTATATAAATGTAACATATTGTCCCACTTCAATAACATAACTGGTGCTGATGCTGATATATTAGCATTTGTAGCTGTTTTTCTTATTGCATTTTGTTGTTATTATTAGTTTAAAAAGTCTATAGATTATATTTACATAATTTATTTGAGATATACTGATAATAAACATTTATTTATGTGCTGAAAATATCCATATTTAAATCTCAGGCTGAATTTTGTGTATTCGTCTGTGGACAGAATGAGATTTGTGTTTAAGGTGTTGTGCAATTTTTGTTTTGACCTGCCACCTGAAAAAAAGTGAGAACTACGCTACACTAGGGGGCGCCATTTGAGTGTAATATCATGTAAAATGCATCTGTGAATGATAGCTTTTGCAACTGTTTTTGTTTTTTGAGTATGTTGTATTTTCATGCCAATAAAATATTATTTTACATACCTTTGGAGTAAAACTGATTTTTAAATGTTAATGTTCTCTACTAAACCTGTCAAATAACTGTCACGTTTATCGCAGCATATACAGCAGCTTTAATTAATGTGATTACTTTATGACCAAAAGCAATATTTCTGTGTACAGTTGGGCTGTGTTGCAGTTTGATGCTGTTGCTGGGATTGTGCTGTTCCTGGTCAGTCTGATTCTGCTTGAGACTCGACCTGACTCAGGGCTCGTGGCTCTGGCTTTGATCTGTGCCTCTAATGTAAGTTTATCTGTACTGATACCTAATCTGAGTTTGAATAATTCATAATGATTATGAAAACATTTTGTTACAGATTAAAGAAGCTCTTCGCCGCTACCCTCAGGCCGCCTCTGATATCAACATTGACATGCAGAGCATGCAAAGATTTTGTGAATTTGCCAAAGTAGAAAAGGAGGTACAGGGTAACATTATTTAACACCTAAATACTCATTGCGCGGTCACACCTTACACATAACCCTACATGGTCAAATTCATAGTTCCCAAAACGATGACTCAATTTTTAGTATCATTGGATGTCATATCCTCTGCATGGAATTGAATTGAACCAAATGCCCCCTTTTACCCCAGGCAGAATGGAGTGTCACCCACAGACCACCCTTTGACTGGCCCCGGCATGGAGAGGTGAAGTTCAGGAACTATGAGTCCGAAGCCTCCTCTAACTGCACACCAGCTCTTAGAGGAATTAATCTCACCATTTTAAAAGGGGAAAAGGTATTCTCCTGAATTTATTTATCGAACTATTTATTATTTTATATTTATTAAGTTATTTATAAATAACAAATAAATTAAATATTTATATTAATGATAGATTAGTTTGAATTTATTATTCATGTATTACTAATTTTATATTAATTATAATAATAATTTATTTGCATACTGAATATATCAGTATTTAAATTAGGGATACAGCGATCCAATACTCAATATCTGTATTGTTCCTATACAGACCTTTTTTTCCAGATCGGGTGTCTGTCAGTACGGGACCTATCCAAATTAATTGGTTAAATTATTTCATTGAAATTCGTCCCTCCTCTGCAAGCTGTCAGTCATACTTCCAATGTTCCCATTATCACGCGTAATCTGACCATAAAGGTGTTTATTTTTTTTAAAACCACTGTATTTAGCTGGACTTTATTAGTGATTCTGAATGGTATGGTACTCGCTATCGGATGAGAGGACTGGAGTAGAGGATATTCTCACAGTAACTGAAATAAAAAAAATAAAAAAGGCTCAGTAAACTGCTAGACCGATGCAGTACTCTGTGTTGCGCACACACAGTATATCTTTGCTCTCTTTATTTACATGTACATGTTTGTGTGTGCACAATTTTCTCTTTATTTATAATGTAGGATTGAGGTATAGATATTATAAACTGATCAAAAAAAAAATTAGAGTTGGTGACTTGGCGTCAAGGTTGTGGGATAGATATCTGTATCGGACATAAGAAAGTGATATCAAGCCTTCCCTAATTTAAAGGGTTAGTTCACCCAAAAATGAAAATTCTATCATAGTTTACTTACCCTCAAGTTGTTCCAAACCTCTATGTGTTTATTTGTTCTGCTGAACACAAAGGAAGATATCTGGAAGAAAACAGATTTCATTCCCCATTGACTACCATAGTATGTATTTTTTCCTACTATGGTAGTCAATGGGGAATGAGATCTGTTTTCTTCAAATATCTTCCTTTGTGTTCAGCAGAACAAATAAACACATAGAGGTTTGGAACAACTTGAGGGTAAGTAAACTATGATAGAATTTTCATTTTGGGTGAACTAACCCTTTAAATCTCAGGTTGATTTTGGTGTGTTTGCGTGTGTGTACACAGATTGGAGTTCTAAGCAGGGGGAAAGCAGACACCGATCGCTTGGTTAGCTGTCTGTTCCGGACAGTGGAGGCCAGGAGTGGTGCAGTGCTGATAGACGATGTAAACATTACCCGCATGAGTCTACATGACCTTCGTAGCCGTCTGCAAATCATTACTCAGGTTAGACCAACAATATTATATTTGCAATGCATACAAGAGAATGAGATCTAACTAGTTCGATCCAGCCAGAGCAAAATCAGTCAAAGTCTGGAGGGGAAGGAGTGTTGACAGGTAACAGAACTATTTTACCGGGTGTGGTTGAAGGAATGCTGTCAAATATTGTGTATTATGTAAAACTTGCTTTACCCAGGCTCCACCAGTAACAAGCATTATTCACTTATTGTTTTCTTTAATGAGTTACGTGTTACAGGTTCCTGTACTGTTCTCGGGACCCCTGAGGGCTAACCTGGACCCGTTCGCTCAGCATACTGACGTGCAGGTGTGGTTGGCTTTGGAGCTCTGCCATCTCAAGGAACGTGTTCAACAAATGCCTGCTCAGCTGCTGCACCCTGTTCAAAGAACGACTCTCACTTTCAGGTGTGTGAGAATCATGGCAAATCTGGGGATGCCAATTCGACATGTTTTATGTAATATCCAGAGTATAACATCATACCAGAATTCTGGGATCTTAATACAGTTATTATATAAATGGTTGATGTAGTATGACATAGTATATTATTTATTTAATTATATAGTTATTTAAGCCAATTCCCAAAAAATAGGATCACAAAGATTATATGCTGAATAAAAAGATAAAAATAAATCAGATAAAAAAAAAAAAACCTGTAAGATGTTTCTCAGTTGAATATTAAAAATAAAATTCCATCAAGTGGATTTGCTGTTTGGGCAAACCAAAATAGCTAATTCTGACCTAATTCATTGTTTCCCACAATTTGTGTGTAAAACAAACTGCAGTGAGAAAAGATTGACGGTCTGGCTGGAACCTATCATGAGTCCAGATCTAGACTGTGGCTATGGTTTATTGCTTCATTAAACAGTATAGTTTTCTCTATGGCAACCTTTATGCACTGGCACAACAAACAAATGGTTGTTATGGGTTAAATATTTCTGTTTTTGTGTTATGTAAGCTTTGGCCAGAGGAGGTTGCTTTGTTTAGCAAGAGCCTTGCTTGCAAGGGTCAGAATCCTGCTTGTGGAAGAGGCTCTTCCTTGTGTGGACATAGAAACAGAGGGCCTTGTCCGACAGTTGATTCACACAGAGTTTAAAGACTGCACCGTTCTGTGGCTCACTCAGAACCCGCTCGCTGTTATGCACACTGACAGGTCAGGAGCTACAATCCTTTATTTAACCTGCGACTCATCCTGTCATTTAAATGTCAAGTATTCATGTAAGGCATCTCTGATTTGTTGTTACTCCTTCAGGGTGCTGGTTTTGAATAATGGACAAGCCGTGAAGTTTGACGCCACTTCCACTGTCTTCCAGCAGGGACCGCAGTTCAGTCAATAAGACGAGACCTCCTGCTCTCACAGTACATCAAATTATTGTTATCATTTATTCTTTTCTTTTCAATCCTGACTAAAAAGTAAATTATACAATTATTATTTATATAATAATAAGTTTCACATAATTTTCACCTCATAAATTAGGTTCCATAAAGCACAGTTCATATGCCTTTAGACAGAATATACTGAATAAAATGTTAAATAAGTGACAGGTGGAACACAAACAGACTTTGAAATATAATGCTGAATTGTGAGGGTTATTTTAAATCTATTTAAATTATTCATTTAATTTTTTCTATTAATCTTTTTTCTTTATATTTTTCTATTTTTTTTGTAATGTATTATTCATTTTGATAATATAATAATTTAATAATGTTTTATTATTTTATTACAGTAATATTTGTAGCTTTTTCTGCCACTTAATTAAAACAAATTTTTAAGTTCACTTATAAGCACACAAACATGCCAGTTTACATTTTTTATCTTTTAACTTTAGTTATACAATACCTTAGGGCTGTTTTTACTGAATTTTATAGGATGTTTTCTTTCAGCTGATGTCAGATCATTTATAACAAAATAATATTTTTGACACTTTTGATACTCTTATGTCAGTGTTTTACAATGCAGTACAATACGCATACGTAAATGTGGCTACACTTTATTTGAAGGTGTCCATGTTACTGTGTAATTATTCAAGTAAGTACAGAGTATTAATAATTAACATGTACTTACTAGTGTTAGTTTAGGATTAGGCTTAGGGTTAGTTGCATGTACAGTAATTATGCACTATTTGTAGTACTATAGTAACAGTAACGTGTATCAAGGACACTGTCAAATAAAGTGTTGCTGAAAATTACACCAGCAATGTGATAAATAATAAGCAACAGCAGGTCTTATCGTTTTGTCCTTCTAAGGGCTGTTTGAGGTTATGCACAGTGGCCGTTTGAGCTGTTTGTTGACACATTCTCCTCGTGTCCATTTCCTTGCAGTTATGTCAGTTATTTGCTCATTAGGTTGCATTAAGGTGCTGGGCTTTTTTCACAACATTGAAGCTTTCCTTTCGTGCTCTGGTCAGGTCATTTCACACCATTCAGTTGACGGTTGTTTCACCAAGAGCGTAGTTTAGCATCAAGTTTTAGATTTGTATTTTTTATAGCATATTGCAACCTGTATGGAAATTTCCTGAATAAAATCCAAAACGCAATATATATTTGATGTGTTTTTTATGCATGCTCTTGTTAGCTACATCATGACTAGGAGGTTTCCCTTGCATCTTATCATGTCCACTGTTGTCGTCATCAAATCTTTTCCAGTTCCTCATGACATTTACATTTAATCATTAGCAGACGCTTTTATCCAAAGCGACTTCTAAATGAGGAGAGCAATAGAAGCAAGCAAGCCAACATAGGGCAACAATATGCAAGTGCTGTGACTAGTCCCAGTCTAGATATATAGATCAGTAATTTTTAGTATTAAACAAAATATAAATATAAAGTGTTGACGACAAAGATGCGTCTTCAGCCGTTTCTTGTAAATGTCTAAAGCAGCTCGAGTTGAGTAAGGCAGGTCATTCGACCGTGTAAAGGTCCATGAAAGTGATTTTGTGCCTCTGGGATGGCACCACACAAGTCTGAAGTAGTGAGGTTAGGTATAGTGGTGAGGAGCCAGTGGTTGTTTCTGTAAGCAAACATCAGTGTCTTGAATTTGATGCAATTGGCAGCCAATGCAATTTTATTAGAAGATGTGTGATGAGCGCTCTTCGGCTTGTTAAAGAAAAAAGTAATTGAAAAAAAAATGTGGTACTAGAAGTAAAAACAGAACATCCCAAAGTCAGTTATTGCCTCAGCAGCAATAACTGAAGCAACTGCAAACTGCATGCACTTGTGAAAATTGGTTGCGACACAAACCTCTCATTTCACTTATAAATAGTCCCATTCAACAGCTTCCACTCTCCATCTGAACTCCTCTTCAGATAGCAGATATTGACAGTGAATTTGTGAGCAGCAGTGCAGATATGAGGGTGTCTATTGCGGTCTTGTGTCTGATGTGGCTGTCCTCTTGTGAGAGCCGCACACTGGGGCGTTGTGACGTCGTCCGTATCTTCAAGGAATCAGGCCTTGATGGCTTTGAGGGATTCTCTCTTGGCAATTGTGAGTACTTTGTTTCTTATTTACATTATCACTGACCTGCACTTTTTGGCATATCTGATTGTGAGGATTTTTTAGCTATTGGAAAAACCTTCCATAATATATTGTATTACTTTGGTATGAACCTTTCACTTAATTTCAATAGATGTGTGCACGGCCTACTGGGAAAGCAGGTTTAAGACCCACAGAGTGCGTACGGCTGATACCGGGAAAGACTATGGAATCTTCCAGATAAACAGTTTCAAATGGTGTGATGATGGCACTCAGGGTGGAAAGAACATGTGCAATGTGCCCTGTGGAGGTACTTTTATTTTCTTTAAATGGATTCCATATGACCAAAAACTTATTGAATACAATCAGAAGTAGAACACTTAAAATTTTATAAAACATACAGTGGGGTCTGAAAGAATTCAAAATGTTATTCATAGCTTTTCTTTTTTCCCAAATTCTAAAATTTAAAAGTTATGGTATGAATGTTTGTTTTCTGATGTTCCTCCTATATTAAACATTGATAAAGTATTGTTAATCTTTTAATATAAATTGTGTTAAGGGGCAGTCACATTTAGGCTACTGTTGTTCTGCAGCTGCTGTTGTTTTTGTTCAAGCAAGGGCGAAAAATTTCGCTACAGGTTCAAGTTGGTCACATGGATTTCTCGCTTTGTCCAACAGAAAGCTGTTTGACTTCTGTGTGAGCTGTGCTTCATACATCGCTACACTATTGATGGGGTTTTTTTTGCCTTTGAGACTTCACTAATGTGATCTATTTAGGCAAAATTTTGCAGGCAAAGATTGTCCTTTATCAATAGTGTAGTGATGCATAAAGCGCCGCTTACTCAGAGCTAATTTCCAAACTTAGCAGCTTTAAATTTAACTTTTTGACCCCAATGTGTCTGTTTTAAAACTTTAGTATAACATTTTGTTTATAAATGTTTCCCATCTGCTAGATTTGCTTAAGGATGACCTGAAAGCTTCAGTTGAATGTGCAAAGCTCATTGTGAAAACCGGAGGACTGAAATCATGGCAAGTTTTCATTACAAACATCCTTGGGCACAAGAGCTTATTTGTCACATTGTTTGTTTCTTTAGAGATTTGTCCTCAAGCTCTGCCTAATATTTCATCATATCTAAGTGTATTGATCTGTCATGCATGTGCGTTTTTAACATGTTTATGTTGATCTTTGTGTTTGCAGGGACACCTGGGATAGTTACTGTAATGGCCGTAATATGAAACGCTGGGTGAAAGGTTGCGAATAGCACTAATAAGGCCTTGATTGCCTGTGGGATCTTTAATGACCTACAATGATTATGTGCTAATGCAGTTTAAACTTTTGGTTGATGTGACTTTAAAGGCATTGTCATCAGTAATACTTGTATCCTTGATCTTGAGATGTATATTAAAGCATCTTCCCAAATTGTAAAGTTGTGTCTCACTTTTGGCTTAAGCTGATGCAGCAGCAAATTATGACAGATGGTTTGTTTGATATTACCAGATGGTAGTGGCGGGCTTTTATTTAAATTGCTTTTATTAAAAATGGAATAATCTGTCACTGAAAACCCATATTGATTGACCAGTACTCTGAATATTAAACATGTCCCTCTAAATGTCTATGCCGATTACGTCTCTTACATCCAATTTCAGGTGAATTAAATAAAACTATATGAACTGTGATCCATCCATACAATCAATGAAATCCATCCATCATCACAAATATGTAAAACTCCATCTGAGTGCAATTGCACACACTGATTGTCATTGCCAAACCCCTTTGATTAGTATTTGGCATTACTGATTAGTAATAGTAATGTCTTTGACATTTAGATTTGATTTGAAGCTTGCAGGATGCACTGTAAAAAAAAAAAAAAAATCGAGTGTTTTACAAGAACCTCCCCATTTCCATCATAAACGAAGCGTATTCCAGTTTTAATAGAGCGATGTGAAGAGCTGTTTGGATCTTGGTCGGGTGGAGAATGAGATGCTTGTGTTTTTTATCTCTAATAGGCTAAATCACCCCCTCTCCAGATGGGAAAGGGTTTGTTTCTTTAATTCTACCCTGTGCCTCTAGACTAGTGATTACAGTCATATCTATAATTACCAGATCCTGAGTGTGTGACGTGAGTTCTCCTGTCGAAGCACAGGACTGATTAGTTTAATTGGCTCTGTAATTAGCAGTGTGCTTTAAAGTCTATGCTGGCACTAATTGCAGACCAGGGTAAATCACATACAAAGTACCACATCTTTTCGGTGTTAATGCGGTCCAGTTCATTTGTCTTATGTCTGGCTCTAACTCTGCCTGCCAGCTGGACCCCCTGAAAGCTTTCTGATCTCCGTGTCTATTTAAATTCATGGCCATAACTGTGTTTCTCTTAAACAAATACAAATGGTGCAATTGCCAGTAGTAATCTGTATATTCAGCTTTGATCTATGTATCTAAGGTATTTTTTTTTGCAATAGAACCTTTTTCTTGAGTGTTTGAGGAGAAGAGATAAGGACTTGAATTATTTGAAAGCGATTCATTTTTAATCTCTGCCAATCACATTAAAAGTTGTTTATCGATAAGAACAGCTTTTTAATCTGTGATGAATCACAAAACATAATACAGATTTCGTGTAACTCGGACATCAAGTAACTCAAAAGACTGGTGTTTTTGTTGGCGATTAAGCATTTACTACAAACAAATGGCATCATTTTAGAGACATAAAAACATACTAAAACATCTTCACAATTAAATATTTTTAATCCGTTTGTACACGTCCAATTCCTGTCTCAAAAATATAAAAAGTATTAACAGCACATTTTAAATCCAAACACACAATATTACCCACACTCACAGAAACGCATCTTCCTGTACAACCAAATGTATAACTGACTAACTTCGATATCTGATATATTTCAGAATGATGCAAACCAGTTTAATACTTTTTAGGATTGATATTTTCTATATGCAGTGTTGATGATAAAATATTCTCATGCAAAATACTGCATATACAAGTGGCAGCTTAAAGCAGCTTTGTAATAGCATCATACAAAAAAATATGTACATTTCTGATTAATTCATCTGTTTTTTTTTATAACAATGTCCTATAAGCTGCAGAGCAAAACAGTCACTATTTAAGCCAGTCGTTCCAGTAATTTAAGTTATGATCATATGTTTTAAAATAAATCTCATCATTATCAAATTATCAATTGTATGCAGGTAATTATACATGTTATTATGGTGTCATAGGCGATGCATCACACTGCATGAGTAATGTTTGAGATTAAATAGGCCTCTAAGTTCTTTAATGAGACACAAAGTACTCTTCAGAACCCTTTTGAAGCAGGCTTTGTTATGCTCTTTAAGTGATTATTTCTTTACTGTGTCACTAGCTTCAGTTTGTGTGACACTATTCGCTGTTAGAAGGAACTCTTAATTCCTCTTTTTATGTGGTTCCCACTTGTACTTGCTTTAATTACAGTAATTTAATTGCTCACTGTGTTTGGTGCCAATTAGCATTCACCCTCCCTAAGCAGCCCTCAGTTCCCTCAGGTCAGACTCTATGACATGAAACATGAAATGGAGAAGAAGGTCATAAGAGTGAACAGGAAACTGTGTGGTTGTGTGAGAGGCCGAGGAGCAGCTCTATGTGATATGTGTGTAGCTCTTCTGGTGCTGCACATTTGAGCTTGTTTTATTAAATCACACACTAATCTAACAACCGGACGAGTGTGTTGCTGACCAAGCAACATAGAAGACAGAACCAGGAAGCTGCTTGAATCGAGGAGATGAATCTTTAAACCTCCATGCCACTGTCTGTCTTTGGCGTCTTGGAGATCCAGAGAGTTGATTGGTTAACGCTAGTTTTGGTCCGTGGTTTACTGTAAAAAAAAAAAAATAGGTGAATACACTTCCAGAAAATGATTTGCAAATATTTTACTTATAAAAGTATTCACCGAAAAATGTATATTCATTTACTCATCACGTATGAATATTCCCTCATGTCTTTCCAAACCTGTATGAGTTTCTTTTGTGGAACACAGATGATATTTAAAAATATATATATATCATTTTTTATGTCTATGCAATCAAATTCAATATTATCCATACATGCAAATCCATTGCATGGACAAAAACAATTGGTCAAAATATATTTTGTGTTGCAAAGAAGAAATGCATGCAGTTTTTGAATGACATGAGGGTGAGTAAATAATGAGAGAACTTTCAGTTATAGTTTTATGTGTTAATATATACTGTTATACTGTAATCTGTTAATATGGGCACAGAAGTAAATATGTATTGCTTTTGTGTGCATTGTGAAAGTTCCATTTCCCCACTTAAATCTCCCCTTAGGTTTAGTTATTTATATATTTTTTTGCTGAGTTTTACTGGCAAAGTTTTATAGCACACTTCATGGAAGACATTTAAAGGTATTCGCGATGTGCAGACCGAAGCAAAGCAGTCGTTAGCTGACTCCTCCTGGTTTTATGCTCCAAGATGGTTTTTAATCACGAGAACAAGTGGCAAACATCGTAAAACAGAGAAGTATCATCTGCTAAGAAGTTAAGACATTTATCCAAAGCTTTGAACTCGCTCCAGGAAGCCTTTTACTGAATAAAGCGCTCTCAGTCACTGCCTGTGATTTAATGCATTGTCTGAGGATCCCCGTCTGCCGAAGTGATTGGAAATATGTTAAAAAGACATCACTCTGTGGGAGCGTCAGCGTATAAACATTATAAATTACACAAATAAGCCACTATATAATGCCTTGCCAAGCACGGGCCGAGTGTTAAAGGGAGATGAACTGTGTTTCATGATCTGTGTTGAGGGCCGGGAGCGGAGGACAGGAATGGCTTGCTTCAGCAGTTCTGTAGACCCGTTCCCTGCCGATCTGGATATCGATGGGAATAAAAGTCGAGTTGAATTCTGTTTCCAACGCAGTGTGATGTAATGCGGCAGGAAAACCCCTCCCACTTCAAATATGCCAAATCCATGCTATAATGAGTATGTTGATGATGATTAGTATGGGCTAAGCTGTTTTTCCAGGCACATTTATAAACAAGAATCTGGGTTAGTGAAAGAAATAGAGGATGGTGTCAGATTTTGGCTAGTGAGCAGAAAACCTTGATTAATCAAGACGCTAAGGGTGTTATTGTATAAAGATGCTGGTGAGACACTGACTTCCTGATGTGTCGCAGTATTTGGATGATACTTTGCATAATAGGACAGCGCATTAGCATTAGTCTGACAGCGTTTACAGTGATTTGATCTTAATGGCTCACCTCTTGCTCAACATCTGGAAACAGCACGTCCCTGAAGCCACCAGGATCAGCAAGAGAAGAGGGATGGTAGGGATAATCACGTAGATTAGCAGCATACCTGGGAAGGAAAAAAACACACTTTGATTTCTATTCACATTCAGGCATTTATTTTGAGTTGAAGGAATATTCTGCGTTCAGTACAAGTCAAACTCAATGAACAGCACATAAGAACATTATTTTTTAAGTCACCTACCTTGAAGGTTGCCTTTATGAAATATTATTACAATTTTGATATATTTTTAAATGTAATTTATTCCTGTGATAGGAATCTCCTGTCACAGGATGCTTTAGAAATAATGGTGATTTGGTGATCTTTACTGTCATTTTTGTTGACAGTGTAGTTTGTTTTGTTGACAAAGGTATCCTTATTCAATTAAATTAAATAATATTAAATATAAATGTATATAATATTAAGTATAAATATAAATAATATAAAAAATAAAACACATTTTCCTAAAAAATCTCACCCCTGTCACGGTTGATGCAGGAGACAGACAGGTGGTAAGTGAAATGGTGTTTATTAACAGAACAGCAGAAGCAGACGGAGTTATGGTGAGTATCTTAACAGAAGATAATTGGATGGACTTAGCCACAGGAATAATCAGAGTCTCTGTTACAGATGATGATGACCCGTCACTGGAAAGGGCTGCAGTAGAACGGCTGGGAACTGGAGACGGCAGATGATGATGAAGACAATCCGATAGGAACAGGTGAGTAGCAGGTAAGTTGCAGGTAAGTCTCTGGTTGAGCGGAGGTGAGTCAGTGTGTCAGGTATTGACGAGATCAGACCGTGACTGCAGGGAGAGTGAGTGTTATATAGTCCGTGCTGGTGATGAGATGACGTGATGGAGATCAGGTGTGATGATGAGGGAATCGAGTGCAGGTGAGGATCCAGGGGAATGCTGGGAAATGTAGTGAAAACAGATGATGAAGTGAACGTGAATGTGACATTACACCCCCCTCCGGAAAGCGCGACCTCGCGCTGCAGAGGAGTCAAGGCGGAGCAGATGAGCGAGGACGTGTCCAGGGCGGAGCTGTGGGACCCTCGGGCGTCCAGGGCGGAGCTGTGGGACCCTCGGGCGTCCAGGGCGGAGCTGTGGGACCCTCGGGCGTCCAGGGCGGTGAGACCCCTTCGGGTGGCCATGGCGGTGAGGCCCCTTCGGGTGGCCATGGCGGTGAGACCCCTTCGGGTGGCCATGGCGGTGAGACCCCTTCGGGTGGCCATGGCGGTGAGGCCCCTTCGGGTGGCCATGGCGGTGAGACCCCTTCGGGTGGCCATGGCGATGAAGACCCTGTAGACGTTCCAGAATTCCCCAACTGCGCCGAATGGACCCAGAGCCGAGGTGACACCACAGGTCTGGAGGGCCAAGGCAGATCTGCAGGCTCATGGGACCGAAATGGAGAAGGGGCTCTGGAAGCCCGTGGCGTAACCAGTGCGAGGGAGGACGACTGAGGAGCAGGAGGGAAGATGGAGCCCGGTGGAGCAGAAGGGATGCAGGGCAGAGGCACAGCCGGCAGCACGGAGTCCCGAGGTGGAACCAGGGTGACGGCTGACCAATGTGAGGAAGGAAGGAGGAGTGAGCCTGGTGGAGATATCGGGCTGACAAGACCCGGCGGAGGTGAGGGCACAATGAGCCGCAGAGAGGCTGTAGGGTCGGAGGACCAAGGTGGAGTCAGAGGTTCAGGGGATTGAGGCAAGGACAGGGGATCCCCTGACCAGGGCGATGCTGAGGCTTGGAGACCCAGAGGCGGCTCCACAGCGATACTGGGGTTTAGCTGTGGATGGGCAGCAGGGTCGACAGGGCTCAGTAGAGGCGAGACAGTAGAGTATGAAGACATCAATAGCGGAGGTGGGAGAGGGAGGCAGGGTGGGAATACAGTTTCAGGCTGGACGGCGGTCTCAGGCTGGACGGCGGTCTCTGGCTGGACGGCGGTCTCTGGCTGGACGGCGGTCTCTGGCTGGACGGCGGTCTCTGGCTGGACGGCGGTCTCTGGCTGGACGGCGGTCTCTGGCTGGACGGCGGTCTCTGGCTGGACGGCGGTCTCTGGCTGGACGGCGGTCTCTGGCTGGACGGCGGTCTCTGGCTGGACGGCGGTCTCTGGCTGGACGGCGGTCTCTGGCTGGACGGCGGTCTCTGGCTGGACGGCGGTCTCTGGCTGGACGGCGGTCTCTGGCGGGCAGGCGACGGGCTCAGGCTCTGGCGGGCAGGCGACGGGCTCTGGCTCTGGCGCTGGGTCGACGGGCTCTGGCTCTGGCGCTGGGTTAACGGGCTCTGGCGCTGGGTCAACGGGCTCTGGCTCTGGCGCTGGGTCAACGGGCTCTGGCTCTGGCGCTGGGTCAACGGGCTCTGGCTCTGGCGCTGGGTCAACGGGCTCTGGCGCTGGGTCAACGGGCTCTGGCTCTGGCGCTGGGTCAACGGGCTCTGGCTCTGGCTCTGGCGCTGGGTTAACGGGCTCTGGCTCTGTGAAAAAGTCTATAAGGTCAATGCTGGCAGAGGCCAGCGGTAGGGTCTCTGTGCTGGATGGGACCAGCGGTGAAGGTTCAAATGGGCTGGACGGGACCAGCGGCGAAGGCTTTGTGCTGGATGGGACCAGCGGCGAAGGCTCTGTGCTGGATGGGACCAGCGGCGAAGGCTCTGTGCTGGATGGGACCAGCGGCGAAGGTTCTGTGCTGGATGGGACCAGCGGCGAAGGTTCAAATGGGCTGGACGGGACCAGCGGCGAAGGCTCTGTGCTGGATGGGACCAGCGGCGAAGGCTCTGTGCTGGATGGGACCAGCGGTGAAGGCTCTGTGCTGGACGGGACCAGCGGTGAAGGCTCTGTGCTGGATGGGTGTGTTCCGGGTCGGGAACCGACACTCTCCAGACACCGGATCACGGTCTCCCTCCAGCTGAGTCCGGTGGTGTCTGGAAGGTCGATCTGGTGGTGAAATCTGGCCCCGAGCCAGAATAAGGTACTCAATCGCTCGTCAGCCACGTTACTGACGAGTGCGATGCGGATAAAGCCTTCCACAAAAGAATACCAACTTTGGCTCTCCTGAGCCAGGACGATAATTTTTACCCCATCGTCCATCTTGGGGCGGTCTGATCTTCTGTCACGGTTGATGCAGGAGACAGACAGGTGGTAAGTGAAATGGTGTTTATTAACAGAACAGCAGAAGCAGACGGAGTTATGGTGAGTATCTTAACAGAAGATAATTGGATGGACTTAGCCACAGGAATAATCAGAGTCTCTGTTACAGATGATGATGACCCGTCACTGGAAAGGGCTGCAGTAGAACGGCTGGGAACTGGAGACGGCAGATGATGATGAAGACAATCCGATAGGAACAGGTGAGTAGCAGGTAAGTTGCAGGTAAGTCTCTGGTTGAGCGGAGGTGAGTCAGTGTGTCAGGTATTGACGAGATCAGACCGTGACTGCAGGGAGAGTGAGTGTTATATAGTCCGTGCTGGTGATGAGATGACGTGATGGAGATCAGGTGTGATGATGAGGGAATCGAGTGCAGGTGAGGATCCAGGGGAATGCTGGGAAATGTAGTGAAAACAGATGATGAAGTGAACGTGAATGTGACATTCCCAAACCTTTGAACAGTAAATTAATTATTTTGTAAAAATGTGTATTATTTGATATATAAAGCTATTTAAATAATAATTCAGTTATTTTAAGTTTTCAAGCCATTCCGTTGAAGAAGTTTTAAAAGTGGATATAACTTTAGAAAATATATTGTTACACTAAAATCATGCTAAATGCTTCTATTCTATAAAAGTCTTCAATTGAAACTTGAGAAATTGAAATTGGCCCCATTCACTTTCATTGTAAGTTCCTTGTTGTAATAGATTAATGATTTTTTTTTTTTAAGAAAGGACAAGTGGAAATTCTTTTTGTGGCAATTAACATTAGACCACAAATGCTGTTAAAGCTGAACTTGTACTGAAAACTACATATTATTTTCAGAATTTCATGTTACTTGAGGGCCCTGGCATTATAAGTTGAGGGTTCTCGTCCTGGTCGACGGGAGGTGTTCTCCTCTCCTCTTGTTCTTCTGTTGAAAGATCTGGAGGGCACATTTACAGATTAGTGTCAACACATCATTAAATCTTTGTCAAATGATGATGGATTTGACACCTGGCTGCTTACCAACATCACGCCCTCCAGGCCTGTCGCTCTGCTCTTTTACCAGGTAGCTTTCTGCTCAGAACAAAATAATAAACATTGTAAAGCAGTTCAGGTTAATCAGGTTACTTTTGACAGTCACCTAAAAAGTTCACAGTGCAAATCACCTAGTACCTGGTTCATACTTGCAGATGAAATTGTGCTTCATATTGCACCTGTCATCGTTCCACTGGTAGAGATACGGCCCGCCAGGCCCGGCGAGAGCAGTAGGCTGGTGATACATGACCACACAGGCTTCTCCTCCACAGGATGGTTCATCAGCATACCAGTTTCTGGAACACAAGTGCTAATGTTTGACTGTGTTTGATCCATAACTCTGCTTTGAACAGGCCCCAAATCAGTCACATCTTACCTGAACTGTGAGACACTTCCATCAGTCCACCTGTACAGGTTGGGGCATGAGGTGAAGCTGCCAGGCTCCTGCGCGTTCTCACCCTCCACACGAGTCAGCCCGATCCAGAAGTCTCCATCTGTGATGCCTGACCCGGTGGCAGCACCAGTGGAAGTGGAGATGCTGAGTTCCCGCAGGAGGTGTTCGATGTGCTTCTGCTCTGCTGTGTTCTCAATGCTCAGCAACGAACCGCCGTCTATTTCACACGCCTTCAGAGCTTCCCAGAACGCAACACGACTCGTCACGTCCCTGAAGTAAGCGATCTTATAGCAAGGGTGCTCAGGACTGCCTTGACACACTGTCTGACCTGAAGACACAAAATTCATGCTACATTCTTAGAGATATGGATGGATGGATGGATGGATGGATGGATGGATGGATGGATGGATAGATAGATAGAAAATGCATGAAATTATTCTTTGAAAGAAATCATAAACAAAGCATATTGCATTATAGAAAACACTTAAGATACACTGATGGGCCCAATGAAGAGAACTGTGATTAATACACAGACGGGTTAAAAGTCTAATAATAACATTAGCTCCCTGCCCGGGAGGTACTTTAAATAATTGCTTGGTCCAGATCTGCAATATCATCAGTTTGAGCCCAGTAATAGGGCTGCGTTTAACTGGGGGGAAAATAGACTCAGCATTTTCTCAACCAGCTTCCTTAGCTTTCTTCCTCAATTCCTGTCTCTGTGTGACACAGTTTTCCTCCTTCCAGCATGGAATGTTCTTGCAGTTCCGTTCTCCAAAACTGCCGCTTTCTAGTTACCGTTGTAAAATCCTGATCTCATCACAAAGAACTGCACAATCGATTTTAATTTCCCTTGGTGCATCCTTTTAGTTCACACAAACCTGACAAACCTGTTTTTTTGTTTTTTTCAATTGTCTGTCTCTACCCAGCTCTTTCATTTTCACCTAATATTTTAATTTATCTCTTCATCAAGAGAGAACGTTTTTTTAAAAAAAGTCAGAGACAAGCTTCAAGAATAATCTTCAGGACAAATCATCTTTGGGCAAGAGAATAATATGAGCTGATCTGTTTGATTTTATAATACAATTATAATGTTTTTGAGAGATGCTTTATTTATTTAAAAAAAGTAGAGTTGAATAAGAATGAACACTTAAATACAGATTAAAAATGATGGCATTTTGAATTTTGTGACAGCCTCTAGAGTTCATTCCACATCTAACAGTTCTTTGACTGCCACACCGAAATCAGTTTGAGCAATTAAACACTTTTTATATATATGTAGGCTATATAGATTTTTATCAAAATTCCTGAAAGCAATATTTTAAATTCAGACTGTGACAATGGCTCTACAGGGACAGCTCATCCAAAATGAAAATCTTGTGATCATTTACTCAATATCATATTGTTCCAAACCTATGCCTTTCTTTTTTTTTGTGGAATTCAAAAGAAGATGTTCAGCTTCAGTCACCACTCACTTTCTTTGCATCATTTTTCCATACAATGAAAATAATGGTGACTGAGGATGCATTCTGCCTAACTTCTCCTTTCTGCCAAACAAAGAAAGTCATACAGTTTTGGAACAACATGAGGATTAAATTATGACAATATTTTATTTTTTGGCTGTACTATCCCTTTAAACTTAAATAATTGCGACAGCAATCCTTTGAGCATCATTTACCACAAAATACTCATATTTTGATACAATTGTCCTCACTGACTGAATTCTAGAAATGAATTAGATGGATAAAAAATAGCTTTATACTACATAAAAATGAAACTTACCGCTCACAACTCGCGCGCCATGGGTGCACGAGTCCAGGAAAGTCAAAGCACAAAGGATACCGAGTTCCGCGCGCATCCTCGCGTCTTTCACTAGAGTAGATGATGTAGTGAACTTCACACAGACTTGTTCCAGTCAGGCGCCTTTTTAACGTTTATTGGCAGAGTCTCTTCTTCATAGTGTTCAAAGACATGATTTCCACTGAGCAGGGCTGACACTTTGCAGAGCGCCTCAGAATTCTGGGGGAGAGAGAGAGAGAGAGGGAGAGAGAGAGAAAGAGAGAAAGAAAGAGAGAGACTCGCGCCTCCACTTGCAAGCGCACTGCTGCTCCACTTCAATGATGTCTTCCTCGCGCGAGTCTGGCTGGGCTGCACTAGAGGTAATCGACCAGGGCGCAGATGTTCATCACCTCCTTTATTAAGCAAAACACTTCTCAGGCGTTCTCCAGTTATAAGGTGGACGATGAGGAAGGTCACAAACAGGTTTAGTGTATAAAAATGATTTAGGCAGCGTTGGGTCAATGGTTGAGGTGAAAACACTCTTGAATAATATGCATTCAATTTAAAGAACCAGTAGACGCAGCCCAATTATTATATATGTCATAACATTGTGTATACAGATAGATTTGTCAGAAGGCTGTAATAGGCTACAATCATGTTGCACAATAAACAGATGGATGTGTGTGCCAATTTCAATTTGCCCCTGCTATGGTGGGCAACCTTTTTAACCATAAAAAGTGCCATTTTAAAATTATTTTAATCTTATTTGTTTCTACATTTGACAAGGCCAAATCAACTGAAATCCTTCTACTAGTCACATTCACTTTGCGTTGAGTCTTGATCACCCTTGGGGTTTATTTTGCAATAATGACCATCTGATGGTCCATTACCCTGCTTATTGCACTGCTATTTAGCAAATAAAAAACATAAAATATTGATTAGAAATTGTTTTATTATGTGAGAAGAAAAAGGCTGCAAAAGCCTAAAAATTTAAACAAAAAAAATGACCACTGAGTGCTGCAATTGACCAGTCAGAATCAAGTATTCCAGCATTTAAATATTAAGTAGCGTACTATATAAATTAATAGAATTAACCTTTTAGAATAAAACAAAGTCAATGAGGATTGACGGCAAAATCATGTAAATAAATATAGATATAGATATAGACTATTTCCTGTCAGACCTCCCATTAACAATATCATCTATTGCAGTTGGCACCCTTAGTTATTCATCTCTCTTTACTTTTAAAAAGTTGTTTTCCTCATAGAAAATCACATGGTTTCCCTGACTGCCTTTTCATGGTTCGGATCCATGAGCTGAATATCCGAGGGGGATTTTCATATTGTCCTCAAACACGTTTCTCTGTATGATAACTAATTATGTTGTCAAAGCGAGACGTCAGCTCTGTGTGCGGATTGATCTGTTCATCCTGCAGCGTGGAGCCTTGCCGATCCGAAGGCTGTTAACTGAGCTGTAATATGCATCGACGCAAAAATGCTATTACTTAATTTGCTGTTCCCTATCGATTACTTATTTCCCACTGAAAATGCCATTCTGCTCTACCAGTGTTCGATAACTACACTGAGATATTCTGTGACACATTATCAATAAAAAGGCAGCTGTGTTATTACTAGGACCCTTGTCAGCGGAGGTATTAAGAAGATCTGGCTGGAAGCACCAGCAGCAGAGAAAAGAAATGTCAGGCAATCACAAAAAAAGGAGGAAGCTGAGTGCACTACCGGCCAGCTTGCAAAAAAGAGCGTCTTAACTTGGCCAGAGGAATGGGGTAGTGCTGATTTTGCAAGGCCGGACAATGGGCCCAGTCTGCAAGCTCTGCCAGAACATCACATAACTCTCCGCTCTCATCATCTGCTTCTCACTGTTTCTCCCCCTCGCTGTCTTGTCTTCTTTTCAGATCAAGCATCGAAGTCAAACTGAGTTCATTCTATCAGTGAGCTTAATTGCCCAGAAGTAATCAGCGGCATCAGGTTTAGGGCATGCACTGTTCACATTAAAGGAATGAACTGTGCTTTCCTGCTAAAAGAGGTGGATCCAAAGGGATCTTATGTTATTGCTTTGTGCTGTGACCCTTTTTAAGATATTGGCTTTAAATGCATTCACGTTTTTTGTGACACTTTTATCATTCGGAGACCCCAGTCTGAGACACTGACCAATTTTTAAGATGGTGCTGAGTTGGAACTCTATTGGAAATCTGTCAAGCAGCCAAAATGCTTCAATAGAACACTCGTACTGCTCATTTGTGCCACCTTAGGAGGCCCTGACCTATGAACTTTGACCCCCATGAACATATTTTATCATTAGCATGTACTCTTGAGTATAAACAATGTGTCAATGTGTTAAGTCAGAGCATATATTTGAGCATTACTCTAGTCTACCTAATTAAAAGCTTGATTTTAATTGAATTAATAATCCCATGAGTGGATTATTTCTGAGCAATCATAAAATGTAGATTGCTTTAGTGTCTTAAAAAGAAAAACCATTGATGACTGGTACTGACTTATTCCATCACCTTTCCTTCCAAGTTCCCTCAAATGGAGGTCTCTAAAGAGGACATGAGGGAAAACTGAGATGTGAAAAATGACATGTAGGGTAAAAGACACCGTCCCGTCACGGCTCTCCCCACCACGGATGTATGATGGGCCCCTCAAGCCTTCTGGGTAAACGAGAACGAGCTCTCTGCTGATTGGATTAAATTCTACAGTTTGGCGATGTAAGATTAAGGGAACATTAAAGAGAGGGAGTGCCTGGGATCCATTTAAGAGTCTCTGTGTTCAGATCTATCTATATGTGCTTCCGTCTCCAATAACTCACATATCCAACTCAACTGATAATTGACCCGTATCATCTTTTGTCATAATTCACTTCTGAGATATTGTAAGTGTGAGTTTGGCTTGCCTTGCACAAGTATTAGTGCTCTATTATGAACGTTTCACATGAGTTGATTGGGATTGATCAGTGGTCCCTACCACTGCACAAGCCAATTAATGGCTGTCTCTTAGGGAGAGTCTGGTTGGCCGAGCCGCAATAGATGTAAATGCAATTGATTGACTGTAAGAGTTAGTCTAAGTGATTTGGCCCTGTAAATCGGGCAAGCAGAGTGTAGGCTACATCTGAGATGAGTCTTTCACATCCGTCACAAGAAATGGCTTCTGTTCTTTCATCTTCTAGGGTGTTTGTGTGCAAATTGAGGGGGAAAAAACAGAGTAGGAAGGGTATAAGAAAAGTGTAAGTGCTGTAAAATCAGCCAGGGAAAAGTACTTCTTTAACAAGCAAATCTCTTTACGACCCCCTAAGACCCGAATGGACCAAGCTGCAATCTTCTTTCTGCTCTCCCTCATTACTTAGAGAGGTCATTGACTTCCCCAACAGCCTTCCTGTCCCAAAAGGCATTGGCTCTGCGGGCTGACATCAGCTGGTGACTGGGTGCTCGTACCAGAATTAATGTAATCAGTAATTACTGGATGAGCCGGAGGGGCAGCATGTCTGTAGACAGAAAACATGCAAATACAAAAATGTTCAAAGGTTTGGGGTCAGGAAGAATTTTGAAATAACTATTTTATGCTCACAAAGGCTGAATTTATTTGATTAATAAAATACATACAGTAAAATTAGTAATAATGTGAAATATTATTTATATTTAAAATGACTTTTCTATTATAATAGATTTGAAAATGTATTCCTGTGATGGCAAAGCTGAACTTTCAGCATCATTACTCCAGTCTTCAGTGTCACATGATCCATCATTCTAATATGCTGATTTGGTGCTCAAAAATATTTCTTGTTAATATCACAAAAACATTTTTTTTTCAGGATTCTTTTATAAAATAGAAAGTTCAAAAGAACAGCATTTATTTGAAAATTGAAATATATATTTTTTTGTAACATGGTAAATATCTTTGCTGTCACTTTTAATCAATTTATTGTGTCCTTGCTGAATATTCTTTTTTAAATCGGTATACACTTTATTTTACAGTGTCCTTATTACATGTTACATGTAGTTACTATAGTAATAACTATGGTAGAACTTTATTTTACAGTCCTGTTCCCCATGTACATAATACAGTGTGTAGCCTACTATTTATAGGACAGGGGTTGAACAGGGGTGTTCATCTATTTATTGAGCATGGGTGTTCAATAACTGGGTAAGGTACTAACCCGGAACCCACCTCTAAACCTAACCTTAACCTTAACCCATGGGTAGTTACCTAGAAAGTATGGTTAATATAAGTTAAGTACACTGTAAGTACATGTAAGTGCACATACTGAAAAATAAAGTGCAACCATAACTATAAATTGTGCATAAATACATGCAACTAACCCCAAACCAAAACCTAACTAACCCTATAAGTACATGTAGTTAATTATTATTACTACTCAGACACCTTAAAATAAAGTGTAACCAAAAAATCTTACTGACCCCAAACTTTTGAATGGTAGTGTGTTCATGTTAAATGATTTCTCATTCTCATTTTTAATAACAGATGCAGAAAGGTAAAACTGCTTAAGATAGGTTGTTTTCCCTCTGTTTTATTCCTAATTTAACTATGAGAGATTCGAGATCAAATTAAAGAGCATGGGCGAATGACTTCTATTATAGGACCAAGAACAGGGGTGTATTTTCCTCTAAATTGCCCTATTTCCACAAATGGACTCTTATTGATTCTAAGAATGCATCTCCTCAAAGCAGATAATCTGTTACTGCCATTTGCCTCCTCTAGTCACCACTTAAGTATAATTACCCAGAAGTCAATACGGCTGCCAGGCTGCTGCCACAGTTAACCTCTGAGTCACCAGTCGCAAGCATCCCGCTCAAATGTCCTGTCAGCCTGGCAGAATGACAGGGTTCTGGGTTTTTAATTAAACTATTGTCTTGTCAATTAATAGAAATGTTCTCAGTGCTTAATGAGCTCAAGGCATCTTAAAGACAGGCTTTGGTCAACTGTAGCTGAGGCCGCAGGGGAATTGCATTAACTACAGATAGTTGCAGTTTAGCTATATGGCAACTTTAATTACTGTACTGTAGCATCTAATTTATGCCCTTTATGGACCATGCTTTAATTAGTCGTGGGAATACCTGGCAAAATATATCTTAATCTGAGCATTTTTGAAGTAATGTGATATTCCTATTTAACCTGCAGGTCTATCAGGTCTATCAGTTCTATCAGTTTTGCATGAATGCATTTTTATTTGGTTTAAGATTATTTTTTCTGTTGCCATGATGAAGGTTATTTATGCTCTGATTATATATACTCCTGATTCACCTCCTCTAATAGTATTAAAATATAAACAAAATGCATATCACAGATACGGCTTTTTATTGGTATTGTGCGAGCACTGAGTGACTGATTACTTGGAGCAAAATTTGTTTCAGTATACTGAGGTCTGTCTGATTTGCTGATTATATTTGTGATTGCTATTTCAGTAACATATAAACCCTCGATTATGCTAACCACCGCAATACATGCTCTGAATACACTGCCATATTGCAGCCAGCGTTTAAGAAAATCAATTCACAGTTATGAATTGGCCTTGTCATAATCTCTCCAGGAGATAATGCATTTTCCAGCACTGGCAGTTGATTTATACAGCAGATGACAAGCCATCCATGAAATATGTAACTCCCTTCAGCTAACGGACTATTATAACCAGCACCATGATCAAACTGAGCTTGTGCCAAAACCCTGAAAGACATTAGACTAAAGATGAATTTGTCGTACAAGTTATGCCCTTATGCACTATATTGGTTTCTGTTTTAATCAGCAGAGTTAATTAAAACTGTTTAGATTTTATTACAGAATTAAATTGCATTTCTATAATGGATCGAGATAAGCATCACTCCATGACAAGATTTATAATCGCGGTGGCTGACTATTTTGCCTTTGTCTGGAAATACACGTCAAATCTTTATAAAACACATTTCCCCCCTCCCTCCAAACACACAGATGAGTGGTTCATCACAATTATTTTATCCATGTCAATATTGTGTGTGTATCTGCATAGCACTCCCTTAAGCAATGCAACACTGCAATCCGGCTTCTTGCCTTTAGCCAGTGGGGCTAATGAGTCTAATTGATGACCTCTAGTAGGCTATTTCTACATAAAATAATTAGGAATACTGCTCTCAGCCTATCAATCTTTGCCGAAGAGGCAGAATGCCTGACCAACAATCATTCTTGATTACTGACCGAAAAGAGAAAAAAAAAATCTTAATTAAGATTGATTTTCCTTTCCATTTTATTTACCACTTATTTTGCCTCTCAGTAAACCTCAGCTGCACTTTGACAAAGTGATTAAGGGAAATAAACATTTGTTTTGTTTGTAATGCTGAGAGAAGGCTATAGCCTAGGTCATGAGCATTATGTATTATTTCCCCTCATAATGTTTAATAAGAGGTAGGATCCCAGTTGCAAACACACATTTGTATGCATCACTGATGTTTGAGTGCTATTGTCCGATTCATGAGCGAATGTTTCTAAGTCGGATATTTTCCCTGAATCAGTTCTCCAAAACGACCTAAACGAGTGGGTCCACGAATCAGTCCGAGCCGTTCGCGAGTCAACATCTCACTGACTCGTTGAACTGAAGTTCAAAGAAAAACCGAGAACCAAAGATTAGGCTACGCAGCATATTAAGCATTTTAACAGATAGTAAGCAGATAGCCTTAAGAGAATTTGGACTGAACGTATGATTTAACTGGGGCGAAAAGTAAGTTGCTTTAATATCATCCTAACAGAATGTTAAATTGCAGTATAAAAGTGCAAAATGATTAGTGTGTTCAGTGATGAAAATTAAGTAGGTATTTAAGTATTGTCTTGCTAACTAAATGCAAATTAAGTTAAATTTATGTTTTATTAAACTAGTATATGTGTCCACATAATATGAATTTATTAAGAGAAATCATGTATGCAACGTATGCCAGCAGGAGTGACCACGTACCTGCGCTATTACGTAAACGAATCACTGAATCTTTTTAACCGGTTCTTTAAAATCGAGAATCGATTCTCGAAAATGACATGCACCATTGTTTTGACCCCACCTATCGGACAATGATGGAAAAACATTCGTAATATTGTTCAGTTATCGCTTGTTTGATGCTTATCAGCCATCTTAGATAAGTTTTATTTTATTTTTTATTTTTATTAAAGTAGTTTTGAAACGAAACTCTGGTCGCTTAGCTAGAAGTCCAAAATCCAAATTCGCATGATTCGGGAAAATAATAAATCAATTGCCAAGGTTATGTCAAGTTGTCGATGCTTATCACTGCCTTCATAGGTCCCGTAATAAACTTGACAATTCAAAGTACGGAGTTTGTTTGCTAAAACATGCACACTGCCGCACTTCCGCGACTCTGCTCTCGATAACACGTGCCTCGGCGGGAAAGAAACATTTGACGGGCGGCGTCTGTTGTGTTCACGGTTGTCAGTATGATTGGTCTACCTCAACTTGCTCGCTTTTCTCCGTTGGAATGTGCAGCCGTGCCGCCTCTGAGGGCACTGAAGGGTACAGCTGATGCCCGACGGGCATAAAGGGAGGTAACCAAACAAGACGAGCCAGATACAATCAGCCTATAATGTCAACACATGATCTGAATTTGCAGCAGTCAAGTTGTCAAAGAGGAGTAAAAGCCAGCGTGACTTGCGTTCTCTCAGATCAGGAGAGATTTTACAAACACACTGACAAATCACGGTAGGCTACAAAACTTTTACTTGCGCTGTGAGAATCCGTTCTTTTTCTGTTTCTCTTACACAAATGCTACTTTTCCTACTTTTCTCTCTCTCTTAAACTGACTCTTACCATCCTCCACAGATAGGCAGCATTGCAAGTCTTTTAAGCGGAGGTTGAAGTTCTTACGTAGGTAGTAGAAGAGCCTGCGTAAATATTTGATTACTTAAAGTGTAGTAAAGTCGTAGTTTTACCTCAGTAAAGTTTGCTCTTACAATCAAAAAATTATAACAAGATGCCAATGGATTGAGCATTGATTTGAGCATTGATTCAAGCATTGATCTCTTGTCTGGCACCACCCAAGGTTATATAATAGCTACCTGCTGTTGCCTGCACACATCAGAAATGCCTAATTAAATAATCAAGGATTTAAGATTAAAAAATCTTTACCAACATGTTTGCTTGACTTCCTCTCAGTTTAATTGTTTCAGATGATTTCAAACACGCCTCCATTACATCTAATGAGTTGCCATCCACTGGTATTAATGTTTTGCTGAACATGTCTCACCATGTTTATGATAATACTTTAGCTCTTATGTAATTTGTTACACCCATATTGTCTAATTATTATTATTATTATTTTTTAAAAAATCATGAAATTTCACTGTTAGCGTCATGTCGATATACTAAGAAAATATCTGTGGGTGTTCCTGTGAAGTATTTTTCTGAAGGGAGTGAACCTTGAAATGTTTTCAGTTAGTAGTTGCAGACATGTGGATTTCATGTGTCTGTTAAGCGAAGCAGTCTCCAGCTCACTGTAAGGTTATGTTGTAGCAGTATTATAAAGCCACATCTCGATTAGTTTTCAGAATAAAAGTGAACAAGAGAAGTTACATCCTGGACCATCAGCTCAACACATCCACAACAAGAAGGATTTAGAAACAAGAACTACTGCATCTTCACCAGCGTTGCCATTAGCAGGCCTGCAGAAAAGCAGCAAAAGTGAGTTTATATGCCCAGATTATGCATGTGATATTATCATGCTGTTATTTGTAATGCTATTCTTCATTTGGGGTTGCCGCTGATCAGATTTGCAGATCAAGCAGATAATACTGCTCAGATCTAAGAAAGACTCCGGTAGGACATCTGAGGAACAGACAGAATCTGATAGATTCACCTCCACCATCTCTATCAAACTTCCCACCAGAAGATGCAAAAAAGATACAGCAGAGGAAAAAAACGTTGCAAGACACAACTAATCTGTGAGTGTGACTTTTTATATATATATTTATTTTCATTTTTTAAAACATTTTTATGTTTTCAAGCTGTTGGGGGTTCACATGCATTAAAAAGAGATGTGCCATATCGGTGTCGTATCAGTATTATATAGTAGATAATTTAATAACACTGTTCAATGTAATCTTTAGCAATTTTCATAATGAATCAGGGTATCCGCGGGGTCTTGAAAAGTATTAAAAGGTGATAAATCAATTTTGGGAAAATTAAGACCCTTAAAAAGTATTAAAAACTCTTATCACGGGTTTATAAAGTCTTGAATTTTGAAAGTATTTTTTCTGAATTAGCTGTCCAACAGTTTGAGTCCCAAAAACATTGTAAATGTGTGAATTTAGTCATTTTTATTAAAAAAAAAACGAACAGGTACATAAAAAACAAGGCTATTTTGGGTGCGTTCGTAAATTGCCTCTCTGTCATGTCAATCACTGTACTGATTGCCTACACCAAACACTGATCGCTAAACCTACCCGTCACTGTAACCTAAACCAATGAAATCGGTTGCAGGCCGGGATTTTCCCAGGGCGGGAAAAAAAAAATCACGTGTATTACAACGCACCAAAATGTTTTAAGAGAAGGTTGGTGATTTACTATCCCAGCCTATTTGATTTTTTTGTATCAGAGTGGTATAGTCTTTATCACAAACTAAAACTGTTAAGTTAAAAGTATCACTAATGTAAATGGTTACAGCTTGAAGTGGCGGTGAGGTATTAAAAAATATTGAGAAGGTCTTGAAAAAGTCTTGAAAAGGTATTAAAATTAACTTCAAGATTCCTGCATATACCCTGATGAATATCCAGTTTTCCTAGTGTATATTATATTGTGATGAATTGTATAATTTAAAACTATTAGTGTTTTATTTTCAATGTATATATTTTTAGAATAAATCATATTGCATTTTAAGCAGCCATATATCAGTTATCGGCCATAACATGAAAATATTTATTGTTCAATATATATTTATATATGTAAAATATATATTTATTTATTTAATAATGTGGCATCCCTGGATTTGATTAGCTGCATTAAAGTTCAATTAATGCTAAACTTCACTGCATTCACTCCAAAACTATTAGTCTCCCTATGAGAAAATGTTTTATGAAAATTTGATTCCACTGAATACACACTTACTGCACACAATAATATCTTCTGTCATGTAAATTATGCCATAGCACTTTGCATTCTATATCATTTGGCAGTTTTCTAGCCAGAACCACAAACGCCCTTTCAACCTATGACTGGCAGTAATAGTCCTTATATAGCAATAAGTCATGATTTAATGACCATTTATGATGATAGCATGAAAGTGTATCGCCAAAGGTTTACTGTTTGGCTGTACCGTATCTAGGTGTGTTCAAATAAAGTGTTTACACCTTTATCTTGGAAACAGTAAATTGACATTTATTGTGCAGTATTACAGTATATTATTTTAAAAAGGATGACATCACTGCTCTCTCATCTTTTAAACAGTTTTTTTTTAGAGTGAGTGTGTGTGTGAGAACCTGTGCTAATTATAAAACAGTTTAACCATGGATGCCTCCCTTCATGTCAGAACAATGAATTGTTTACCCCTATAATGCTTAAAGTGAGAGAAAGGATGGAATGTTGTTGATCTTGTTTCCCTGCATTGTGTTGATGAAAGACATTGAAGTAGAAAAAGGTTTTAGTGAATATGAATAACGTGTAAAACATTCAATTGGACAAGTGATTTGTTTTCGTCATAGTTTTTCATCTTTGTTTATCTGTCTGATGGAACTTATCTTTGTGAATTGCTGTGATAAAAAAAAATCAAATGTAACATGGAGTTAGGTTTTAATCAATGTTCAATGTTTGCTAAAATCATATGCTAATTAAAAATGTTCACAATTTGACAGTTACAGCACACTTGAAGTGGGAAGGAACACAGCTTATCAACACAAAACAGAGGTAAGCATCCAAACTAAGATGCAGACATATGAGAATCATATTTTAAGTAAGAGAATATTTTATCTATGCCTTGCTACTCAATCATATCTTGCTTAAATATAATAAACTTCCTTTTTTGTACTGCCCTTTGAATATATTTCTGCTCTACTGGGCCATGTTATGTTTGCAGTTTTTGTCATGCAGCGTATTTTTCAGTGGAATGTAAAGCTTAACTGTGAAGTTGAGCTGTTTAAAGAGTTATGGAATGGGAGTGGCAATTTGTTCAAAAATTTCAAATGTATGCGAGAAGTATTTCTTACAATTTACCCAAGGAAGCCAGAAGTGCAATTTAGTAGTGTAAAAAGTGCAAATGCTACTGGGCTTGAATTAGTGCCTGTGTTTTGTTCTAATTTGGGCACTAATCAAAACCTTTATTGCTTGTTCTGACAGCTAAGGGACGTGTTTTCACCAACAGAGCAATGTGGCAAATCAAATGGTGAATTATTTAAGGATGGGGATTGGCCAAAAGCAACCTTTGATGAAGACCACTTTACCACTTTGCATCAACATGTACATAACACACCTAAGCAGGGACAAAATAAAGGAATACAACACAACATATGCCTTCATGAGCAAACTCAAATAATCCACGACTCCCAAAGACATTCTACTCAACCTGTTTGTGAGGTACAAACCGAAGCCAACAAGGATTTTGGAGCCAACGACTGTAGAGAGAATGCCCCAACAACTCCACAGTGCCACAGTAATCTGACCTCCATTGGCGTGGACAGTGGACTAAAAGCAAGCCCTGATTCCCAATTTTTTGCATGCCATGCAGAAGTGCTAAACCAGGTCTTGCCATTAGACTCTTTTACTGCACTTGATTCTGAAAATACTCCTGATCCAGAACCTAGTCTTTACAATCCTTCATCAGCTATGTTGACGTCTGCCCTGGCCTCAGTTCTTGCTCCACCTTGGAGTAGTCGTCTTCGAAGACCCAAAAAAGGTAGCAATGAAGTAGAGTACGTACCCCAAGATTGTGGACAGAATATCAACCCATCTAGCTTATTTCGCCAGGATTGGCAGCAACAACATTTTTTACCTTCTCAAAGGCAACCATCTGAACACATGTTGGCCAATGACAATGAAATGCAGTTAACTGCTGGAACCAGCTTTAACTCTCCTGACTGGCAAAAAGAGAACAATTCTCCGAATGTCACAACCACAGTACAGCCAAAGAGACCCTTTTTAAAATCATCCTCTGTGGGCACAATATACAACAATACAGAATTATATCCTTTTTCCACACCTCTGGACACTTGTCAGGCACCAAATTCAGCCCATTCAGGGTACAGAATATCCAAAACTGGAGATGAACATGGGCCTTTCAAATCATTGAGCTCCAAGCCAACAACAAGCAGCCTACTTCTCTCCTTAAGGAGGACACATTTGAAAAGCTCCAGTGATGAGCCCACACAAACGCAGACTCCGATAACTAGGTATGTCAGAACCCTTACATTGCCTAGCAGAAGTGTTTTGAAAACTCAATCGTTTGCCCATTCTGTTACCACTGAGGACGAAACCAGCATATACACAGACACTCCTACAAGAACAGAGGAAATACCAGTTAGTCAATTCCCTTTCTCACCTAGAAATAAGAGTAGAGTGCCTATAAGGACACCACTGTTTCAAAACAAATCAGAGACAGAAATCTCGAGACTAGAAACTTCCATTGCCAGAGCAGAGGAGGAACATTTCCCACAATCCATGACTAGAACGGGACAAATTGGGGTTCTCAAAGCTCGGCAGAGTTCTTATTTAGTTCTTTTGAGGGAATATTCCAGTACAGAGGACATTGATCCCGTGGAACAAAGTACTGTTAACAACACCAACCTGCAAAACTTCAATATTACCAAACAAAAAATAACTCCACACACCACAATTTCTCCCAAAGATTCAACTAATTTGAATCTTCAACAATCTGGTTTTAATGTTCAAAATTTAAAATCACAAAGCACACAAAATATAACAGCCAGCAATTCTTCGGGCACAAGCACCTTCACAGACAGGCTTAACTACTCACCCAGGAAAGACGCTTCTGTAGATGGAATAAGCCCAACAACTGTGGGACAGATATATCTGGACTCTAAGAAACATTCTCAGTCAAGTCAAAGCTCAATGGATCTTTCAAGCCCTCTTTCTCCAAGCAGACCTCTCAGAAGTGTCAGAGTACCAAGCATCTATTCATACCTTCGAGAGTCCAGCCCAGCTGTATTCACCCCTTTCCCTTCAGCCCATTTTCCCCCCTTACAGAGAGCTGAAACTTTGCCTCCTATGGAAGATGGAGGCGTAACACTGCAGGGTGACCAAAAGACATTTCCCTCAAGATTTTCGTTTGACAATACATTTGCATTACAAAGGTCTTATGACTCCAGCTCTCATATACCCCCAGCTCAATCTCTGCCTCCTGATTTTGGAAGAGGATCAACACCTCGTCTCAGCACTACTCCATATTCTAGCCTTATCTCCTCAAGACCTGCCCTCAACAACACTTTACAAGGACTGTCCTCTCCACCTGCAGCTAAAGCACATACCAGATCTACATCTTATGATATTGTAACCACACACGCTGGCCTTATAAAAGATGACCCACGCTCTTCACTATCCACATACCCAAGGAGACCAAAGGAACAATTAGCTTCTCCTAACAGAGAACAGAGGACAGCGGTTCAAGCTTATACAAGCACCCTAGATAATCACAGACCTGCCCAGCCATGCCTCTCACAACCTGCACCAGATGCAAGTTTTTTCATGGAAAGCGAAAGCTCTAATATAAGCCTACACCCAAGGCAGTCCAACACAGGCTCGAACAACTTCCCTCATCAGGAACATGGCTTGATGGCACTTCATCTTGATAAGGGTACTGCTTACCCCAAGCAAAGACTGAGAGAGAAAGAGAAGTATTTACTACTGAATAAGCCCACAGTAAAAAGTGAGACTCCACTTACAGCTGAGAAAGAGACTACAGCTGGGCATATGCATGAGAGATTGCAGGAAATGCAGAGTCCCAATTCAAAGAAAGGCCTCTTTGCTTCACGAGTTAAGAAAGACAATGCCTTCTCTTCTGCGTCTTTGCCAGACAAAGAGGTTGTTAATCCCCAGTATTTAAAAACCAAAAGACATTCCCCAGTGTTTAAAACAAGCAGCAGGGTAGACCAGATATTAAATCGTTTAAAACTGACATTTGGTGTCAAACGTTCAGATGACACACTTGACACAATCACGAAAAAGAACAAGCCCCCCACCCAGCAACACTCAGACAATGAGACTTTTGAAAAATCCAAGACAGAGGAGAAAACATATTCTGTAAGCCAACCCTGTAACTCTTCTTTAACAACCAATAAAGACTCTTTGGATTCCTTGTCACCACTTACATTAAAGAAATATGAGAATACATTAAATATGGATTGCCAAAACAGGTCTACAACTAAACAAAGTAATTCTGGGTGCACGTGGGAGGCCCCCAACTCATCTTTGAGCACTGATAAATCATATTTTGCCACTTTTGGGTCCTTGTCACCCGTAACATTAAAAAAATCATCTGAGAATAAATTAAATGTTGATCAGCAAAAGAGGCATAGTGATGAAAATGGAAACCGCTCTTACAGCAGGAGCTTTAGTCCGAACAGGCCAAATGCCCAAGGTATGAACCGTTCTGCCACCTTGCCACATTACAGAAAATCCCCCGTCAGTCCTCAATCACCCTTTTATTTGTTTGATTTTGATTCAGAAGATATTCAGAATGACAATGTGTTTTATAGTCCAGTGAGCAAAAAAACTAATTCGCTTTGTGAGTCTGATGACTTCTCTCCACTGAGATCTGCCAAGCGTTCAGAGCAGCAAAACCTTGTGAGGTCTAGATTGTCCTCGTCATGTGCAGACTTAAAGTATGGTCTACACAATGGACGATCTTTCTCAGTCAGCAGTGTAGTTTCAAGCCGCCCATCAGGCCCTGGACGAATATCAACAAGCAGCGTTAGCGATCTCTCAAGTTTGGATGAATTTGTGCCGAAGGAGAATTATACAATAGTTGACTCTACAGTGAGTAGCTATTCCCCAAGCTATGAGCCCAGATCTGTCAGTGGTAAACAGTCTCAACCTGGATATACAGATGATCATCTTGATCATGATGATGCTGACCCAACCCCCCTCCATCACCAACTTCGTCCTCTTCACCTCGCCGGATATCCCAAGCTCCTGCTATGTCTTCCTTCATGAGGACAACGCCAGAAAATATGTCACCTTCTCGAGGTATCCTGCCATCTAGGAGCTACACAACCAGCTTGCCTGTTTTTGAGGAGTCTGGTTCTGACACCACAACCGATGATGAATACTATGTTGACAGTGGTGATGATGAGGTAGAAACAGAACTTTAGAGGAGAAAATTATGGGTTGTTCAATTCCATGTTGTAGATGTACTGGACCTTTTTTTTTTTTTCCTATGCATGAAAAAGCTGCAGCAAAATTAGGCCTCTGTTAAACCAACAGATCTAATTTGTAAAGACGATTAGGAATCAGGACATACATTAATAGAAGGAATTGTAAATATATCAGAATTATAAGAACATGTCATTTATCAGAAAAAAAATGTATACAGTAAATAAATACTATGGGCTTTTTTATTCTATAGTGCTTGAGGATAACCGTGTTTGATCTAATTATGAATGATCTAATTATGAATGTATTTACAATACAGAACAATGTGCTGTTGTTCAATAGGTCTTTTGATAATTTCTGGATATTGAGGCTCTGAAATGGTGAGTTCTTACATCATTTCTTTTGTTGAGGGCTACCTCCTGTTTCATTTACTGTATTTAAAAGCACAGCTTGTCAGTTACAATAGTAGACAGTCTATAGTCAGTAGCTGTCAACTTAGTAGCTGAACCACAACTGTTTAATATTTTTGAATGTGTTTTTTTTAACTCATACAGCCTCATTAAAAGAGTCAGAAAACAGAATAGAAATATAGTCGCCCCTACAACATTAGGGTTCCATCATGATTCCACCTCAGTTATGACTAACTCTATGCAGATTATGACATTACATATAATGTTATTGTTAAAAGTAAATCTTATTGAAAAAACGGGCATATGCTAAATCCATAACATGTTAATTTGAGATTTAAAGTGACCTCTCACAAACTTTTCTAGAACAACTTTTGCTGTATAATGTAATTATAACTGTTTGTGTGCATCCTTAGCTTTGGCAGTGGAATCTTAATGGATCATTTATTGTAATTTATTATGCTGGGCAGGGGGTTGGGGAATAAATTCTCCCCTAGAGCCTTACAGACTTCCATTAGACAATTGCAGCACTGATCACAACACTACTAAAGGCTGTATAGCTATACATGTATGTTCCTTTTTGTAAGATTGTTTTTTTGAATATCATCAAATAACAGTATTGTGATATTTATGAAAATGTAATATATTGACTACGTTGGTTATTATTGCTGTGCTATGTAGAGGAATACTGATCACTTTTAAAAAATGCTATGTAAAATAAAATATAAATTGGAAATGACTATCTTTGTCTGTAAAGTTAAACTGCTAAGCTAATCTTTAACACTTTGATTAGCAAGTAGCCTACACTCAAAACATAAAATATATACCGGTAATAACACAGAAATGTCTTAATTAAAGCTCATTAAAACAACCTTACTCTGCTGTGTCATGTCAAAACCTGCCATCCCTAAAGGGATAGTTCACCAAAAAATGAAAATTTTGGCATTGTTTACTCAACCTCAAGTTGTTCCAAACCTGTATAAGTTTCTTTGTTCTGTTGAACACAAAGGAAGACATTTTGTAGAATGTTGGTAACCAGACAGCAGTCAATGGCCATTGACTTCCATAGTAGGAAAAAAATATCAATGGCTACCGTCAACTGTCTTTAAAATATCTTCTTTTGTGTTCAACAGAAGAAAGAATCTCATATAGGGTTGGAACAACTTGAGTAAATGATGTACGGGTGAAAGATAGAAAGGTTGAGTAAAGGATGACAGAATTTTAATTTTGGAGTGAAAAAAACTTGATTAAATTGTAGCTATTGCGCAATGAACGGTAACGAGTGAATGATGCGGATACACCTGGCCATTTGAAACAGCGCGAGCATGGAAGTGGAACATTTCGTACAAACACGAACGAATCAATAGCCTACTATTAATGTTTTTTTTTGTTTGTTTGTTTTTGTGTGTGTGATTCAATTACTTCAAGACACTTCACTTTTTCTCGTTTCTTTTTACTGTCTATGGTTCAAATCTCCTGCACTATTTTCATGTTTAAATCAATGGTTTAAATAGAAGAACACATAGTCCACATACGTAGTTTTCCATAATAATAATAATTCAAAAAGACTTTAAACTGTTATAGAAATTTCGTGTCGTTTTCTAGCATTGTGTTTTTTTCCACGTTGCTCTGGTAACGGCTCTTGTCTTTTACTGTGTCTATGCTCTTGTAACGTTAGGCGTGCAGTCACACTTCCAGCTAGCAGTATTTTGTCATTTTTGTTTTAACTCTCTTATTGTTTAGCTTTCTCTTTGGTTGTAGTTTTAGCTCTCTCTACGGTTTTCACTTCAACTGGTCTGCGCCATTGTGAAAACTCACAATTACTTTACTCTTTACTTTTCGATGTTTGCATGATGGATTTGCATCATGGGGAAATCGTGTTATTTACACTACAGGCATAAGTTAATTACTTACATTGCCTATGCACCTTCTATCCATTAAATCTTTTCATTCGAGTATGCTATATTTGAAAATATAATCTTCTCTTGAAGATGAAGAGGACTCCAGAGATCAAGTAAGTAGTATTTTGTGGGCTGAATAGAAGTGTTTTATTAAAAGCAACTGTTAATTGAGTATCTGGAGTCATGTAATAATCCAGATCCTCATAATCCTATCTGAATAAACCAGTTTCCCATTTCTTGACATGGGAAAGGCTTAATCAGGGTGCTGAGCTTTAGCCTCAGATGAACAGTTAAATAGCATAATTTATGTGTTCTCTGAGCAGAATTATGTGCTCCTTAGTTTGGTTAATTTACATGTAAATCCATGTTAACATTTCAATAAATCATTTTTTCTTTCTCTTTTTTATGCTATAGCATGAACACTTTTGACAGTATTAATACAGCAAAACAGACTAATTTCTAAATGAGTGAAGTGATAGAAAAACTGTCAATCATTCTTTCCCCCTTTTAGGCATCACCCAACATCTCCAGCTGGGGAAACTACATCAGAGACTAATGTCATTCGTGTCCCACAGCTGGAAACAGTTTTTCAGCCGAGCAGCCAGGATCATCCAGCAAGCATGGAGGACACATGTTGTTAGTGATCACAGTCAACTTTTGTGTTACAGTTTCTCCAGCATGGTTACATATGATTAAATGCCCAAATAAAATGAGTGCATACTGTGCCTGTCATGTGTAGGATACTGCTGTTTTCAAGCACCTCAAGAAACTAGTGAGCTTCCATAATCAAGGGGATCCACGTCTCCTTCTTAGATTTATTAACCCTGCAGAGGTAAGTTTATGGTACAATGCAAGTTTGGTATCAGATGTTTTTTCTCTTTTTATAAAATTGTATGCATGATGCTTTGTTGTAGGCTAATATTCTGGATGCTGCTTCAGGGGCCCTTATCCGATTCAGACTGGGTGGGGTGAGTTCTGATGTTATTCATATTTCCATCATAAGGTTATTTGTACTCAAAAACATGATGTAATGTGTGGTTGTTTTCTGCCCTAGAAGGTTACATTTTTGGGAAACTGAACAGTAAAGAGTCAAGTTACAAAAGTCTGCAAATAACTTACTAACATTTATAAAATTCCAGCCAACCTATCCTCCAAACATCTACTTTAAAGTATACACTCGTGCACCCATAGTGGATATGTGTGCCTGCAGTCCTAAAGATTATACAAAGCAAAAGAAACCAGCTCCAAGCCAGATCCATAATGGCCGACGGACGATCTGTGATGAGGATGATCACTCTGGGTGGTATCAGCGGGTGGAGAACAATGGCTGGAGGATTTTGTCTGGCAAGGTAATAAATACAGTCAAAATACTTTAATTTTCATTTTGAAAGTAATGAGGATACCAGGATTTTTTGATGAATAGAAAGTTAAAAAGTTTTTTTTTAAATATTTACGTATATTTATTGAGCATGAAATCATGTGATACTGATGACATAATGAATGACTGCTGAAAATTCTGTTTAAAATTACATTTTAAAATATAATAGAAAACAGTTATTTTAAATTGTAATATTTCACAAAATTGCTCTTTTTACTGTAGGCTTATGTTTGATTAAATCAATGCAGCCTGAGTGAGAATAAGAGACTGAAATTTTAATTATACCAAACTTTTGAACCAGTAGTACATGCAACCATTTGGTTTTAAGTTTTATCTTTATTCAAGTACCATTTAAATGTAAAAGTAAAATATATATATGCAAGTGTTTGTTCCATGACTGAGCATTGTATGTCTATTATTGCATTTATGATTAAAGATTTCCATGTTTGAAGACCCAATAACTCAAGATACCAATGACAAGAAGATTGAATTCCATCACAGCAAAATCCGTCGGCGACAAGATGTTGAAAGAAAAAAGAAGATTCGAAAAATTGAATGGATGAGAAAAATGTATGTGTTTTAAAGTAACTTTGTTTGTAATGGGTATTAAGATAATAATTACAGAAAAATTAAAATACATGGTATGAATGACAGCATATTTATAAGTACACAGACCCTGTGCACAGGTATGCTGAGGGTCTCCTGCATGCTCATACAGAAGACAGCGAAACCGCTCTGCTGGTGCACAAATCCACACAAAGAATGATGGGTTCACTCCAACAAATTGGACCAGATTCAGTTTTAGAGCAGGAAGTGGATGAACTGCTCGCATGGACCGATGCTCTTAACTTTGATGAGTAATTAAGATTATCACACTAGATTTTATGTAAAATAGATGTGGGCTATAACTATAAATTGTAAGAAAATATATGGTTTTTTACATTTATGTTATTAATATCGCATTTAAAAATAATATTTTCTTGTCTCTCAGGTATATCAATGAATGGATGAACTTGGGCACCAGCAAATGCTGCATAGTTAAAGGTAAGGCTCTTAGGTTTGCCCTCATTCTGCTCTTTGTTGCATTGCAGCTCCCTCTGCTTGTCAAAGTGAGTATCCACGCTTCTCCTTTTCTCCCTGTAGATGAGCTGTCAGAGAGTGACCAGAGGGACTTTGCTCCTCCTGTCTCTGTGCATGATATTTGTAAGATTCCTCCGATCAGTCAGAATGACAGTCCAGAGGAGGACCAACATCTGGATCACATCTGAGAATGGAATGTATCATGCAACTCTTGTAATATTCTCATTTGCTTTATTCATTTGAACAAATAAAACAGGTATGAACACTTATGGAGTCCTTTTTTGATCAGTCAATTATATTTTAAAAATGTTAAATGTACATTAAGAATTTTCTCTAAAAATATATTTTTACTGATACACCAGGGTTATAATCGTTTACTAAAACCATAAAAAAATACGTGAGATAAAATTATACCCCAAAAAAGCTAGATGCCAAGGCAAAATTTCGTTTAAATTCTAAAATAACTCAAACTAATAAAAACTATATACGGTAGATATTAGAAGCTGATTACAAAAACAATAAAATTACTAAAATAAAAACAGAAAATGTAAAAATCTAACTAAAAACATTAACAAAAACTATTATGGTATATAAACGTACCGCAAGGTAAGAAGCTTCTAATATTCTGAAATACCGCGAGACTCGTGAACGTGACGCGCAGCCAATCAGATTTTTCTTTTTTTGTCGGGGCGTGTTTGTTCGCCGTTCGCAGTCATGGCGAACTACAAAGAGGCTCCTTTGGCTACACGGCCAAAAACATTAGATCAAGCCGAATATTTCAACCTTTCACCGGAGTACCGGCGGTCTGAGGAGAATAGAGCGGCTTTGCGGTCACAACTGAAGAGGCAGTATCTGTTGCAGCTAAACAATCCTCATCGGCAAGAGCTTATTGTAAGACGAACCAAAGAGCAGTCTGCAAACATTAGCATGGAGTAAAACGGTTATAATCGATCTATAAATCGCTTTGATTGCTTATTGTAACAAACGTATCATTTATAATGTTATTATACATATTTATTTGGTACGCATTCCTGTTTTAGAAGCATAGATTGTTTTATATTGAACCCTCAGTGAGTGACCTTCACTGCTCGCTGGCTAGCAGTTATTATTGCTGCCTGCTTGTTTTGGTCCTCAAGTTTCACTTGTCTTTATGTAGAAAGATCATTGTGAGAATGCATCTTCCTAAGTGTGTTGTTTGCCAATGTGTTACTTAAAATACTGACAACTGCATTTTTGAAACATTCAGCAGCAGGTAACCTGACATGGTTGAGAGATCAGGTGATAAACCTCCTCCATGTGTTTTTATTTGTAGGAGGATCCTGCTCTTACAAGGTGGATACATGCTCGTGGCAAAAACGTCTATCCCAACTTCAGACCTACTGCTAAAACATCATTGCTGGGTGGCTTGTTTGGAGTCTTACCTCTCTTCGTCTTGTACTTTGTCTTTAAGACAGACAGGGTGAGTTGAAATCCGCATAATTTATGAATTCACTTATCCTGTATGCTTACTGACAATTACAAAGTTGCAGAATTTATATGATTATTTCCCTTCTATCTTTTCAGGACAAAAGGGAGGCCAAGATAAAGGCAGGGACCTATGAGCGCCCCTATCAGCTGTCATCCTAAAATAATTTTCTGATTTCACTGTTTATTGTAATAAATAGTACTTGTAATTATATACTAAATAAAATGCTTTATTGTTGAAAGTGTATCACTGTTATTGACAAATAATAAGGAATCACACTATTTTTGTCATTTGGTTTTATTGGTTATATTCCAATAGCAGGTTTTATTGTAACATCTCTGGTTAACTAAACCTCTTTTATGTAGTGATAAAACCATTGTGAACCACAGATCGACATGTCAGACAAATCAAATACTATGATGACTGACATTCCCTCGAGTTTTAACCATGTATGTCATGTTTTATTTGCTGCTGGGTTTCCAGTTTGGATTGAAGTGACTCTTTAATGTCTCCCAGCATTTATAGTAGTTCTTATCCAGACGGTGACAGGTGTCCAATCCCCACTTGGTCACAGCCATGCTGAAGGATGACTCGAACATGAATGCCTGTTGGATACAGCATTGTTTAAAACCTGACCTGGCCTATTACATGATGAGTTATAAAACAAAACACCTAAACATTACCATAGTGCCCTCAGCAACTCGCTCTGGTTTAAGAAGAGCTGTGCTGTTCTTCTCAAAACAGTCGACATCAGGGCCATGTGGAGTCATTATGCTGTGGAGACTGGCTCCTCCAGGCTGGAAACCCTCTTCCTTTGCTTCATAGTGGCCTTTGATTAATCCCATAAACTCGCTCATGCAGTTCCCTTTTAGCACAGATAGAGGGCGCTCATCAACCGCTTAAAACTTCACTTGGTTTCAATACTAGTACGTGGTCAACAGCGCAGACTTACTATGGTAGTAGGGCGGCCGAAAGGTACGGTCAGCTACACCCCAGCGAGGGGGAAAGATCACAAAATCTGCAATGGCCACACCTGGGCGAGTGGACTTGGCAGTCAAAACGGTGAAAATCGAGGGATCCTGGGAATAAAAAGGTAATTTGATTGAGTGCAAATGTGTTGATTTTGAAAATGGCATCACTTACTCTCCCTCAGGTTGTTCTAAACCTGGCTGTATGATTTTATTTTTTATTATTATTAATTTATATCACAAACAAATATTTTAAAGTATGCTGATAATCAAGCAGTTGACGGTTTAGCCATTGACTTTCATAGTATTTGTTCCCCCCTATAGGCTACTAAGTTAGTGGCTACCCTCAACTGTCTGGTTACCAACATTCTTTAAAATATCTTATTTTTGTTCAACAGAGGAAAAAAACGTATGACTTACAGGTTTGGAGGAACTGGTGAACTATCCCTTTAAGACGTCAAATAAAGCAAATTACTCACTGCGTGATCAAACGCCACACAGTTGACGGCCATGAAGTTCTCCAGATTGTATTTGTACGGTGTGTAGTTTCCGTGCCATGCCACCACATTAAATGGCGAAAAGTCCTATTAGAACATGACACAAACATGGGTACTGCAAGTAATAATACAACACGTATAATTAATTTATGTTGGCTTTGAGTATTTAATCAATAGGCTACAAATGTCAAACTAAAAAAAACCGAGACCCTACGATCAATGTCCTCAATAAAACGTTTAAACCGCATCGTCTTGTTTTGATGCTCTGCGCTTGTACTTGAAATAGTAGGTTACAGGGCGAAAAAATGTCTTCGTTAAAAACCGCAATTTTATACACCATTCGCTTGATAATGTTGCAGCAGGCAGGTTTTGAATGCTGCTAGCAAAATCAATATAATTCATTAAAGCAAAGACTGCCTGCTGTCCTGACCCTCATGTTCCCTCCTGTTGGTTCAACCCACCCACACACACACACACACACACACACACACACACACACACACACACACACACACACACACACACACACCACAACACACACACAGAGGTAAAACATCAGTCACAACAGTACACAAACACAAATCCAGCGACTCAAACAAGAACACGACAGTTTTAGCAGTTACATTCAGTCACACAAAGACACTCTCTGTGCACCCTGGGGTTTCTTGGACCCCAAGGTTTGTAATCTCACAGGCATAACAGTTCTTGGGATAACCCTACCAGACTCTATTAAAACGAAGAAAAAACAAACTCATACACACAAAACAAACATATTTTCCCAGTCAAGCAAATAATAAGCTAATTTAAGCAATTTTAGCACTCAGTTGGAGGACAAAACAACAGGATAAGGCAGTACCTTCTCCTTCAAGACTGTAAACCATTTAAACCAAGTACAGATAATGGAACCTGTCTGCTCAATGTATAGATGTGCTCTAACTGCATTTTTTCTTTGTTACAATGTTGATACTGCTTCGTGATGCTACTTTTTCTTTCTCTAATTTGCTCCTGACAGCTGTAAAAAGTCAATTATTCACTCGACAGGACACAGGGAAATAAATTCAGTGCAAAATGAATGCTTAATGCTTGATATCTTGATCTTATTAAAACATATCCAGCATGGATTGTAGAGATTGTGTGCAATCCATAAATATTCAGTGCTTTATTGATGCAGCAGTGTGAGTAATGGAAATTACTAATGACGCGATAATTTCATGGTACCTGTTGACATGAAAAGAGCTTTCCCTGGTACTTGTTGACAATGGTGTAACCGGTAGCTACAGTACGGTCCTCGTACCAAGCCACAGACGTTTGGAAGTCCCTGGGGTTAGCAAGTCCATTAGCCCCTGCATTGTAGAACCAAATTAATGGACTTTTCCCAGCAGCCAATGAAAACAATATTATCAGAGACATTAATTAAGAAATCGTGTTGTACATACCTATAGGACCCAGGTCAGGCAGCTCAAAATGGGCTCCAAATACCTCTAGAATGTATCCCCTGGTCTCTCCAAATACATCAACACTAAAACGCATCCCTTGCTGAAAAAAAACATAAATAATTTGTTGTTCATCAGAATATTGAATGCAAAAGATGAATGCACTCTACTGTTCAAATGTTTGGGCTGACTAAGATTTTTTTTTTTTTTTAAAGAAATTTCTTTTATTCAGAAAGGATGCAATTGATCAAAAGTGACAATAAAGAAGATTACATTGATACAAAAAAAATCTATCTAAAATAAATGCTATTCTTTTCAGATTTGTATTCATCAATGAATCCTGGAGAAATGTAAATGTATAAGCAGCACAATTGTTTGATTTCTTAAGGATCATGGAACACTGAAGGCAGGAGTAATTATGCTGAAAATTAAGCTTAGTATCATGAATGAATTACATTAAAAATGTAAGCAAAATATAAAACAGTTCTTTTAAATTGTAATAATATTTTACTACTGTTTATCAAATTAATAAGAATCTTCTTTCAAAAACATAAAAAAATTGTAAGTATTCCAAACGGGTAGTGTGTTAAAATATAAAACAGTTATGTTAAACTGTGATAATATTTCACAATACCACTGTTTTTACTTAAGATCAAATAAATGCAGCCTTGGTGAGCATAAGAGACATCTTTCAAAAATATTATAAAGTTATACAGACTCCGAAATCTTAGATATAGATATTAGAGTGGCACCTGAATGACACAAATCTCATTGGGCTCCACCATCATCTTCCCAAATTCTGTAGTAATCAGGATTTCACCTTGTTGAGGCACTGAAACACAGATTGCAGTGTTAATTAAAAGGCATTACAACTAGATCACTTTTAAATGTATATTTCATATATTTTATAACTATTAATCATGTAAAATAAAAATATAATAATCTTGGAAAAAATATGGCAGTGATAAACAAGACCACAAGCTGACCAATAAGGAGATCCCCATCTGCATTTTGGAAACATCTATGAAAAGAAAAAAGTACCATCTTACAAAAAACATTTTGAACAAAGAATTAAAGGGATAGTTCACCCAAAAATGAAAGGGTGAAAATTTAATTTAGAAGCTCAAACATGCAGCATAACATGATAATGAACCTCATTGGAGCTTCCGTTTACCACAACTGAGTTGATTAGTGTTTATGTGAATAAAAGCCTTATTTAATCTGTTCATCATATAAAGCGATCGTGTCTCTTTAGAACATTTGGACTAAACCTCTCAATTCATATGGATTAGTTTTACAATCTCTTTATAAACTTTTTGAAGCATCAAAGTTGTAGTTGCGTTGCTGTCCATGGAGGGAACAACATGAGGGCGAGTATGACAGAATTTTCAATTTTGGGTGAATTATTCCTTTAAGGTCATTAAAATCATTGGTGAGTTGAATCCAATTCAATCTCACCTGTCAGTCATCGAAGTGTTACAGGTGTACATGTGGATGGCGATTCCATTACGAGATTTTGAATCTCCAGCTCCACAGACAGTATGTAGACCCTGAATATATCAAATTAATGCTGGGACTGAAGATGATTAAAATATGAAGGAAATATGAGTAGTGTGGTCAAGAATGAAATCATTTACCGATATAAAATCCACTTTTTTCTCTGAAGATTTGAGGATGTTAAACGGCTTCCATCGTAGCTGGTTGGGGTCAGGCTCCACTTCATTCCAGTTCTCTGTGAGATCTCCACAGCTCATCGCAGTGAAAGGTTTGTGGCGCACAGAGGGTAAAATGCGGTACAGCCAGCTATAAACACATTATTGTGCTATGCTCAGTTCTTACAAATCTTAAGAGTTTAGGTTGGACTGTTATGTTACAAACTGAGATTACTTTTTTCAAAGCTACATATACCTTCGCTTATTGGTCGACCGTGGGCAAGTGAAGGCAGATCCAGAGAGTTGCTCAGCATATAGGCCATATGGACACACTTGTGGATTGTTCTATAAGACAGTAATCTAAACTGAGCATTTGATGTGCAATGTTTATAAGTCAGGCAGGTGATCAAAGTTTTGGTATTACCTGTCCCTCAGGTAGAGATCCTGGACAGCGAGGGTCTTCAGAGGCAAACTCATTGCCAAAACCACTCATGTACTGCAACACAGTTATTTGACTACGGTAAGTTCATTTTATTTTCAGAATGATCTATATGGCAAAAAGTGAAAAGAGAATAGTAAAACACAAAATAAGCTGTGTAGAACCATCCCAGTATCTCCTCCATCCTATGAGTGAGCGACAACAAATGTGCTTAGTCATGATGCGTCTGCTGCAGATGTGTTCAGATTCGCTCTTAAAGACCTCAAAATAAGTTTGAATAGGCTAACTGAAAAAATAACATATGGAGGGGTAAAATATGACGATAAACAATAATTATATAAGATTTCAACTGAAAACACCTGTAAAAAATATTTCTATTGGTCAGTTGTTTACATTCTTGTCTACAAAAGGACAATTGAGATCAGAAAGAGTCCACTGTTGGTAGACTATGCTAAATTCATCTTGACATTAGGCCTTTGTTCTATAAAACGAATAATCTGATGAAACGCATTCATAAACCTAAACAGCTTTACGTAGAGCAGTGATTAACCTCATCTGGGCAGCTGCAAATTCCAGTGATCTGATTGGTCTGGTTGGAACGCCCCCCAAATCCTCCTCATGTAGCAATGTTTGAATCAATTCCATTCGAATCGGATCTCTTAAGCAATTCGCTTCAACAAACCGGTTCATACAACCAGTTGAGCGATATATTCCAATAAAGCCATACTGTTTAAGTTTTATTAATTATGGTGTTTGTTGTAATGACGTGTCCCAGTTAAGTTTGTTGATCAGTTCTATAATTCAGCTCATAAAACAATAAAGTAACTTGAATATTTTCATTTACATTAAAAAAAACAGAAATTCAACTAAATCTCCAGATGAGTTGTCCACTCAAGAATCGCTCGAGAAAATAAATGTTGTTTAGTAAACAAATCGGTCACGTTGCGTTTCCCAAAAGTATTTTTGGCTTTTCTTTATGTTTCTACGATCTACTTCAGGCTAAATATGGTGTTAGTAAAAGAAAGCCAAAACCGGGTTTGTGAATCATTTTTAGCGAATTATTGAAAAGATCCGACTCAAAAGAAAGATTCAGACATCACTATATAGCTACTCATAGGATGTGCCCGTGAAGTGAGTCTCCAGAACAACATAAAAAACAAGCATAGTTTTTACGTGTGTGTGTGTGTGTGTGTGTGTGTGTGTGTGTGTGTGTGTGTGTGTGTGTGTGTGTGTGTGTGTGTGGTGTGTGTGTGTGTGTGTGTGTGTGTGTGTAAAAAAAAAGAGGAAGAAAAAAACTATGTTTGAAAAAAAAACATATTTTGACGAAACCGTTAAATACAGAAAAAGCTGATTAAAAAAATGGATTAGGCTTACGATACTACAATATAGGTTATGCAAATGTACAGTCCAACGTGCACTTACCTTTAGACCAGCCATGTTCGTTTTATACTGATAGTCTAGTAATATTTAAACTTTTAGAAATGAACTGCAACTTTCCACAAATGACACAGAAGATCTTCCGTCCCTTGAATCTGCTCGTACCGAGTCAGCGCTTTCTCCCTGCAGAAGACCGAGGGAGGAACTTGGGTCGTATTTACGTTTTTCTCAATATGGTTTTAATTAGACTCAGACACGACTCGTGACGCAACCAGAGATTTGGGAAACGAAAGAGGGGAGGCGAGGTTTAATGTTCACAAATCGTTCAAAAATTGACCCCTGGCATTGGCTACAGCAAATGCCAGTTAAGGCAAGATCGTAAAGTCCATTTCTCAGTCCTTTAACAAATGCACGTAGGCCTATTTCTTGTTCACTATGGGGGAGTCCAAGGGAGTGTTGTAGGATTTTGTTAGTACATCAGTGTTGTTGTTGTTGTTGTTTTTTTTATGTTTAACTATGCATCTCACACCTTAATATAATATAACTAACCATATTTGTGGAAATATTTAGATTTAAAACATATTTCTAGAAACATATTTCTAGTTTAATGTTTTATTTATTTTTTAACATGTATTTAACATTTTTTAATAAGATTTAACAAGAAAACCTGCTGATTCATATGATTCCAATTCATGTAATTTACCATCCTTTTAGATGACCACAATTTAAAGTTATAAAGTTACTTTGATCGTCCTATAAGTTCACAAAGGGTAAGACAAAGCTGACTTACCAGTCAGGGTTCAACAAACTCGTAAGACTTTCGTTCATCTTTGGCAGCTATGCAACTACCCAGGGTCGGCGCCAGGACATACGGAATGAGGGGGCCTCGATGCGTCACTGGGGGGGCCTACTTATAATTATTATTATTTTTTTTTTTTTTATGATTTGATTTGTTTAGATCCAGTGAAGTCGTTGCATCAGGGGCGTAATTTGCGGGGTTTTCTGAGGATCGATATATTGTCCTCCACCAGTTTTTGAAACATTGCACGGATGCACCAAATACAAATACATAAAACATCTCCAGTTAACTAGCAGAGCATTAATTTAGTTCGCTATTAAATAAGAGATCTAGCGCTAAAATGTTTTGTTTTTGAACTCAAGCTGCGCGCTGGTTGCCGCTGCTATCAGTAGGCGCGTTTCCATTACAGATTTGCGCAAAACTTTTGCGATTTTTTTCTAAATGTCGATAAAAAATTATTGCGAAATGACGCGTTTCCATTATGTTATACGATACAACGTCCCTTTTTTCCTCTCGCGATAAGTCAAAAACATCATGGCAACGGGTAGGTTTATAGTCTATCAGCCACCACCACATTAGACATTATTATTAATGGAATGAGACGTGTTATCCAAGCATTAATGGCAGGGAAAGACCCTTACTGCGAACGGCATAAGGAGTTTCTGGTGTTTCTCTCTCATTTCTGCTCCGAGGTCTTGCGGCATTTCTTTGAGGTTTAGAATCCAGTATTCCTGTAGCCTAATTATTGTTTCTTTTATGAATTTAATAAAGAACTCTGTCCAAACGGTCAGTGTACATTTTGTGTCCATTCGTTTTTCCTTATTTAACCCGTAATTGCAAAACGAAAAATGAACGGTGGTTGTTTTTTTAAAATGCAAAGTTGAACACCAATTTTTTTTTTATTTGAACTGTACACAAATGCTGCGCAAAAATATTAATATATCGACTAAATTTCAGATGTTTGTTTATGACTTTTTGCCCCTTTATTAAACATTTAAAATATTCCCAACTTAATATGAAAAAAAAGTCGATTTTAATGGTTTTCTAAGGCCAAATTAGAACCTGGAAATTATATTTTTCCCGCAGTGCTGAATGAGAAGAGCCATATTTATGTCTCTGGAACCACAGCCTACAGAAAGGTGATTTAGGTGAGTATAGGTGAGCTAATGATAATAAATGTGTCTGAAAAAATAACGAGGCATTTTAATTGTTGTTAAAGTGGACACTTCAAGCTTTAGCCTACATAGGCTATACTTTGTTTCAGCTCTCGCGCTCCAGTTCACGGAGATCATGAAAGCGCGCATGATTGTTTTACTTTACTTTACAAAAGCACAACGTTTTCTTGTTATTGTGAGTTTACACAAATAAAATCATAGTTGCAAATAATGTATTATTATTTTCTGTATGACCAGAAATTATAGAGTAGGCCTATTTTAAGTTGTTTCTACTGTTGATAGGAAAAAGCAAGTGTTCGCGGCCGTGCCTCCGTGCCATGCGCGCTCAGCAAACACTTTTTTTTTTGCGATAAATGGGAGTTTTTGCGAAATTGACCTGTTCCCATTGAGCGTAATTTCAATTTGCAATTTCAATTTGCGCAATTTGAAGGGTAATGGAAACGCGGCTAAAGTCATGGATAGTGTTCTCTTGTGACTCGCGCACTCGGACACGCACTTCAATCTATCGCAGTAACGGAGACTCTATTCATTCGGTGAGATCAGAAAATAAAATGGAAACAAACGTGTCCCTGCTTGATAAAAACTGCAACCAATGATGAACATATTGGGTTTTTGATGAGACAGAACAACAACCTCTGACAACAACCGCAAGCTCTGACACGCTTGGCAAATAATCTACAATTTGACCATTGAAGAACTCAAACAAAATCAGCGGATCGATGTATTTATTTACGGGTTGCAAAGCTGATTTAATCATGGTAAAACTAAATTAATTTACAAATAGTTATATATATATATACAGTTATAGTTAAAATATAAAATATATATGTAGTTAAGTTAATTATAATATGTCAGGAATAAAAGGGCACAGTGGTAGCGTGCCTGTTGCCGAGTCTCAGTGGCTGAAATCGCGTTCTGAGGCAGGGTGGTGCGCGGACTAGAGGTGAGGGGGCACAGTGACCCAGGTGGCCGGGCCAGGCCCCCTGGGGCCCCCTCGTAGCGCCGACCCTGCAACTACCACATTCAAAACGTTCATTAAGAGATCGTAATACATGAATTTAGTGGATTAGTCCACGTTTTCTGATCGTTTTATGATAAACAGATTTAATTTAGGCTTTTATTTACATATAAACAAGTTCAACCGAACCTGCTTGACGCTCAAAAACAAACCTTACGGAAGCTCAAACTTGCTGCGTAACACGAGAATGAACCTCATTGGTTCTTGCGGAAGCTCAAACTTGCTGCGTAACACGAGAATGAACCTCATTGGTTCTTGCGGAAGCTCAAACTTGCTGCGTAACACGAGAATGAAGCTCATTGGTTCTTGCGGAAGCTCAAACTTCCTGCGTAACACGAGAATGAACCTCATTGGTTCTTGCGGAAGCTCAAACTTCCTGCGTAACACGAGAATGAACCTCATTGGTTCTTGCGGAAGCTCAAACTTGCTGCGTAACACGAGAATGAAGCTCATTGGTTCTTGCGGAAGCTCAAACTTCCTGCGTAACATGAGAATGAACCTCATTGGTTCTTGCGGAAGCTCAAACTTCCTGCGTAACACGAGAATGAACCTCATTGGTTCTTGCGGAAGCTCAAACTTGCTGCGTAACACGAGAATGAACCTCATTGGTTCTTGCGGAAGCTCAAACTTCCTGCGTAACACGAGAATGAACCTCATTGGTTCTTGCGGAAGCTCAAACTTGCTGCGTAACACGAGAATGAACCTCATTGGTTCTCGCACGTCAAGCGAACATGCTTGAGCTTCCGTTAACCACAACTGATCTATGAGTTGATGAATGTTTATATGCAGGGCTTGACATTAACTTTTTTGCTCACTAGCCAATGTGGCTAGTGGTTTTCCAAAATTACTAGCCATGCAGCATTTTTACTAGCCAATTTTTGTTGTTAGAAAATTACGTTTTATATGATTAAAGTTGACAAAAGGGCTTAAAACGTACTAATATCATTATCTTTGATAAGGTTGTGTGTAAAGTTTTGCATCAGGTTTTTTTATCAGTAAATACTGTAATACAGAGTAGAACAATTATCTGCATTAGAAACAACGAGCAAAGAATAAATGATTTTTTCTAAGAAAAAAATCCACAATTAAGGCAACATGATTACATTTTTATATAGGCCTATGGCCGTTTTGGGGACTTTGGATTGTTGCATCTGCATTTCCTCAGAGCTCTGACTGGTTTAATAATTATCATCATGAAGCTCTGGTACCTCAGAGTAACTGGAGATATGTCCACCTGAAACAAGTATAGGCCTACAGGTCTTTATTTTCCATATTATTCCCACAAACGCATCTCCTGCTTTCTTTCATGGCATGATTAATTTATTAAATCATAGAATTAACTCTGGAAAGATTGTTGTGATACGTGACATGGGCAGTCCTGCTAGTAGTTATACACCGTGTCCCTTAATCACTAAGAGAATTTTTTCTTTATCTCAGCTCTACTCTTTACCTCGTTCTCCTGCGCATTTTTTCTACGCACTGCTCGGCCACGCACACTCACGCACTGACTGAACGCTGTGTGTGTGTGTGTGTGTGTGTGTGTGTGTGTGTGTGTGTGTGTGTGTGTGTGTGTGTGTGTGTGTGTGTGTGTGTGTGTGTGTGTGTGTGTGTGTGTGTGTGTGTGTGTGTGTGTGTGTGTGTGTGTGTGTGTGTGTGTGTGTGTGCATGCGACCAGCAGTCGCGTGTGATGATGACAGAGATCGTACCATTAGGTTAAAATCAGGCGGGAGGCTGACGGTATACAGGTTTGAGGGACTGTGGCTGCACTGTGACAGATTCAACTTTATATTGGCGTTTGACAAAAGTCTGGATGTCATATTTGGCGCGCGCACCCTCGCGCAGCGGCACTGCAGGAGAGCGCGAGACGCGCCTGTGGTCTGGATTCTCCTGCTATTAAAAAAGATCGCTTTATCATCGCTGCCGCTGGTTAAGTTGATAATTAAGGGCAGACTAAAACAGCCCTCAGTCCGACGGCCAGTCCACGTGTTTTGTAATTTCAGATGCCTTTTTGACAAGACTACAATTTTTCAACACGCCAAAGTGGCTAGTGGGAGTGACTGTGTTACCCGCCACGGGTGAAATCCACCCGCATTTGGCGGGTTGGCGGGTGTTAATGTCAAGCCCTGTTTATATGTCAATTAAAAGCCTAACTTCATTCTGTTCATCATATAAAGCGCTCATGTCTCTTCAGAAAATTCTGAACTAAACCGCTCATTTTATGATCTCTTTATGAACTTTTTTAATGTGGTAGTTGCATAGCTGTCAATGGAGGGACATAAAGCTTTTAGATTTCATCTAAAAGATCTTCATTTGTTCCAAAGATGACCGAAAGTCTTACAGGTTTGTATCAACATGAGGATGAGTAAATAATGAAAGATTTTTCCTTTTTGGGTTAACTATTCCTTTTAATGTTACTAGAGACTTAGATAATCTGGTATCACCTCAGAAGGGTCTAATTTTCAAATGTCTTATTGCCTAAAAAGATGGTGCTACAGGTCTATACAGGAAATCTGTACGTTGTACGTGCTTCACCCTGCTCTGCACTTTGAGTAGGCCAGAGCTATTCAAATGCTGTAGTTGTTTCCATAATTTAAACATAGCCAACAGGGTTTGTGTGTAAGGTTCCACAGTATGAAACCAAACTCAGGCACGGGTCCAATTGTGCATTTCTTTCTGAGAAAATGAATAGGCGTAATAAAAAACAGAAAACAATATCACGTCGAATCAATTTGCCTCTTTCATTCCACACACTATTCCCTTTCTCTCATCTTTTGGGGAGGTGATGTGTTGGTGGGGTAAATTATGGCAATTCTCATGGTGAGGCGCAAATAAACTCAGAGCGGCAGAAGTAACTGTTCTCTACTGAAGCGTGCAGCTGTGCCGAGACTCCCGCTGGCAGGCCGTTTAGGTGCTGTGCTCAAGTCGAGAAAGACTAATGCCGGAAAATATCTCGACCCAGTCTGCGGAAATTGATCTGCTCCTCAGGGAAAAAATGACTGATTTTAATTTTGTCACGCCTCTCTCTCTCTCTCCCTCGCCTTTCTTAAAGTAAGCCACGTTCTTCCACAGGCAACAGAGTGACAAAAATGGCCCATGATAGGTGCACAGATGAGCAAGAGTATTTTCTGCAATATAGCCTTGATGTTCTCCCCCCTGGATAAACTACATGTTGATGGACTTGAAATCAGTCCCCCACACATTCCGTTCAGAGCAATTCACAATCACAGAATGGAAGGCGATCCGTAAATCCTGACAATTCAGGATAGATGGTAGAGCTAGCGTGTATGGATTTTTGGAAGGACCCCAAACCGAGCCTGATGCATGAGCAAGTGTATGATAAATATGCTTCCAAATGCTGCGTACTGATCTCTCTCACCTCCCGCTGCATTTGCACCGGCAGTAGTTCCACTTACCGCCGAATAGATTTGCTGAGACACCCACTGTCCCCTTTTAAAATGAAGAGCAACTGGCCTTGTTAAGGGAGTCTCTCCAGCGGCTGTAATGTTATGCAAATGGTTTAATATGAAGATAAAGACTGTAGCGGCATGCCACGCTCTACCAGTTCAAGCCCCGGTGGATCCTCAGAGCCTTCACTAATGAGAGAGGGATTATTCTGGAGTCATTAAATGGTGCCCTCCCTGACATCTCTCCCCTCCTCCCCCGGTTATGCCCATTAATGCACTGTACACAGACTTTAGAGATACCTTTTACCATCGGCTCCTGGTTTTTTACACATCAGAATGTCACTGAATAGCAAATTACATTCTCTTCCCACAGAGAAAATTGCTTTTGAATCGCTTAGTTATAAAGATTTTTTTTTTAGGAAGGGGGGGGGGGGGGACTATGCGAAAACATAATTACTTGTGTTGAAAATCTCATTGGCAGTTGTTGCAGCTGGTTGCTCAGAAAACTTATTTAAGGAATTATGAGGAAATGCATCTGTGTGTGTTAGTTTGGCATGCACAAAAATGCACTTTTATAGACCAATACTGATGCATTAAGTACTATAGCTGACATAACATCACACAAGCTGAGCTAGAGCTGTAATGGTTCAGATGTGGCTAGATAGCTTAGCGCCCTAATATCAAAGAACAGCATGGATTCAGGTAATATCTGATTGCAGATGGTTAAACTGAACAACACCATGCAGCCACGTGTGTCGTCTCAAACTCATTATTCTAAGCTGAAGGATGAAAATTTGCATTTGGGAGAGTGAAAGAGAGGAAAACAATGAATTGAGATGAGAATGAAACAAAATAGTGGATGACCCTCACATGTCCACTGTCGCTTTTTGACCCTGTTAAATTCCTGTTGTCGCAAACAGGGGTGAGAGCGCCATGACCCAAAGGGACAGACCGAATTTACTGTTACTACTTCCTAACCACAGGGACTCCAAGCACCAAGAAATGGAGAAGTAAGAAATCCAATATAGATTGCATGCCTCACTCGGCTCCCCATCGTGCAGTTCAGAGCTCAAAACGTTTTTGTCTCTCCCACTAAATTGGTCTGGAGGGCTTGGAGAGCAGTCAACTTCTAATGATGCCCTCTGATACATTCACATAAAATCCTTGGCCTTTCCACACATACACATCTCGGTCCATCGCAAAGACACAAACATAGCGAAATATCCCCTTTTATCCCTGTCAGCCACCCCTGACCACTTCCAATCTGCCAGCTACAGGGAAGCAAAACAAACATAACTATGGGAGCTAGAATTCTGAAGGAGAAAAAGAAAGAGGGGAATAGAATAACTGGCGTCGTGTGGAGGCAGTGACTGGAGACAGGGACGGAGCTGGACTGAGCCAGAGGAGAGTTTGTCACAGCAGCCATTACCATCACAGCTGAACTCCAGAGAAGCCATCTCAACGCCACGCAGGAAGCTAATTTCATTTGAGATGAAGTCTCTGATGAACTGCTGTGGATTATCCCCTATAAGTATCCACAGACCTCATTAACAATACCCCAAGACATCATGTTTGGTGCGTTATCAACATCTCACGGGCCTCGAGAATTATAGGCTAGCACAAGTTTTAGCCTACAGTGCAAGGCCAGTTTGGGGGGTTCCAATTTTGCTTTACAGGTCCACTAGATGTCAGTAGAACCAATATAACATAGTTGGTTTTGGCCACTGGCCATTTATCAAAACAGTTGGAACATTTTGTCACAATGCCCTACATTAAATTTTAAGCGAATGTCTCTAAAAATGTCACGTGGTGTAACCTATCAAATAAAAAGTAAAAACGTAGGCTAAAAAAAAAAAAGTACAAAGTTTGAGGCCTGAGTGTACACATTTTCCCCCCTCGAAAATAAAAATAAGATATGAAAACCATCAAGAACATGTATTTTTATTCATAAATAAATAAATATGTATAGGAGTCTAAATAGGTCCTTTTTCGGCTTTGGGTATCATGACAACAAATTAACTTCTTGCTAATTATTTCTATCTTCTAACTAATTTGGCAGACAAAAAATTCTTCAAATATAAATTATATTTAAAACAAAATTAAACAAATGATTAAATGTTGATTGATGATTATACTTCTGCCAACATTTCTTTTATCAAGAATTTCTACCTTTTAATGAGACATTTTTCTTCCGTTTTACAATCTTGTATACCCACAATTTATTTAAAGCTTCACAAAAATAATAATTTTGATTCAGAAAATGAAAAGATGTTCATCATATAGCCTAAATTAAGATGTGTAGCCACAAGAAATGTCTGTATGAAATGTTTTTTTTTTATTTCTGAATAACTCAATTGATTGGGATAAAAAAAAAAAAATCTTATCATTGACCTATAGCCTCCTATGTGTCAAGATGGTATGGTACAATATTTTTCCAAAATAGGCTACATGACCTCCTTCTGTGATGTTCTCCGGCTCATGATAAAGCTTAACGAAAGACACAAATTATTTTTCTTCCCGTTGAAAACCACTTGATTACTTCTTTTATACGAATGTCTAAATGTCATTTATTTCCTTGTGTCGTTTTTACAAAATTTACATAAAACTCAGACAAGGTCAGATAGCAGCTAAGTCTCTAATTTACTCTAATCAACTTTCATTTGCATGGCGATATTTGCGCGGGTTATTGACGCTAACTGAATAAATGGACTTCTTCAAATTCAAGGGGAGAGGTTTTAATAAGCTCATGGGAGAAGAAGAATAATTTGCATGTATTACTTTGATTAACTTAATAAAGGATTATCATTCTTGAATTTAGATATTCATATTCTTTCCAAGAAGCAATCAATAAAGGGCAAGAGCACCTCTTTTAGATCATCAGCGCAAACGAACTCTCTTTTCAGGCAAAAAGAAAAAAATATATAGCCTATATAAAATAAAATAAATAAATGCTAAGTGCAGAAGCCCCTGTGAACTTCTTCAGACCTAAACGATAATAAGATCGAAGACGCAAAATTGTTCCAACTCATATTGTGACCTTTCACCCAAATGCATTATTAAAGAAGCCATTCCACGCTTCGCGTTCCACAAATCGATAAGAATGCAGAGGAGAACTTACAGTCCCCTGTAATCTACAAAAAAAATTGCATTCAGGCTTATATGAAATGATGCGCAAAAATTGAAAACTTGACAAACTACCAAATGAGGAACTGTGATCTCAACTGTATGATCTCTGCACGGTAATAGGGGGAAGCGGGGGTCTATCCAACACCAAAAAGGCCTGAACCCTATGCATTGTTTTTACACAAGTAGCCTATACCCCTATATGTTAAAACCGCGTTCTGACGTTTTTTAATAATAAAACTTGCATTAGCTAAATCAGAATGAGCGAAATAACCGCCAGCGAACAGAAGTCGCGATCGCCTGAGGAGGTTACCATAGCAACAGTTCGCTGTTCCAGCAGTAAGATCGTGCAAAAAAAACAACAACTTTATTTAGAACTTATTTATATTTGCGTCATAAGCATAAATAAGTCGACCGCCCTCAAAGTCACTGAATAGTCTGCTCTTACACTTCGGGTGACTGGTCCGAGAAAAAAAGAAGTCAGTTTTAAAGAGAAAAGGTGACGATCGAAAACTTGTCATTTTATTCAATAGGCTATCAAAAATAAGTTTATGTGCAGAACATTGAATAATTGTTAGAAGACTGTTGTGATTGTAGCCTAATAATCAATGACTCACATAATTCTGCAAATTAAATCAATTAAACGAATATCATGTTGTGCCGTGGATGGCCACTGCAAGTCATGGATAGACATGCAAATGTCGAATTCTGCGACCCACCGAATTAGCGTTAGTAGCCTAGCCTATAACAATGTCATTGTTTTCATATGTAACATGTAGCCTAGTTATTATAGTAATAACTAGCCTATAGGCCTAAATAAGTACATGCAACTAACCCTAACCCTATAATAATATAATATTAGCATATTAAGTAATTACACTGTAACAAGGACACTAAAATAAAGGGTATCGTTAGTGTTATATGCCCTTATTACATATGTTACATGTAGGCTATACCATAATAACGGTAAATTATGCATATTTACACGCAACTAACCCTCAACCAAATCCTAATCCTATACCCTAAGATTATACATAGTTAATTAATATTACACTGTAACAATGACACTTTAAAATAAAATGTAACCGATTGAGATTAGGATGAACTCAATACAGCGCCTAATAGGGTCACATAATTCGTACAGTCACAAAATTCGGCATAACACCGGAAAACATAAAAATGGAGCAAAATCAACTATCGCTTACTTTGCACAGAAGCATCTTTCTGGAACCCCACCAAATAGCTAAACAATAGTCATTTGGCATGCAAACAATAAAACAATTGCGATCCTATTTACTTGTGACTTCAAGGACAGGATAATCTTTGGTTAAAGTGTTTGAGTTGTCTTTCCTCTTCCTCCTTCTCTCCCTATTTTTTAAATAAATTCAAATTATCAAATCAGATGAACAAAATTAGAGTCCTTTTGTTTTTTATTAGTGCGTATTACTGGTGAAAATTACAGATGATCATTGCGTTCTAGATTGCTATTGTTGTTCCGATCATCGACTGTCATTCTAAACTTAAGCTAACAAAGTCATTAAATTGACTCCCTCGCGCTCTCATTATGCGTGGTGTTAATAACCGCTAATTAACTTTGCTTACGCGCGCGTCTGAGAGCACGTCTTTTTGTTCGCCCTTTCAAGCAGAGCAGCATCCAATTAAGTCACAGCAACAGGAATGAAGACACACCACCTCTGGAGCAGAACTGTCATCAGTGTGGCTCCTAAATTCAACACTGAGCCGCTAACCACACAGTAACCTCTACACTAACTAATTAATAATCTGAACTTTCTGAGATAGATTAGATAGATAGGCTAGATAACTATGTCATCCGTGATTCTCCATAGTCAAAAAGAAATGTGGCAGAAACTTTCCACATGAATTACAACTGATGAATTAAAATAGCGTCAATCATCATGATGCAGTTCTCGTTTAGTTTTTGCTCAGCTGACTGGCTTTACCCATGAGCGCTTTTGTTAACACCAGGAGATGGCGCTGCTTGAAAACGTGGGAGTGATAGAGTCTATATTAGGGATTTAGACACAGCTGTTGAGCGGTTGGTATAACATCACCAAAACTATGTAAAGTGTCACCTACTGTCACTTAGTTTGAGAAAAGATTCTTGTTAACGGAACAGGGGGTGGTTTGCATGCGTATAGCCAAAACCCAACGGATTATGGGCCATGTAAACCCTTGCAAAACAGAAGACGATTGTAGAAATTATCAAGTTAGGCTGTTGTGAAAATATGACACACTGTGGTATCGGGTAATAGAGGAGCGTGAAACTGACTGGCACCCACTAACAGCTTGCCTGCCCGCACGTAGAGCGCTAAATAGACTCAGGACTGAATATGGGAAAATTGCGCATTTTTTTCAGATGCGTGCGTGTAATTAGTGCATTTAAACAAAGCGCGGATGTCCTGCTGGCGGTAATAGTCCCTGACATTTCTTTTCTTGGGTTAATAACAGAGCGCGTATAAATGAATCAAATTGTGCCCCCAAATTACATAGCGACTTTAAATACCCGTCTGCATTACGTGCCTGTTTGGGAACGAGAAAAATGTCTTATATTGTTATTATTGTCATTACTCTGTTCTGTTGATCTGCTTAGATGATGCTGAAGTTTGAAGGGAAAAATAATTCGTCCTAACAGTGATTTTACTGTTGTTTTAGAATGTTTATGAAGAATATTGAAGGGCATTTTTTCAAAGTCCAATTAAAACCAAACCAACAGTATTCTCAGTAGCTATTCTCACGACCCTAATCTCAGCAGAATCATATTACCTATGAAGAGGAGAGAGTAAATTGCAGCTTCGTTGCAAGTTTGGTATTGAATTGTGAAAATGATCCTTTTAACATTGATGGTTCTGAGCGGCGAGCTGCGAATGGGTCATGCCATCCACAGCAGGTTAAATAGACTTTCATTTAAAATTACATTCTCAATCTGTCTCTTCAGTCTTCTGGAGTCTAGGTGCCTGTAGCATAGGCTCTCAGGGGGCTATTATCACCACCCTCACTTTTTAAGTCAATCATCTATGGCTATCTGATCGCTTCACTCTGAGAGGACAGGCAATGAGGCTATAGGTGTGTGTACGCACAGAGAGGGTCCAGGTGAGCGATTCACCCGGTCAGGCCTTGAGTTGCTTTGACTATATGGCACAGAGAGCATAAAATAATAGTATCACATCTTACAGACAGACCAATATTAGACAAATAAACGGTGTCCCTTATAATGGCTAAAACTGTGTCCCTTATTAAATGGCCTAAATGTATGGAACTAGAGAGTAGGCTACAAAATAATATTAAATTAATAATAAATAAAAAATTGGTAATAGAAAAAAGTAAGATGCTCTTCTTATCAACAAAACAAATACATACTATTTTTAATATAGGCCTACTATTTTTTAAATGCCAGTGTATTTTATTTAGGCTATAATATTATTTTAAATATATTTTTTATATATATTTGTAATGTTTTAAAAAGAAATGCTAATAATAATTAAGTTATTATGATTAAAAATCAAAACATCCGGCATCACAGTATACAAACCGTGAATGTAAATGTGTTTTAGATACATAAAACCTCCGAATTTAGCCTGTCTCCAACGTTATATTTATTCTTTTATATTAATCTAATTTCAGTCTAAATGTGGAGGTGCTTATCCAGTAGCTTCAGTATATCCATCACAACATTCGCTGAGTTCATACTGTTTAACTTTAATAGAAAAATATATAAAGATCCCCCTTGTTCCCTTGGGAGCCAATCAGATTTGCGTTACACGTCAATGCAACAGAATGGAGAGCGGAGCTACTGCGGATCAGTGCATATAGCATTAGCGGCCAGGGTGGGAAAGGCAAGAGAGACGTTTCAGATACAGTGCGAGAGAGAGTAACAGTCTCCCACTCGAGCACAACCTTGGACGATACAAACATGAGTAGTCAGTACGACGACGATAGCCGCGACCGAAGCGAATGTAAAAGCAAGTCGCCCACCGTGCTTTCCTCTTACTGCATAGACAGTATACTGGGCAGAAGAAGCCCGTGTAAAGTCAGACAACTGGGAGCGCAAAGTTTGCCAGCACCCGTCAGACAGGACCACGACCAGTCAACCGAAGGTAAGCCCTTTAACGTTATTTCTACTTCTTTTGTGCGGTTTTATGTTTTGTCAGTCAGGAGCATGGTTCATAGAAATGTGTACAGAAATAGGGTCCTGGTCAGAAGCAACACATTGGAGCGCCTCTGGGTGTGAAAATAGAGTCCTGAAAGTTTTAAGAACCTCTATAATTAAAAAATAAATTCAAATGAACAGCCTTGAAATACTTCATTCGTTAAAATAAAGGTTTTACGCAATTGGAGAATCTTTTTAAGTTCCTAAGAAAACGAGTCCTCATGGCTTCTTAATGGATACTTTTGTTTTGCTAACCAAGAAGTAAAACCAATGTTTTTTGGCCATCCATGCAATCATTCAGTACCATGGTATATACCAAAATACCATCTGATATTAACACCATCCCTTACAGTAGGGTACTGAAGAAACTATAAAAATAACTTTTTATCTTAACCTAATAATCTAAAAAAAAAAAAAAAAAAAACTTTTGCAGCAATATGGTAGCCTATTAAAAAACCTTACATTTCTATAATATGTATACCCCCACAAGCTGAACAGGGGAATCAATGTGCGTATATAATGCTTTCTTAATTTATACTGTTTTGTGCATTTAAAAATATGATATTGTTTTATTTTTCTAGTCACCTCTAAAGAGAACTCGTTTGACTCGGACATGCACCTGCCACCCAAACTGCGCCGGCTATACGGCCCTGGGGGGAAGTACCTGGACTCCGGGAGGGGGTTTCACGAGCACCTTGAGAAGGGTGAGAGGGAGAGATTGCTGGACCAAGCCTGTGAGAGTCTCAAAATCAGCCAAGCGCCACAAGTTAGCATCAGCCGTAGCAAGTCGTACAGGGAGAACGCGCCCTTCAGCCAGAGTGATGAAGGCCAGAGTCCCGAGCACACGGCCCAGGAACTGGTGGAGCTCAGCACTCTGAAGTTTGAAGAGGATGTAGGCAAAGAGGAGGCGTGCGGAGACGCCAGTCTGTCTCCGAAGGATGAAGAGAGCATGCACAACGATGGGGATGTAAAAGATGGAGAGGACAGTGTGTGTCTATCGGCCGGCAGCGACTCGGAGGAAGGGATGCTTAAACGAAAGCAGAGAAGATATAGGACTACATTCACCAGCTATCAGCTGGAGGAACTGGAGAGGGCCTTCCAAAAAACACACTACCCTGATGTGTTCACCAGGTATACCGCACAATAGCTTACGTTCTAAAGCAAGATGATGTTTTGACAGGGTATATGGTTAATAGAATTTGACAACAACGATTACAGAAAAATAGTAATATTCATGTAATGAATACGATGTATGCGTAAGACTTTTTTTTTCAAATATAAAAAATATCTAAATAAAAAAACAAATTTATATAGTTTCATCTGTATTTATTTTTAATTAATTAATTATTATTATTATATCGAAAGAAACATCACTAATACTTTTATTTTGATTTTTTAATCCAATACAACATATGCCTACTAAACATTTAAGGTAGCCTAAATATTTAAATTATATTTTGAACATTTTGAAAATAGGCCCTATAAATGTAAAAAATACAAAGCCCAAAATATATATATTTTTAGAAAACATTAAATGATGTAAACATTGATAAAATAAAAAAAAATGTGGATTAATGTAGGCTACTAAACCATTTGTGGGAAACGCTTATGTTGTGGATATAGGCCTATATATATTGCGTTTAAAAGGTAAATTTATTCTTTGTATTCTTAAATGATTTACATATATTTTGCTTTGTTAAAATAATAGTATACCGGTTAGTAGCCTAACGTTAAGTCGGGAACACAACCGGCGTGCAATTCTGAATGAGAGCAATAATCATTGAAATGTGTTTATACTCGTTTATGCCCTGTGTATTATTATACTACTGTTACTCACATTATTCTCTATGGGTCAGTTATATGGGCCTTAAAAGAGCATAGGCCAGCAGCAGCCACTTCACACTCAAATGTGTAAATAAATATTTTAATTACGAAGTTAATTTAAGTGTGACTGTTGTATGGTGCAGGTAAAGGGGTTTTGGGCCCATTTTGATTTTGATTTCTTATTTTTGTGTTCATGTAATTGTGGAACAGTATTAGAAAAGTGAGCCACAAAATACCGACAAGACAAACTGAAATGTTGAAATAATTAACATTTAAAAATGTTATGGTTTAAAATAAAACATCATAATAAAAGTAAGCTTAATTTTAATACGAATGTGATATAGGCCTAAAGTTATGCATATAGGCTATACAATTATTTGAGTTACAATATTTTTATTATAAAATATTGCTGTAGCCTACACTTGATGTTCTTTATTTATAATGAAAATAATAGTTGACGAAAACTGAACATTGATAAGAATTTTGTATTTGAATTTTGAAAATACTGCCCCACATTTATTCGTCATTCAAGTTGCATGAAAGAAAAATAATCAATATTCCAAACAACATAAGTCTATTAAATATAAAAAAACATCAGTCTGTCTAATGACAAATTTACCCGAGGACCGTTGTTCTTTAACCAAAATGTTCGTTGTTGATCATGAAATATCGATGTTTATATTGACGTGGTAGATAATTGTCTTAAATTTAGTCAGGTATATTTTCAGTAAATGCGCAATTGTCATATAATAGTCTAGATGCCATTATTTCCATCATTATGTTGTTACAGTCAGCTTTGCCCAACGAAACAACCCATTATGAAAAACGTACACGTTTTCCCGTTCGATTCTCATCAGCCCCAAATTGCTTTCATAGGTTTCTGACAATTTAGGTAAAATCTGTTTTCTTACGGTGTTTGTGGTTGGTGAAAAAAAGAAATCCCTGCACACATTTTGATGATGTACATTTTCTGTTCCAGAGAGGAGCTCGCGATGAGGCTGGATCTGACAGAAGCGCGCGTGCAAGTGAGTGCTACTTTTCTTTCTTTCTTTTTTTTTTTTTTAGCACAAAATAAAACGAAAATAGATCGAATTCAAATGCACACTAATATAAACGTGGTGTAGGCCTTACTGTAGGCTATAAAACAGCTGAGAACCTTAACTTCATTCAGACGTTAAAAGGATTTAAATTGCAGCGAACTGAGAAATAACTAGCCTATAATATGACAACTTCTCGGCATTTTAAAGGTAAAGATTAACTACATGATGTGAGCCTGCGAATTCTTGCAATTTGCTTATAGGCGTTAAGACAATATACCTAATGCTCTATTTTTAATTTCATTTTAAAATGACAATCGTAAACTTGGTTAAATGACCCTGTACGTCATGGCAAGGTCTTTCCTGTTATCGAAAGTTATTATACACAATAGAGCGAACATTTTAGCGGCAATTACACAGACGCCCCTGATTCATAAAAGCGCACTTAGCGAGAGAGCAAACACTGCTATTCCAGGGAGAAAATGGTGTTTGAATTCTCATCGCCGGCGCGGGGGAGAGGGAGGGGTAGGGGGGATAATGCTATTTGATTTCCCATTTTGTGATTGCAATAGACCGGCATTGATCCGATGCTTTGCACTTGGAATGAGTGAGAGACTATTAAGGGTGTTTGCCACCCCTCCTTTCTCTATTCAAAGCGTGGCTCGCATGTTCAAGCCCAACTCTCATAACCAAAGAGACAGTGCAAACATGAGGAAGCTACCAGGGTTATTGGCGTGTAAAACAACAGATGTCAATTTGGAGATGTGGGAGAACAAATCACTTAACGGGCTGGATCAGGAGGTGATAAAGCTAATAAATGCCCCAGGGGCCACATAATGCAAAACGGTTTCGAGCATGTGTGAGGGGCCAAGGTCCCTGTTGGTTCTTCTGTTGACACTTTCCTTCATTATGAAGTCCCTGCCTGCAGGTCATGTTCTTGTGGCACAACCTGGTGGGGTTTAGCAGGATAGGAGGGGGATCGTGGGAAAGTTAAATAGCCTTTTGGAAGCAACTTACATTTGGAGGAATTTAATTTAAAGTGCATTAATTGTTATTGGATGCTGTTCCGACATCTTTTGTTAACACGGCTCTTAATTACCACGCTCCACCCTGTTTTTTGCTCTGCCCGAACCAGATTTTAATTAGCAAAGTTAGGGTAACAGACCGTAAGTTTAGGGCCATGTAATTACCCTTGACTTCCAGCCTATTTGTCACCTCATTAAAGCGAACCAAATATTGCACATGAACAAGAGCGACAAGCTCATGCTTAAACGACCATGCAGGCTGTCAGGTGGAATATTAATGGCTCTGAATCTGAAACGTGAAGGACAATTTTCAACTTCTCAGGGCAAACTTTTTATGCAGGTTTCTGATTTCAAATTTAGTAGCTGATTCATCTGTACACCAGCAGTCAACAGTAAAGTTTGGACTTAATAAGGCTTCTGTCCCAAATCTCAGGTTTGGTTTCAAAACCGAAGGGCAAAGTGGAGGAAACGTGAAAAGGCAGGAGTCCAGGGTCACCCCTCGGGCCTGCCCTTTCCTGGGCCACTGGCAGCCGCTCACCCCCTGAGTCACTATCTAGAAGGAGGACCTTTCCCACCTCACCCTCACCCTGCACTGGAGTCAGCATGGACTGCCGCAGCCGCTGCCGCTGCTGCATTCCCAGGCCTGGCTCCGCCCCCAAACAGCTCCGGCCTCCCTCCTGCCACACCCCTCGGCCTAGGAACCTTCCTGGGCACAGCGATGTTCAGGCATCCAGCCTTTATTGGACCCACTTTTGGCAGGTAAAGACCATTCGCAATCCTATTAAGTCATCCTTGTTCTTACACTCTTTAAAAAAAAAAAAGGTTCCAAAAGGGGGCTTGTCATAGAACAGCAATGTCATAGAAGAACCATTTTGGGTTCCCCAAAGAATCTTTCAGTGAACAGTTCTAAAACTTTTTTTTTCTTAGTGTGAAAAACATTTTAATAATCTAAACCACTTTTAAAAGGATATTTCACCCCAAAATGAAAATCAGTCATCAATCAGTCAATTTACTCACCCTCAAGTTCTTCCAAACCTGTATACATTTCTTTCTTCTGCTGAACACAAAAGAAGATATTTTGAAGAATGATTGTATGGGTCCAATTGACTTCCATAGTTTGGAGAAAAAATACTATGGAAGGCAATGTGGCCCATCAACTGTTCGGTTACTGACATTCTTCAAGATATCTTATTTTGTGTTCAGGAGAAGAAAGAAATATATACAGGTTTGGAACAACTTGAGGATGAGTAAATGATGATATAATTTAAATTTGAACTATCCCTTTAAGAAATAAGCTTTTGAGCAATGGAAAGTTTCCATGGATGCTAAAGGTTTTTCATGGAAAAATACGCCAATAAAGAACTTGTGTGTATATATATATATATATATAAATGCAATATGGCTCTTATTTTGTACCCTTGTTTAAAATGTTGTTGTATAAGTGTGAGCATGTTTATGAATGCAGTACATTGTATCACAGGAACTGGCTCTCCTCTCTTTAGACTCTTCTCAAGTATGGGTCCTCTGACCAGTGCTTCCACGGCCGCCGCTCTCTTGCGCCAAACTGCACCGCCAGTGGAGGGTCCCGTGCAGCCGCCGACAACCCTGCCAGACCCGCCTTCTTCCTCATCCTCTATGGCCGCCGATCGCAGGGCATCCAGCATCGCAGCACTGCGTCTCAAAGCAAAAGAACATTCGGCCCAGCTGACCCAACTGAACATCCTGCCGTCTGGCACTGCAGGGAAGGAAGTATGCTGATCCTTCTCCTTAAAAACAAAACAAAATATTAAAGACACCATTTCAACAAAAAGCACGACCAAATCCATATAGCACTAGCACACCGGAGACCCATCCGACTCTGGAGTCATCGCCAAATCACTGGACATCATCACTTAATTTTACACAGTGCATCAAACATGTTTCAAACCCCTGAACATAAAGATTCTGAGTGAATGTATAGGCACCTCAGAGGCTCAGTTAGGGAAGCTGTGCTTGGTAAAGTCATTCAATCAATCCAGTCTTTTGGGTCAGGAGCAAATGTGGCAAAAGACACATTTACACCCACACAGAGAAGAACTACACTGCAATACACCGAGAACTCTCACTTCTTCCCAGTCTTCTCTCAGTGCTGAAGCAGAGATGGGTCAATATGCCAAAGGGAACTGCCACAAACTGCTACCCATCCTGAACCATATCCATTCAAGTTTGGCCTCAGTATTGACAAAGCAAATCAAATTTCTGAGAATGAATCCTAAGCTTTACTTTCTGTTTTCAACTCTTATGTTAAATATATTTAGGAGGAAAAAAATAATGAAGAAGAAATGCTCTTTGTTTTAAGGATGAACAATGTGAAAATCTAAACTTTAGCCTGTTTACTGATCTGTTAAGGGTGTCCTGTATATAGCTCTGTTTTAAAATGAATGAAAGGGAGGGGGGGTAAGAAATGACACAAGAAATGACAAGAAAAAAATAGTTTATTTCAAAAGATGTTTTGAGAATATGCTCTCCGTGTAGTGCTGTAGGAATGGTTTCACGTAGATTCATCCTCTGTTCGTTTGATTCAAATTTTAGATTTTTAGATGATTATTTATGTCTTACCGGTAGAGAGCTTGAAATCCAGACCGGGAAGTTTTGCTATTCAGTGAGAGTTTTCCCTGTCGCGCGCAGGGACCAGTCAAGTCGGAATAAAATAAACTGGTGAAACATAAACCCTTCTGTATTATTTACAACTGATAGTTTGAATTAATATAATAGGTATTTATCTTGGTAAAATGAAAGTGAGAAATATCACAAAAATATCAATAGCATCTGTTAATATATTTTTTTTAAATGCTTGAATAGACGCTATTATTTCAACAAATCATACAACCTGAACAGTAAAACCAGCTATATGATTTGTTGAATTTCTAGAAGTAATAGCCTGGGTATTATTCAGTGGGAGTCCGGAGTCTTTAATAAAACTGTTTAAGTGGTCACTTTAAAACATGAATCAATTAGTTTCAGTGTAATGCTGTGGCTAACTGCAAGTAGGCTAGGGTAAAGTAAACATTTATGTTGTGGAAAAGGTATTTTTATTTGTTTCAGTTTGCTATAAATGATTGAGGATAATTTATGTCCATAATAATCAAAATAACGTATTTATTTTTATTTAGTCGGATGATGATATTCATGACGGCTCTATTATCCAACGCTTAACAAAAAGCGCCTTGTAATTATTCCGCCATCTCATCTGTTATAGGCCTTCCAACTTGTAGAGGCGCTAAATTGGACGCAACATCTGTAAATGCCCAACACAGTTAAGTCCCTTTCTCATTAATGAAGTAACAAGCAGTTTATCAAAAAGTCTTTCTTTCGAATTCCTTATTTAATTCCCCAAATCCCTCTCCGTTGGATCTCACGCGCGAAACGATGCCATTACGGCAATCAATGCGCTCCATTCAAACGAAGTCATTTTCGCCCATTTGACCCGTCCATGGTGTCGAACCAAATCGCGTGAAATTACCTCAAGGATTAATTTTCTCCTTTATCGCGCGCGCCGCTGAAAAGATTTCTCTTTTCCTTGTTTTACCCACGCTAATCCGTTTCATTATGACGCCACAAACAAGCAGGATCAATGAAGATGGAAACGACCGAAATGAAGACGGGTTGGGAGGCGTGAGGGGATCAGTGCTCCTATAACGCCCAACAAATTGTTCTAAACATCGCGCGTCAAGGACCCCCCTCTTGCAGCAAGTCCGTATTAAACATGTTGGCATGCGAGAATATGTTCAAAGGAGCATTAAGCAAAGGAAACCAATTTTCTCTCCAGTGCTATACCTCCAAGCGAGGTGCATAGACTTTTTTTTAACCCCCCTCTATTTGTAGAAGGGACCACTGGAGCGTGCAGCCCACTTACGTTGGGATTTTTATGAGATTTTCTAGAATGCCTTAATCTTATTGTCAACATTATTAATGAATCGCAAACCAATTTGCTCGTAATATCTGGGGAATGCTCGCCACAATTGTAGAGGTACTGACCTGAAGTGCTTAGGGCGACTTTCTCTTTAACTCTTTTCTTACAATGCATGAATGAAGAAACAGACTTTGTATGTGCGCCTCTATTTGTGGAGAGTGTGCAGATGATTCATTGCCAATGTTCTGACCACAAAGTACACTCTAGAGTGCCAAAACACCTGTTTGGGAACCACTATAAAAAAGTTAACTCCAGTAAATAATTCAATTTCATTTTCAAAAAGCAAAATTCAAAACCAAATTTAAACATTCTATTGAACAAAAAGGCATTGTGTGTTAATTAATTGTATATCTATTTTAATAATGTATAGGGTACCATATTTAAGACTGTGTTGGACCGACAAACTCTTGTCTTAATGGAATAGTTAATGGAATTGTGCAGCATTTTAATAACCCTTATGACGGTAACAGGGTTGACAAAATCTCAAGTCTCTTTAATAAAAAGTCCACAAAAAAATGAGAGAAAAATACATATTAAAAAAATTAATTGTCCATATTCGCTAAACAAGAGGTTGTAGAAACAACTGGAGACTTTTTAAGTCAGTTAACTTGTTAACAAGGAACACAAAAGCATTTTTGTGTGTGTGTGTGTGAGGAAAGACCCACCAATATACAGTGCAAACTACAGCATTTCAAATTAAGTATACACTGAGACAGTTCATAAATGCATGGTAAAATTTCACATGCATTCCCTTGATTTTAGCTCACTGGGCTGCGCTTCAACAACCAGCAAATAATCACGCTTTTCCATCCCGACAGCTCGAGACACCGGGGGTAGGTGAAAGCACTAAAGGCGCTTTGATGAGCCTCTCGTTTCCTATTGGAGCAGTAGAGTAAGAAATCACGGTGAAAAGGGCTGAATGGCGGGCCACTGGAACCCTGTCCCCTTTTGGTTTGCCTTAATTCCTTCATCTCTTTTACCCTCATCCAATTAGTCCAGTGTATTAAGCGGTTTATCATCTCATAGCCTGCTATTCAGAGAAACAAGAGGAGCACTTTGCAATAGGGCCGGCTTTCCTTTTGACACCCACGGGTACTTACATATTCCGCCATGCCATGAATAATAGAGAAAGAATAGGGCACTAATTCCCTCATCAAAGAGAACCTTGTCCACCGCTTTGCTCAACACCACCATTCTGGTCAAAAAGACAGGCAATAAAGCTTAGCATAACAAAAACGAATCATTCTTATTAGCTTAGTGGGGTAAATTAATGCAAAGCCTCGTCTGCATTGAGTGGCCCAGTTTGAAAACAGCCTCCGCGGGCACGACAAAAGCACGTTTACGGTTAAAGGAATGTCCTGTTGAAAGCCCCAGATTCACGCGATGACTTAATCTTATAAAAGTGCGACATAACGTTCAGGAACTACCTGCATCTGTTAAGTATAATTCCAAGCTTTGCTCACACATTAAGCTAAATGTATATATAGGCCTATATATGTTTAATACATTGGCAGCAAAGGCCTACAATGCTGTCTGTCATGCTGGGGACAAAAAGTAGCTCTTAAGTGTTGCTGCACTCTCCAAGGTCGGTGCCATTAGTCGCAGCCATTTAAGGCGATTTTTTCAAGCATGGCATTTATGGAAATTGACATCTGATGAAATGGTTTAAGACATCGTCTAACTGTCATTATAAACACATGGAATGAGCGAGTGAAGCACCACATTCTTAAACCCGACTCGATTTAAGTGGACTAATCTCCTCGCTTTCACACACTCTTGGCTTGCCATTCTCCAGGTCTTGAAAATGAAGCCTTCCATTTGGAGAAGTTAACTGGCCCTCTTCAAATGTGTAAATGTCATCACTCCCTGCAGCATAGTGAAATAAAATAATCAAAGAGATGGAAAAAAGGGAAATGTGAAAGTGTTATGAAATGCTTTTATTGGTGCTTCCGTATCAAAAACAATTAAGACATTTTCATAGGCAATGAACATTCAAAACATGCAACATAAGCTGCCAGGCGCAGACCGAACGATGCGATCTAATAAATTCACAACATACCAGCTGAGAGCAGTTCAAACATGAGTTCAATTGTTCGAAACTCCAGAAATCACTGGCTACCTCTGTATCATTGGCTAATTGCTGTGCTGTTAAAGATGAAGGGGGTGGTAGAGAAGTCATTACTGAACTAAGACCCCCCCCCCCCCCCATGAACTTGCCTGTCATTACCCCTGATTGTTATCTCTAAAAACCCTGTGTGTGGTGCTAACGGGGGAGTGGGGGCTGGGTTGTGTTGAGAGCGTCTTTAGCCCCTTATCATGGCCATTTTACCACAGATTCATCATCGATTAGACCTGGACAAAGGCTAAATTGGATGGGATACAAGAACACAGATTAGAGTGAGAGACAGGTGCTCAAACATGGAAAGGTTTGGTGATTACATGCAGATTGACTCGGAGCTCGTCACCTTTGACCTTAATTCACGCCTAAGACGTCCTAAAACTCCGTCAGGGATTACAAATGTAAAGCAAGTGAGCTAGAAAATGGAATAGATTACAAAATCACAAGGTGTATTTACAGCAGACAGGAATTAAAATGAAAATCTTCTGTTGGTGGGCAGAAAGGCATAAATATTATGCCATATCTGATTACCCAGGACTGCTTTGGGACAGTTGGTCAGTACTTGAGGGATACAAAGGCCTGGAAAACTTTGGCGAGGTTGACCTCAGAGTATCCGCTGGTGGCGAGGAGGTTGTCTATTACATCCTTCAGCATTTTGTACACTTCCATTTCTTCTTTCCAGCCATTCTTGAATCTCGCTGAGAAGAGAACCAAACAATACATTAAAAATCACCAGACTGTTCAAACTTTTTGATGCCAGGGAGCCCCAAAATATCATTATCCCCTCATAAAGGACCCCTTCCCTAAAATATAAAGCCATCTATATATTTTCAATGCATAAACATCCATGTATACTGTATAAAAATGCTCATAAATGATGGCAAATGATTAATAGAAAAATAAACGAATAAATATATTTTTTATATTTATTTTAAAATAAATTTTTTATTTATTTATTTTATTTCAAAACGGTATTGTACAGCCAGTCTTTAGAAAGTAAAAGGTAAAAATATTATCACAAGTCCGCAAATAACAATCTGGTTAACAATATGTGGGATCAAATGTATATTTTCTCCCACTTATGTGCCATTTATATATAAAAATAAAAAATAAAATTAAAAATAAAAACCAGCAGCAGACAGGGCTGGAATGGATCCATAACGAGTCAAAACTGATTCGAAAAGAAAAATATCAGTCATAATATCGAACTATGCTCACGGACATGTGCTTGGAGAGGTCTATCAAGTATCATTTCAAATGAAAGTCTTTGAGAATCGATAAGGAACCAGCAATCCAGACAGTTTGAGGGTAGAGCGCTGGCGAGAGGGGCTAGGTGTCTGCAGAAGCTAAATAGACTCTTCTGCCAGGGGTCCACGGGGTCATGCAATCGGGTCGATATCCAAGGTCATTTATCCCATCAGGAGGGCCTTCAATACCATAGAGACGATAGAGGAGTCACCGGCAGGATAGGAGGACTGAATGAGAATTACAGACTAAATCAAAAGCCTTTAACCAAAGACTTTTGTTAAAAGCGAGTCTTTGCCTCGAGAAGAGGAGATCCAGCCAAGAAGAGCATTTACATGAACGTTCCTTGAGAATATGTAAATGCTCGGACTGAAATTTATATGACAAAACGTGTTTATGCTTGAAAGACGATTGAATCTGTGCCCCTAAATGTTGTTGAGCCCCCAACTGGTGGTCTAAGACTCCATCACAGTCCATTTCCATTAGCAGGTGCAGTAGAAACAGTTACAGAGTCAATCGCAGAAAATGGCCAAACCAGAACATCAAAAAAGGGGAATAGTATTCCAAACGCACCATCTGCAGAGCCAGTTACCATTATCACTTGTGCATTTTTACCCCCAGCAGAAGAAAGAGATAGGTGAAAGAAAACAGAATGCTGGCACATAGAATAGGGAGAAGGGGACTATTTACCTGAGGAAAGAAAGAAAAGAAAAAAAGGGGGGGCTGGAGAAAGATGATGATGCATGATCAAGGGAAAGCAATCATGTCATCATTTTTGAAAGGTGGGAGAAAATAATTTTTTTCTCTTTCCCTCTTTCTCCTCTCCTCTTCTTCATTCTTTTCCCTCAATCACTGTGTGCAGAATGTATAAAAGAAACCTAAAAGCCACAGAGGTTGTCAGAGACCTCGTGTTCCCTCCCGGCCCGGCAGGGGACGCATTTAAAATAAATAGCATTTTTAAGAGGGAGAAAAGATGTGAAGAGATAGTGAGGGAAGACGTGAGAAAAAGAGGTGAGCAGACAGCAAAGGAAAGAGGGGAATACAGAGCGGAAAAAAGAAAGGAGGGTGCGACAGGACGGAGAAGATAGTCCGAGAGAGAGAGAGAGAGAGAGAGAGAGAGAGAGAGAGAGAGAGAGAGAGAGAGAGAGAGAGAGAGAGAAAGAAAGAGAGTGTATCAGCTTCCATGTGCTCTAACAAGGTGTAAATACAATAACAAGCATGTAATTAAGTGAGCATGATGAAGTTAATGGGGATCATACATTCCATTTGGGCTGCTTATGAATATTCTATTAGATGTTATCAGGCAGCTGGAATAGCTTTTAATTTAATCATCATTCCGAGCAGAGAAAAGTTCTTTGTGCGAGTGTAATTGCACAGAATGAATAATTGATTTGACAATCGCACCCGCGGATTTCCAGCAGCTCAAGGCAGGCAGAGCGTGGGGGAGGAGGGCTGGGGGAGGGCACACGCGTCGTGCCCTGAAGAGGTTGCCGAGGAGCTCGCCTGCAAATTGAGCACTATCAGTACACAGATAAAGGACAATTTCTATTTTATCAATGCAGTGAAATTACATTACTGCCTGAACATAATCACACTGCCCACACTTAAGAGGAGACCAGGCAGAGAGGGAGAGCGAATTAGAAAGAGTAAGAGATACAGAGAGTGGCGGATGTTGAGAGCGGGAGAGAGAGGAGGAAATGGAACGGCGGGAGCAAAAGGGCTTGCCTAAAAGACGTTATGAATTGCTCTTCATGAAAAGAATGAAATCAGAGTTCAACATGATTTGGAAGTCATTGATATGGGATATCTAATTTTTTTGAAACCGCAGAAAAAACTGTTTTATTATGGAAGGACTCCTGCCGTGCATGAAATTGCCTCCACATTTAACTCAGTAGCTGCAATCAGGCAGAGGACTGTGGTTTACATGTAGATCAGACTCTAAATGTTTCATTTCTCACACGCGTACGCGCCGATATACACAAAGAAAAAGCACCCCACGCATGCTGCGTGCAGACACAATGCATGTGTGTGATATAATCCACTGGCGGAGCCACTAAGAATGTCGGTGAAGGCGGTTGGACAGGAGGATCATGGGAGTCAAACAAGAGATTTTGATTCATTTTTACTGTCAGAAGGCCAGAGACTCCGCTGGGTCTGTAGATGTATGTTCCAGTAGAATTAGCCCAAAATAGAAGGTGCCATGAAGGGCAGTTAATGCATTACATCTATTAAAATAAAAAAAAATGTATATTTAAATGCATACAAGTCTTAAATTTACTTTCAATTAAATTTGACATCCCAACCGTTTTATTCTGTGCGATTTCTAAAGGCTATTCTGAATATAAGGAGAAGCTCAGGTGTCTCCACACACAAAAATGCTTGTGGAGAACAAAAAAAAAAAAAAAAAAAAAAAAAAAAAAAAAAAAACAGACGGGTCACGGGATGTTTAAAAATAAAGTGTCATAAAAAAAATAAAGTGGCAATATATATATATATATATATATATATATATATATATATATATATATATATATATATATATATAAACACACACACACACACACACACACACACACACACACACACACTTGTGGTCAGCATTAATGGCACCCCTGGTAAATATCAAAAATGGCTGTAAAAAATAAATCTGCATTGTCTATCCCTTTGAACATTTCATTCAAAAAAATTCAGTGTGAAGTGTGAATCACATTATGAAATAAATGCTTTTCTCCAAAACAAACAGGTCATAATTATTGGCTCTCTGCTTATTGGCTCTCTATTATACAGCTCTTTTCTTCTATAATGCCTGATGAGTTTGGAGAACACCTGACAAGAGATCAGAGACCATTCCTCCATACAGAATCTCTCCAGATCCTTCAGATTCTGTTCATGTTGGTGCTTTTCATTCACCTCACTCATTTTCTATAGGGTTCAGTTTAGGGGACTGGGACAGTCATGACAGAAGCTTCATTTTGTGCTGTTACCAATTTTTGTGTTGATTTTGATATTTGTTTTGGACCGTTGTCCTGATGGAAGATCCAACCACGTCCAATTATAAGATTTCTAGCAGAGGCTGTCAGGTTTTGATTTTTTTTATCTGTTGGTATTTGCTAGAATCCATGATACCATGTATCTGAACAAGATGTCCAGGACCTCCAGCAAAAAAATAGGCACTCAACATATAAGATCCAGCAGTGTATTTAACCATAGGCATGGGGTACTTTTTATCCCTGTTTGCACCAAACACATCTGGTGGGTTTGCTGCCAAAAAGGCCTTTTTTGTTTTGTTTCATCTGACCATATAATTCTGTCCCTTTTGAAGTTCCAGTCATGTCTGACAACTGAATATGTTGGGGTTTGTTATTGGATGAGCGAGGAGGATTTTTCTTGAAACTCTCCCAAACAACATGTGGCGATGAAGGGGTTGTTTGATATATTGTTTTAGGCTTTCTGACCCCCAAAACTCAAGAAATCTACAATTCTCCATCTGTGATCCTTGGAGAGTCTTTGGCCACTCAAACTTTACTCCTCACTGTGCATTAAGACAATATAGACACACGTCCTCTACCTGGCAGATTCGTAACATCTTTAGTTGATTGGAACTTCTTAAAGGGTACCTATTATGGATTTTTGAAAATTGCCCTTCATGTAGTGTGTAACATGGATCTAAGTGAACGAAAACATCCTGCAAAGTTTTAAACATGAAAGTTCACCGTATACAAAGTTATTGTCTCTCAAAAGTAAGAGTCGACTCTGAGTCGCTGATATGAATCGTTCGACGAACGATGCTTTTCCTTTGTCTAGTTGACGTCAACTTGACAAGTTATTTGAATAAGATACGCCCTCTTGTTGCGTTCGGAGACCAGTGTTGCCAGGTCCGTATATACCTGCACTGTTTCCGCGAGTTGTTTGTGTAGTGCACGGGTTGACGCGATTGTTTTACCCACTGGAACATGATCGTTATTGGGGAAACACCCGGGAACGCTATTTGACTATTTTTGGCCGTGATTGGGTTAGTTTTGATGAGCAATTGGGCTGGTTTTGTTGTGCAGACCTGGCAACCCTGTCGGAGACGCCAGGGAAAACTAACATCATGTCGAGACACTGTTTTGAAGTGCGACGCAAAAGCAAACTTTTTTCATCTGCCCAGTGAGGAGCCAGTGAAGACTAAGTGGCTACAGTTCATATATACAACTATACCACAGAAGTATAGCCGAACTTTGTTCTGTGTTCATATATACAACTATACCACAGAAGTATAGCCCGGACCTTGTTGTGTTCGCGTCATTTTGAAGAAGATGAAGATGATTACTTCACAAACCTAAATGCTATAAGTATGGATTTGCGAGCCGGCTGATACTGAAGGTTCAGTACTGAGTTTATTTGGATCAGCTTCCTTCTCCGAATCACAAACTGTAAGTATTATTAATATTAATTGTTGCTTTTATGTTTTATGTATCATGCTCAAGTATGTGTGTGTGTTGTGTACGCACAGCGCATAGGTCGTCAGTTGTATTGAAATATGTGAAGTGTGTGTCGTTGTTAATGGAGTTGTCATAAAGAATATAGCTATAACGTTACCTCTTAGTACTGCATTATCAATTATGTTTATGCGTTGGGCTAACGCAAACACAGACTGAATGTGCTTTTACCACTAAACTTTGGGCTATGGTAGCTAACATATCACTGCAGATTAGCGTCACGAAAGGGCGGGGTTTGGAAAAATGACTCGCGAAACGATTCATATGGGATATTATATTCATATTGTACTCATTGTGAAGGAAGATTAAGGGAATTTGGCCTTTGTGTTTACTCCTATTTAAACTCATTTGAAACAAGAAGTAATTGCTAGAGAATTTCATGTTCCTAGTCACCCCGGTGTACTTTATAAAAAAATCTTTTTAAAAATTGTAAAAAATTCTAGGAGTGCCAATAATTGTGGCCAACTTGTTTTGTAGAAAAACATTTATTTCATAATGTTATTTCCCCCCCACTTTCAATTCTTTTACTTCAATGAAAGGTTAGATTTTCGCTAATTTTTTGAATGAAAGATCAAAAGGATAACCAATGCAGATTTATTTTTTACAGCCATTTTTTTTATAATATTTACCAGGGGTGCCATTAATTCTGACCACAACTGTATATTAGTGCGGTCAATCATTCAACATTTTGTAGAAATAGAAATTAGAAACAACAAAGAAAATAACATATATTTTAAATATGTTTAATGGCATCTTTTTTTTGAAAGATGCCCAGTATCACCGATACCAATACAATTAAAATCTCTATGAAATGGATTTTTCCTCTAATTTTAGCCATTTATTATAGGTATTCAGCATTACAGTATAATTACAAGCTATCTATTTTAACATTTATTAAGCTTTATTCAATTTTAAGTTCACTTAAATTAAAAGTTGATTTTTTTAAAGTTATCAAATGCGTATAAATTAAATGTAGATTAACACTTATTAAATCTAAAAATGTTATTCAGTCAAGAGCAGTGAGTGATTTTCTCTTTTTATTTTGTTCTTTGATTATTCTTAAAGGTACAATATGTAGGATTTTTGCAGTAAAATATCCAAAAACCACTGGGCAGTGGTGGAAAGAGTACTGACAAATTGTACTTAAGTAAAAGTATTGCTACTTAAGTAATAATTTACTTGAGTACAAGTAGAAGTACTGAAATATAATATGACTCAAGTAAGAGTAAATAAGTAGTTTGCTTAAAAACTACTCAAGTAACTACGTTACAAAGTACTTTAGTATTTTTCTATTTTTACCCAAAATGGGGAGATGATAGCGAAATGGAGCGCTAAACACTCTCATGTCATCTGTGTCATTCATACTGAAGGCCTAGTACTGATGCATAGAAGTATTAAACTTACACATTTCAGGAAATGCCTTATATTGATATAATAACATGCAAATAGTGATGTTTTGACTGATGAAACATGAAGACAAACACATTATAGCTATAATATATCTGTGTTCATCAAACTATCAGGTATTTTCAAAAGAATGATGCATGTCTTTAAAGGGATAGTTTACCAAAAAATGAAAATTAGCCCATGATTTACTCCCTTAAGACATCCTAGAAGATATGACTTTCTGCTTTCAGTCGAATACAATTAGAGTTATTAAAAAATGGCCTGGCTCTTCCAAGCTTTATAATGGCAGTGAATGACTGGAGAAAATTTGAAGGCCAAAAAAGTGCATCCATCCATGATAAAAGTGCTCCACATAGACTACTAGCTTTCTCTGTTGTCAAGAGCAAAATTTTTATTACTAATTGTAGTTACTTTTACTGACTTAAAAGTCCAAGTAAGATCATTTGAATGTTTTGATTTGAATCATTTCATAATTGAAAGCAAAGAAGGTTAAGTGAGAGGTCCGATAAAAAAGGTATGAAAAACAATAAAACAGTAAAAAAAAATTAAGTGGGCTATGGTTAACATGTTAAATTAAATTATCTTTTTTTTCGTTGTAGCCTACCGAAAATGTGCTGGGAGCCCACTGTTGCTATAGGAACGAACTACACTTTTACATGCATCTGATTGACAGAAAATCATGCGATCTTATTTCACTGTTTTTTTCAGCATTGTACAAAGTTTGCTTCGTAAATTTAGTTTAATTGTATTGTTAAAGAGGGGGAGCTTTACTATTAATTGAACTGTGTGCATGTATTATAGACATTTACATTGATCTTGCTCCGTCCATGCAATAACTGCGTCCATGTTATGAGCCGAGCTTTTTTATTTACTTCAACTGCTTAGTGCTCTTGTATTATCAATGGTATGACCCATTTCAGTAGTTGCCATAATTAAATATGAGCAGAATATTTACTTACATTCACTGAAATATTGAAACGTTAGCGCTACTGATTCAAAACACGAGCACCAGTGATTGAATGTCAAAGCGCGGTTTGAACGCCCCGCCCCCCAGCCGAACTGAAAGTTTTGATTGGTTTTGCACCCGAGTCAGACCTGTCTGTTATTGGCTGAACTTCTTCAGATCTGTCTGTTATTGGCTGAAGCGCAGGGCTCCACCGCAGTTTTATGAAAAGTGTGTGTCAAATGTCAGCTTGCCCTTTGCTCCGTCGGCACCTTTGTCAAAGTACTTTGTACTTTTTATGAAAAATAAATGTAGAGAAGTTGAATACTTTATTTTTATTTTACTCAAGTAAGAGTAAAAGTACCACAATTTAATTATACTCAAGAAAGTAGAAAAAAAATCAAAAAAAATCTACTCAAGTACTGTAACGAAAGTATTTGTAATTAGTTACTTTCCACCACTGCCACTGGGCCAATGTTATATATTTTGTTTAGTTGATTACTTACAATATCCTGAATGTTTACAACTATTTGTAAATCGTGAGAAAATTGCGATTTTAACCAAGGAAACGGGGCGTGTGAGCAGGGGCGAGGAGTCGCCAGTCAATGGCATCATATCCACGTTACCCCCGGTTTCCGCCAGGTGAGCAAATGTACATAAAACTAATCAATGTTATTTAGTTCAACATGATGAAATGTTAGAATATGATCTGTAATCATATTCATCACATGTAAATATCTAAAATAATAAAAATATCAACGTAAAAATAAATATTATATAAAAATATAGAATCATTATTTTATTATTATAATTTTTTCCCATAAGACGCATTAAAAACGGATTAAACTGTAGTTAATGCAATTACTCTAGCTTTTTTCTTTGTTTTGAAATACAGAATAAATTTAGATTAGTGATCCATCAACAACCCAACTTTAAACATTACTGAGATGAAAAGAATCAGTTGGAGGGGTTAGGGTGTGTCCAGTGGAGTGAATCTGACATTGTGGGTTGTGGCTAAGGGACAGGTTATGAGCAGAGGAATGGGCATTCTCTAGTGATTTCCTAGGATATAGATACTTGAGAGAAAGCACTTTTCTTTTTCTTTCCTTGCTCTCTCTCTCTCTCTCTCTCTCTCTCTCTCTCTCTCTCTCTCTCTCTCTCTCTCTCTCTCCTCTCCTCTCCTCTCTCTCTCTCTCTCTCTCTCTCTCTCTCTCTGTGTGTGAGAGTGAGTGTGTACGAGTGTGTATTTGTGTGATGGGGGTTGGGACGCCAATTTTCATCAGTCTTTCCTCTCTGAAGGAATCAGGTAATCTAGTGAGGAAAAGACTGCAAATGGATAAAGCACTGACCAGCAATTTCACCATCAAGCAACAGAGGGATGAATTCACCACGGCCCTCCTCCATCACAGCCCTGCAATGCATCCCACCAGACCCAAACCACAGCACCACCCCTGGCAAAGACAAAACACTGCAGTCTGTCCATTCCATCGAGGCAGCATGTAATTTTAACACCTCTTCAGGCTTAACTTCCCAGACTGACCAAAAAGGTTCATTCAGCCCTTCTCATTGTTCACACTGCTTGTGGCGACCGTGGCCGAAGACAGCTGGAGACTTCTAACCTCCAGCCTTGGAGTCCAGCAGAAACAGCTCTCTCTTGCTCAATCTACCAGCAACGTGCGTCTCCAGTTATCTAAAGCTCCACAATAACAGCAGAGCAGACAGAATAGGGGGAAGATTGGTTTTTCTATTGTGCTGCTGGTCTGGCATAATGCCCACTTTAAAAGCAATTCCTCCGTCATCAGAGACAGACAGAAAATCTGGCAGATACGACACTAAATGTCTCATGGTGTGAGGAGGAGGTGGTTGGTAAATTACGAGAAGGCATGCGTGTGTGTATGCGTGTGTGTGTGTGTGTGAGAAGAGGGCAGCTAAAAGTTTTCTGAACTGTACTTTATTCCACTATCGCTCCCAAGCATTTCCATCGCAGTCAACAGTGCCAGACCACAGCTCAACCCTCTACCTTTGTTTGCTGTGCTCTGGTAATCAGTGCAAATGCATCGAAGAAAAAACACTTTGGTTGTGGAGTGTTACAAGCTTCTACAAAGATCTACAAACACAACCTTCCAAGCCCTTGCGTAGTTTATTGTATGTTATGGTTATTTTAATTTTACCATTTGACCAGTTAATGTTATGCCTCAGGTGTGACTAGCATTACTAACCTGCATTAATCAGTTTGCATCATTGAATCATTATTTTCCTGTTAACCACTCTAAAGCTGCTTTGAAACAATATATATTGTATAAAGCAGTGGTATTCAAATTATGCGGTACATAATTGCGCCATTTTACTGTTTCTACAGTTTAAAGTGAGCAACCGCTCACACTCCGTCACAACAACGGAGCGGTTCACACCACAATTGCTCAAGGTTACGCTAATGATCTTTCGGCGCAACATCCTCTAATATTTTTATCTCGAGCCAAATGCGCTTCATTCAATCCCCCTCCACTCCATGCGTGTTGCTTTCTCCCGATAAAGACAAAGCGTCGTATTACGAGCTACAGATGACGCGGTTGTTTTAACAACAGTAGCAGAATCACGGAGAGCAGAAAAATAATTACTTTTTCTAAAATGCGGCAGAAAACAAGAACGCAGAAAATAAAATTATTTTTATCCTTTATATAGATGACTCTGACCGTTTAAAGTTGCTGCCCATAACTTTTTTTGTGTTCAAAATCTACTAAATTAATATAAGAGTACATCATGAATTCATTTTTCCAAAAAGTGTTTTGTCTTATCTGAACCACTAGGGTACATCTAAAATAAGTGTTTATATTCTGACTATTTTAGACTGGTTTGGGTCGTACCGATGCGGAGTAGCCCAGAACCCGCGTGATTCATCATAGACATAAACAGAGAGAAATAGCTCCGGCTACAAAATTCTTCCGCAAGACGCATGCAGTTGTGTTTATTAACTGCTAGAGTGCCAAAAGTTATGGACTGCAGCTTTAACTAAACCAGGTTTGTGAAAACTAAGTTAACGTGTGGCACCTTTTTTTTCATATTTAGCATAATTAATCAGCATATTAAGAGCATTTCATAATAATGTTATTATTTAGAGATGGCAAGGGAAGACAAAAAAATAATAATAATCTAAAATTGCTAGTTAACTTTATTTTGTGCTCATGATGAGTTTTGTTTAATAGATTATGTACGTTGTTTGTTTTTAGTAGTTTATTACTTGAGAAAAATATAAAATGGCCCATACTTTTCTTTAGAGGTAAACCCTGCAGTGTGTTTTCTCAGTTTTCTAATGTGCCATACATGTAGATGTCTACATGTAAAAATAAATAAATACATAAAAACAGCCTGATAAAACATCTGATCTAACCTTTTATATTTATGTCCAGTTGGGAGAATTTGTTTGGTAAAAAAAATCTTAGAAATCACTGCCTTGGCTCTTGGTGCCCAAGATTCTTATCTTTGATTTTACAAAAGTACTATGGCTGCCCCGAAGGAAAGATTTTTAAAGTAACACTGTAGTTTTTCAACCTTCATAATATTTTTCCAAGACCCATGTGATGGTACATTGACTTAAAATAAGTTAAATGACACGTCTGCCATAGCCTGACGGGGTCTGTATCGCTTTTACTGGCACTATGTAACTTCGGGTTTCGGGTAGGAACCCCTGCACAAAAAGAACTACAAAATTCAACTGCTTTACGTCAAGTGCTACAATAGTCATTATTTCGTTTTTCTCCGTTTCTGATGTCGCAATACATCATCCTTTCATGAAATCATGTAACATACTCTTAGGAATGAAGAGGAAAAGTTACTTGGTGTTACTTTAAAACATTTTTGAAAGACGTCTCTTATGCTCACTAAGGCTATATTTAGGCTATTAGATAAAAAATACAGTACAAAATGTTTAAATATTTTTACAGTTTAAAATAAGTTTTCTATTTGAATACATTTTAAAATCTAATTTATTCCTGTGATGGCAAATGCTGAATTTTCAGCATCACTCCAGTCACAAGAAACATTTCTCATTATCATTAATGTTAAAAACTAGCTGCTCAATATTTTTTCGGAAACTGATGTTTTTAGTTTTTTTTTTTAATGAATTTGAAATTGAACACTCTAAACTGTCTTTTGCAATAATCTAACGTTCTTAACTGTCACTTTTGATCACTTTAATGCATCCTCAAGAATAAAAGTATTAATTTCTTTCAACAACAACAAACAAAACATACTGACCCTAAACTTTTGTATGGTATTGTGCTTATATTGATATACTGTATATTTGTTAGGGGGGGGGGGGGGGGGGGGGGGGGGGGTTAAGATCAAATACACTAATTACAAGCATAGATAGATACAGTATAACAAAGTTACAAAATGAAGTAAGGTCTAACTGTAGTGTATTCAGGTACAGACATGTAATACATTTATAGTACTCTATTATTCCTATTTTTGTTTATAAATTATTAATACTAAAAATAAATTAATCTAATCCCTAATTAATTATTTAATTTAACTGATTAGACATGTCTTTGATTACTGAAATCTGAATAAACAAAACAAATGGTTTCAAGTTTGTTCAAGCATTTTGTTCAACCAAGAAAAACTTTTCATTCAACGGTCATTTTAACTGATGACGCTAATATTAATTGATTGTTTAATACTGTATGCTGTAAAATTTTGGTTATCATGGTTATCATTCCATCAAAATCTCATACAGTTACATCCCAACTAGCATTACTGGTGTAGCTTCATCATGAACTATCCACCTAGCTTGTAGCTAAACCTACAGTATACACGGATGCTGTAACGGCACTGTTGTCCAGTGCGAGACAGTAAATTCAGAACCCCTATAATGGCAGAGTTACATCCCAGGGTCTAAATAAGAAACTGGACCAGGTAAAAGGAAGTACAAACATGCAGCCCTGTAATTTCACCCCTAGACCCCTGTAAACCCTGTGGTCTATAATACAGTAATGTATAGTATTATAGTGAGAGGGGAGATAACCATTTCAAGGCTATACTTCAAAGCCGTGTGTGATGTCCTCCACTAATCCCACAATATACATGTGTACGTGGTGGAGCTGCACATATATAATGACATATTATAGCATAATAAATAACATCCCTTAATCTGATACACTAAATGCAACTAGAAACCAAAAAGTCCAAATAATAAAATGGAATAAACGAATGGTTTCTGCGACCAATTGTGAAAAAAAAAAGAAAAAAAAAAGAGGAGTAGTAACGTCACCTCTCATTCCGCCTGGTGAAAATCAGGGCTAGAGGGTTAAAATCACTCCTTCAGGAATTAGAGCCCCGGCTGCAGTGATGGGCAGTGTGGCTGACAGAATGCCACAGATTGGCCACAATTACTCAGAAACAACAGTCGAGAAAAAGTAAAGAAATAAAATTTCGCGGAGAAGCCAAGTCTATAATCATGTTAGGCCCCCGCCCCCCGATACACTCTCTCCTCGGCCTGCTTCACGTTCTGAGTGGTCATCTATTGATTACACATTATATTTATCTACGGCTCTCGCGCCCGCCTCGGAACCTCATCGGCACATGTAAAAATAAATAAATAAATAAATGTATAAGTCTATTCCAAGAGGTCCTTTTTAATCAAGTGACATCAATCAAAAAGGATTGTGGGTAAGTAGCCATGGCTCGGCTAGCAGCGGCCGTGAGCGGTCTGGATCCTCCAACGGCCCGTTGAAAACATATGCTCCATGTCCCATTATTTATGAAGGGCTATCCTTTAGCCTTCTCTCCAATTACTCGCCCTATCATTTTCCAAAATCTAAAAAACTGTTTTCAATCAACATAGCCAGCGCTATTACCGAAGGTCTACGGGATGAGAGGAGGCTCTCTCTCACTCACTCCCCTCTTCCTTCCAACTGATTGGACCGCTTTGCATTCCGCACCGCGCCATTCGGTGATTGAATCCGTCGCCTGAATTACGGCTGTCGACTCGAGGAGCTGAGGATTCTTAACCCAACCTAGTGGCCGCCTCCAGCCGCTGTGAGGTGTGTGTGCGCGTAAGTGCACGTCTAGTCAGAAATATGTGCCGGACGAGCGCTTATGGGTAATGTTTGGGCGCAAATTTTCAGGCTAATTATTAATAGCTGATGTTAATGCGAAGTCTTACATTTATCCTCAGTCGACAGGACCTTGTTGATGGCATATTCCCAGTCAAAGATGTATCTGTAGAAGCTCAGTTGGTTGTAGAGGGCTTTCTCTGAATACTGAAAATGAGAAGAAAAAAAGACAAAACACAGATTAAATCAGTTATCACAACATATAGGGTGATGACAGAGAAAACTCCCAGGTTATGCTTCTGGGAAACTGAAAACAAGGTTAACAAGGTTTGTCTGAAGCTGGTCAAGGCACTAGACTAAATGAAGGCCAAAACCAATGGCTTTTGCCACCTGGTTCCAGACAAACTGATCTATTAAACTCTGTGCTATCATTACTGCAGGTATAACAGGGAATATTTAACTGCATTCAGCCATTTCATCAGGTTCTTGGCTGATTTCTTGCAGACTTCCAACAAGAACAAATTTCATTGTACTGATGTCACAAGAACTACGAACCAAACCAATGCTACAATAAAATAAATGTAACAATATTGAAATTCAATACCCCCATGCAAGCCAGCCACAGTTTTAGCATAGTTTTAAAAAAACTGGGACAAAGTCCTACTGTCTCAGTGGTAGATTATTCCACAAAAATTCAAGAACTGCTTATTTAAAAAAAGTAAAAATATTACTTTAACATTTGTAAAGCTCTTTACCAATCCTTTACTGACACTGCAGTAGCTGATTATTCCTTTGCATATTCAATACATAAAAAAAGAGAGAAAAACCAATTAGGTAAAATCATACTGATGTAGTTTAGTACTATGTGTTATTGTCCCAGGGAAAATGAAAGGCTGAAGCGTAATGAGATTGGTACGACTCAATCAGGGAAAGCTGGAGAATCACCTGTGTTAATTACAGCTGTGGAGACAGGTAGTGTTTGTCATATATTCTCCACTGTCACAGACAAAGACAAACACACACGCTCAGTCAAACCCAGAGTTTGGAGTCACAGAACCTGTGAAACTGTCTGATTGGCTGAAAACAGCCAGCATATTTCCCATCTTCTCTCCTGACAAAAGCAGGAAACTGTGTTTGGTTTGTAAATTTGGCTGTAATTACCGTTAGCCATGTGTCTAACTGCCAGAGGCGCGCAGGTCGAGCGAGAGAATAAAAGACATTGGGGAGGGAGGGAGAGAGAGAAAGAGAGAGAGAGAGACGTTCAGCTCTGAAATTACCTCTTTCATAATAGTTTGTTTTGATAAGGCAGCGTGTGTGGATCTGATGAACAACTGTTGCTGTCAATTTGATTAGCCATTATACTTTTATGTTAATTGATGTTATTGGGTCACAGTCTTTCTGTGTCACCATAGAATCAGAGCAATGTGGATGCCGGAGGAGTTTAGCAAGGGCTCTCTCTTCAGCACAACGGCTTTTAATTGCCCTCTACAGCTTCCGATGAGCCCAGCAGCTGTTGACCCATAATGCACTGGCTGGTCAACAGCAGTGCCTGTCGATGCAGCAATGCAGCCATAATGGAGCTCCTATAATCAGAGCCAGGTCACCATGTACACGCGAACGCACTCCGCTCGGCGAAGGAGATCGTGGACTAAAACTGCAGTCCAAGAAATAAGTGGATGGACATGTGAAGCAGGGCCAGGACGAGCTTCACAGCTGTGCTGACAGGTGTCAAAAGGGGTGTGACCAAGGCGCCGTCAAACGTTATTGAATTTACCCCCCCACCCCACCCCGCAAACAGAGGCCCCTCCCTTATGCAGCTTTGCTCGGCTCAATGCTTTGTTCCTGTACTGACACCATTTCAATTTTCTCCACAAATCTGCAGCATTTTCGGCCCGAATGACTGGGGAGCAAACCAGCTGTGAAATTGCCTCTCTCCTGAGACCCCCGCCTCATCCCCCCTTCTTGATAGAGACGTGGCAGCCAGTGCCGTACCACCAAACCTTTGCTACAGCCCAAACACAACCTGCCGGAAGAGCTGGATGGAGGGGAACAGAGAAAAGGTGTCAAGAGTGAGGCCTTATACTTTGACCAAAGGGGTGTTAAAATAAAGTAGTTACGTTTAAAGACACTCAAAGATGACCATTGGCCACACTTACGATGGGGGATCATTTAAAGGAGAGGATTGAAATGATTTCGCTGCTTACGGTCACGTTGCTTATATGTAAAGGGAGTATAATGTCCGCTGAGCAGAGCAGCAGAGAAAATGGCTACTTTCATTTCGCACAGAACTCTGCAGCTGCAAAAGAGAGGACAGGAAAAAAGAAAAATCTCCAAACAGTTTTAATGAGGCTTAACAAAAAAAGCTCCAATCTGAGTTAATTTTAACGGGCTGAGCTGGAAAAGGAAGGCGATCGGCATCACAAGGTTTCATAACGAGTCAATATATGTAAATCTTTACAAGGCAAACACAGTGGGAAACAAAGACATTTGACTGAAGCACCAGTTGATGTCTCCACTTTTTGTGCACATAATTTCTCCCCATTGAAAGGTATAATTGCCTGCTATTTGAAGATATTCATGCTCAATTTTTGAAATTAATTTCAATTGGGGGGAAATGTAGAAATGTCAGCTCCCGTGAAAGGGATTTGATTTCAATTATCCTTGCTCAAAGGACTGTGATTTCCAAATACACTTAAGCAAAATTATGACAAGAATTTTTGTTCCCAGAAATTCAGTGTTTAAAGAGCGATTAGACGATAAATGGACTGGCTTTGAATTGAAGTGAATGCGCCGGTTACCATCTGAAAGGCACTCAATTATCCCTGATTGCTCCTGTTATAATGTATCAAATAGAGATACCTGCTATTGCTGTAATTTGTGTGAAAATTAACATGCTGCAATTTCCACTAGAGGGAAAAAAGGAAGCCCTAATGGGTGCCTGAACGTACATCAATAAAATGGAGAGGGAGAGAGAAAGAGAGACAGCGGGTGGGGGTGGTTGGAGAGATCTGAGCGAGGGGAAAGCAGCTGAAAAAGAAAAACGGAGAGAGAGAGCCAGTGCAAAGAAAAAGAGAGCGTAGGGAAAAAAAATTAATTTACTGAAAATATTATAAATTGCACCTGTGTACAACTCCTTCAAATTACCGGCCAATCAGCCGAGGGTGCCTATTACGCATCCATTTAATCTGGATACAATGGTAGTCAATGTCTCTGTGTCCGTGGAGACACCAGAGAAGATGCATTGCTGTCAGCCGAGCTGTAAAGCCCAGAACGACAGAGGGATGGTAGAGGGGTGAGGAAGTTAATGTTTTATTCAGCTGGCAGTTTAAACTGCCATCTCACCAGGCAGAGCGGAGGAAAGCTAAGTGGCTATGGTGACAAGAGAAATTGTCCTTTTGGGTTTCAACCTGTCGCCACAGAACTAGACGCAGAAATAAAGCACGAGAAGGAAGATAGAATTGGGGTGGGGGGAGGGGAGATGTGTCTGTACTGGACAAAATTGATAAAGAAGATGGACAGGGACAAAGATAGACACTAATTTTGGGAAGGGACATCCCGAACTGTGTCTTTGAACCAGGCGAAGATACTCTTGAAGTGATCACAAGATGAAGTAAGAGTAAAACACCCCACATCCATGTCTTTTTGCAGTGAATCCAAGGCCAAGTCCATCAGGAGGCCGGATAGTAGCTTGTTGAGGCAGGAAGCAAACGCATATGTTATATGGGTCAGACGGGTCAGGTAATATTTAATGGTTAGAAATATGGGTGATGGGATGGATGGAAAAAAGCTACAAGGACAGGGAAAAAAGGCCTGGGCAGAGGCAGGGAGAACATTCACAGGCTCCACAGCACCACCATCTGGACAAAATGACTGATTCTGTATGTGTGTGCAGTACCTCAGGCCTCAGCGTGGATCTGAGACAGGCTGGACAGATCGGTCCAGACCTCGAGAACACAATGGGCAGCCGGCGAGTTCGGTTCTTGCAGGCCTGATCCTCACACAGCAGCCAACCCTGTGTATAGAGAGTAAGAAAACAATTTAAAAAGCTGTTTGGCAGAGCTACTGTGGCCCCCAAGAGTTGGGGCGCTGGTACTTTTGCCTGTGGTGGGGTAGTGTGAGGCCTCAGCCTGCAGCAGATGCAGCTGCCCCCGCTAACACTGCCTTTCCTGCCCCTGTTATTAGAGCGGGGGCCAGGGGGTAATATGGGTAATGCCCTGCTAATGATGGAGCACTAAATAAACCCCTAGTATCAGAGGAGCACCTGTCCCTGAAGAATTACCACCACCTCCTTACTATAGACTGCTATCACCATCACCCTCTTACTCTCTCTTTTTCAGCCTCCTTTGAGGGTCTGGTAAAATATGCTAAAATAAGAATATATTACATATAAAAACTAAAATAAGATGTATTCTACCGTTCAAAAGGTTAAGATTTCTTTCGGAAGGAAATAAATAAACACTTTTATTCACCAAAGATGCATTCAATTAATCATAAATGACAGCAAATACATTAATGTTACAAAGGAATCATATTTTTCATAAATGCAGAATCCTGAAGAAAAAAAAGTTTCTGCAACAAAAAAAAGTTAAGCAGCTCAGCTGTTTTCAACATTAATTATAATAAGTATCTTTTTTAAGCACCAAATCAAAATATTAGAATAATTTCTGGAGGATCTTGTGACACTGAACTGACTGGAATAATGGTCGCTGAAAAAATCTGATTTGTCATCACAGGGGAAAAAAATATTTTACAATATATTAAAATATTCCACATTACTATTTTTCATCAAATAAATGGAGCCTTTGTGTGCACAAAATAATTCTTTCAAAACCATTACACTTTTAAATTCCACTTTGGCAACTTTTGTAAATAAAAAAAATCTTTCCTTCTTGTACCTTACTTAAAAGAGCAAAAATGAAAAGATGGAAACCAAGAGAATGAAAGAATGAGTACCAAAGGAAGAGAGAAAAAAAAGGGAAATGCCATCACACACAGTTATAAGTGGTTTAATTTTCTTCTATTTTCTGAGCTATGAGCATCACTGGATGGTTCTTCACAGCTTATCACCCCTGTTGTATCTAGAGATGAGTCTTCTCATTCCATCTGTGCTGTCGGTAATACCTGGTTCCCATGTTCGGAATATCTGGGTTACTGTTCAGACCTCAAAGTATTATCGAATCAACACGTTGTTTTAATTTCTCAATTAATCTCATCTGGGTGGCGTTTTGTGCGGATGTTATTTGGGTAATTAGTAGTAAGCCCTGGGGCTGAGGGGAACCCAGAGTGTGTAATTGATTCTGAACATATGTGAGCTGTTTGGCTTTCATTTTGAAGGGAGCGCCGGTGTTATCACCCCTCTGTTTGCCATAACGGATCTTTTGTGCTTCTGGAGGCCCAAGACTAAACCAACATTTCAGTTCCCATGGGCTTAGCAAAAGACTGCGTCTACAGGAACACACACAGGCCAACTGAAAAACACAAAAGTAAGTCATTGTTTTCAAACACAAAATTCAGTGGGGACAGCCATTTGAGACTTTGTCCCATGTACAGTGGTCTGATTTGAAGGAAAAGGGTATGATGGAGACTTTTTGCCATGTCACCTGATTGGTGACCTCAGAGAGGATTGAGATGGCATTGGGACTGCATATGTGCAGACTTCTGAAGTATTCTTTGTCTCCTCCTTGGGCACAAGAATAAAAACACTGTGGTGGTGAAACAGTGCTATCAGTGTCAGTGCAAACCATACAAATTATAGGGATGTAATGATGCACTTGTTTTCTTGATGCATTGATTAAATCATGCGGATTTATAAGTATCAATCTTAAAATAAGGTCGGTATTGGTCTCTTATGCTTACCAAAGCTGCATTTATTCGATCTACAGTAAAACAAAATATATTTAAAAATAACCGTTTTCTATTTTAATATATTTTAAAATGTAATTTATTCATGTGATGGCAAAACTGAATTTTCAGCATCCATTACTCCAGTCTTTAATAATCATTGTAATATGCTGATTTGGTGCTCAAGAAACATTTTTTATTATTAGCAATATTGAAAACAACTGCTTCATATTTTGTGGCAACCATGATGTATACGTGTATGCACATGTACACACACATATATGCATTCTATGCTACACTAAATCACAACTGGCCTTCATGTGTCTGACCTATGCATGCTTAGAACAATCTAAGAATCTTTTATTTCTATTACTAAGAATGTTATGACGTATGTGTTTTTTATTGCTGGTGTAGTACTCGTCTCGGTGTATTCTCTCTCTTTCCTTGTTGCTCCTCCCACTATCCACTTCACAGGTTTGGGAGTGCCACCTGACTTTGCTCCACTCACACCTTAACGAGCTGGAACAAGTGTATATAAGAACCCAGAGAGTTCCAAACCAAGAGAGACTGAGGCTTTCCTCTGAGAGACTGTCATATTCCGGTCCCAGCACTTGTTGGTTTCAATAGCCGCGTTTCCACTGTGGGGGAAGGGCCGGGCCAGGGCTAAACAGCGAGCCGAACCGGGCCAGTGGCCTCGGGCCTCAAGGACCGGGCTTGCGTTTCCACTGCCGGGCCAGTAGCCCCGCAGCGCTGCCCTAAACCCCGCCCTTAACACACCTTCCTGGATCAAACGTCAAACAACCCCACCCATTTCAGCGGGTATTATGAATTTATTTATTTTTTAAGTTAGGAAGATAGCATGTATATTAACTCACCGGCCGTGGCTATTATAGTGTCCCGACCTCGCCACTAACAGAGGAACGGTGACCCAGCACACGGTCCATCAAGTCGAACCATGGAAAGTTACTTCTCTGGGCTCCGCTTTGTATATTGTGCTTTTTAATCGCCTTGTACTGAGCCCGCAACTTTTTAATTTGAACTTGAAGTGTTGCTCGCAGAAAGCTTAGCTTAGCAAGTTCAGCAACAATGTATTTTATAACGTCCTCGTTTCTGCACACACCGTAAAACTGATGTTGTACCCTTTCTTCTGCCCAAATGCTCAGAAGAGCTTTGGTATCTTCGACAGACCAGAACAGGTGATTCTCCATTTCGAGCAGCCATTATTTTGCGAGATATAAAAAAAGTAAAAATGTGCATCTTGCCGCAGACCATAACTTTCCCTAACACCGATAAACTCTGCCTTTTACCTTGAGCACGCCTCTAGCCCGAGCTGGCCCGCTTTGGCCCAAGGTATTCGACGGGCCAGAAATCCTAGCCGTTGAACCAGGCCAGAGTAAGCCCCGATCAAGCCCCGGAAGTGACAGTGGAAACATGACTGGCCCTGGCATGCACTATTGTTTTTGTGGTGTCAGTTATAGTGGTTAAGAGAACGTTAAAAGAACGTATGCTGTGTGCTAACTTCTATGTGACTTTGTGGTAACAATGTGTTTATAGTTAACATCATCTAACTGGAGTGTTTTTTCTTTAAGTTAATATACTGTTTGGTTTTTTCTTTAATAGGATAATTTGTAGGGAGGTGGATGCCATTTTATTTGAGAATTGGTTTTCTCCTGCATTATATAGAGAGGAAGTAAGGGAAGTGTTTGTCTTTTGATTTAGGTTATTTCTAAAAACCTTTATTAAAGCAACATTATGTAACATTGTTTACCTTAAAATAATGTTTCCAAAATCTTACCAGTGGTTCATCAAGTCGTAACAGGGTGAAAGGCACTTCTGCCATAGCCTGATGGGGTCTGTATCACTTTTACTGGCACTATGTAACTTCGGGTTTCGGGTAGGAACCCGTGCACAAAAAGAAATACAAAATTCGACTGCTTTACGTCAATCGCTACAATAGTCATTATTTCTTTTTTCTTCGTTTCTGATGTTCCAATACATCATCCTTTCATGAAATCATGTAACATACTCTACCTTGTCTGTGGACATCGTTCATTCTAAAGCCGGTGCTGGATAAACAGTGAGCGTGTGAGCGACGGTAGGCTAAATTATTTACGACAGCGGCAATGGACAATTTCGTTTCCAACCAGTAGGGCGACCAAAGAGGAAAAGTTACTTGGTGTTACTTTAAGAATATCCTTTGTTTGTTATTTTGGCTGTTTCCCCTCCTGAATCCTATCTTATATCCCACTGATTATGTAAAAATAAAACTTGTGAAATCTTTTTACTTTACAAACTGGTGTCCTTGTAATTTGTGCTTGTCCTGAGACCTGGAGAAGGGAGTTCTCTCACTCTCTCCCAGCAACATTGTTATCTTTTAAGAATATTTTATAAGCAGATTCTGTTTGCATCTTCATTGTAACCGAGAAATTGAGGATGGGGGAAAAAGGAAGAAAATCAGTTAGCAAAAGAGAGAAAAAAAACATCTAATTGAAACACCAAGAGCCCACTTTGTGAGAGAGAGAGGCAGGATAAAGCTTCATAATTGCATAATTATACCAGTCGATACCTGACACTGCGAATACAGCCACTTCTGCAGCCGTCAAATGAGTTCCACATAATTTAACCAAACACTGGGCAAAGACTGGGGCCCACAGATCAGTGCAAGCTACCGGAAAAACGTTCTCACTCTCCTCCTTTCTTTCTCTCTTTCTCCATTTCACAATTCCGCCGTCGCATCTATACCTGTAGGTCTTTTTCTACAGTGGTTTCACCCAGAGTATTTCAGTTCACCTCTGACTACAATCAGAGCTTAGCACTTAAGGTTTCATATCTGTGTCAGGTTTGTAAGAAGATGTGTTGTTTCTAAACCATTTTGAATGTGAAATGCAACTCGTGCAACTGCTTTAACACCTGATGCCGGAAAGCAAAGTAGATTTTTTACAGTTTCCAAAGAAAATGATGCAAAATGTGCAATGACACTTTGCTAGGGTGGTTGTCAGGGTGTGCCCATGCAGCTGCAAAGGCATCTAAATGTTTTTAGCGCATTGTCATGTGATTGCTACAGTATTGTGGGGCGTTACTATGGCATTGCTTACCAGTCCATCCCCAAGTCTCTATGATGTTCCAGTCCATAGGGATCCACAATTGATCGGAATAAAACCCGAAATCGCAATATGGCTAGTGCAATTTAATTAAATAAATATATTCACTGCTTGATTCAGAGTGAAGCGCAGTATGTTCCTTTACACGTGAGCAGCTCATGATCTGGTGTTTTAAGTGTCTCAGAGCGGCTTGGTTCGCAGGAAATGCTGTAGTGGCGGAATTAGAGATTTATGCATAGGGTAACAAGGGCTAATCAAAGGGTCTATAGACCATGATCTGTTTATTCCAACATTGAAACACTTATTAGCCGCGTTTCCACTATCGGGACAGTGGCTTCGGGCCTCAAGTACCGGGCTTGCGTGTCCACTGCCGGGCCAGTAGCCTCACAGCGCTGACCTAAACCCAGCCCTTAACACACCTTCCTGGATCAAACGTCATACAACCCCACCCATTTTAGCGGAAATTAAGAAGGTCATTCAATATTTAATTATAATTTTATTTTTTAAGATGATAGCGTGTATATTAACTGCCATAGTGTTGTTCGCTGAATGCTTAGCTTAGCAAGTTCAGCAACAATGTATTTCATAACGTCCTCGTTTCTGCACACGCCGTCAAATTGACGTTGTACCCTTTCTTCTGCCCAAAAGCTCAGAAGAGCTTTGGTATCTTCGACAGACCAGTACAGGCGATTCTCCATTTTCGAGCAGTGATTATTTTGCGCGATATAAAAAAGTTAAATGTGCATCTTGCCACAGACCATAACTTTCCCTAACACCGATAAACGCCGCCTTTTACCTTGAGCACGCCTCTAGCCCGAGCTGGCCCGCTTTGGCCCAAGGTATTCGACGGGCCAGAAATCCTGGCCGTTGGCCCCGAGTAAGCGCCGATCAAGCCCCAGAAGTGACAGTGGAAACGCGACTGGCCCTGGCACGCACTAGCACGGCTCGGTCCTGGCCCGACAATGGAAACGCTGTGAGGCATGATTAATCTCAGCGTTGTACGCTTTCATTTTAACATACCCTCGGATGTTCATTCATGTTTATTTTGTGCTGTAACTAGTAGTAAAGAGTAAGTGATTATCAATTCAAGTGCTGCTTCACCCACTACGCTATAACAATCCGTCACGCCAAATTTATCCAAATAGAATCAAAATGTTATCAAAATTACAAAGAGAATCAATATGATATTTATTTGAATTTCATAATTCATGCTCTGTCAGCGTGTTGTCAATGTCCTCTTTGCTCTGCGATGGTTTTTACAGGCCACCAGATGGAGCTAAAGTCAGATTCCACTGCAGACACAGCCTGAGCCTGCCGCAGATAACGCGTCAGCGAGCCCAACTGAGCCATACCCCGCCCCAGAGCCTGAGCCCAACAACGCATCTGATCAGGTGCGCGAGTTGACAACCTCACCCGTACCCAAGGAGTTCAAGGGCATGGAGGAAAGCCCCACCCTCAACCCCGGCACTGTAAAGGGGTAGTGCCTGGCCTCTGGAAATTCTTTAGAGGAAATTAAGGACAATGTACCCCTGGATCTCCCATTTCCACTGGTCCCGCCCAGCTTCAAGTCTCTTGCATCTCCTGTCTTTCAGAGTTCCTGCCCAGCGTCCCTCTCTTACCTTATCTACTGAAGCCAGCCAGTTTTTTAACCCTGCCACCGCTGGTTTCTCTCTGGCCCTCGGCTCATCCTTTGTCTGTTCCATCTGGTGGTGTGGATCCACCTGGGGCATTCCAGTCCCCAGCTCCATCTTGGTGTGAGGATCCTGTCTCCGCCTACAACCACCAAGCCCTGGATTCCACCTTGGTCCTTCGAACTGTCGGTCCTGCCATGGCTCCATGATCCCTCGTCTCCACCGTGGTCCGTCATCCCACCAGCTCAGCCAGGCTCCCTCATCCCTCTGTCTCCGCCCTTGCCAGTGGTCAACCTGGATCAGCCACAGGATTCCTGGCTGCCGGCTGCACCTCTGTCTTCTATCCCTTTGTTTCTATCGGCTTCCGCCTTTCCTTCAGCTCCGCTGTCGTCCTTGGTCACTCCGGCTTCACCGCAGTCTTATGGGTCCTCGCCTCTGCCTCGGTCCCAAGAGCCGCCAGCTCCACCAAGGCCCTCCAGACCTGCGGTGGCTCTGTCTGGGCCTCCTCCCAGGCATCCACCATGGCTCCTCTCTCCTACGACTAGGGATGCGCCGATCCGATACTCAGTATCGGCTCCGATATTGCCATTGTTTGCCGGATCGGGTAACGGTCAGACGAGACCGATCCAAACCCGATATTGTGCGTATACTATTCTGTGTTATTGTTAAGCCTCACAAAACCCACAAACACATTATAAAGAACCATCAACTTTTCGTGCACTATTTTATACGTTTTCTAAAGCCATTCCATAGTTTAATGTGACAGAGATGAATATTGAAGTTGTTAAATTCAAGTAAGTGCTTCACTCCGCTGCATCTGTCGGTCATTCTCCATTCAGCACTCAAACAGCACGTCACGTCGGTTACGGCAGTCAACATGATGAAACTCTCTCCAAGATGATTCAATGTTACTATTGTTATAATTGATCTGTAGATAAAGGTCTATGGTTCCACATTAAAATGACTTAATCTTTCTGGAGTTTATTGCTGTTCATGTAACTTTCTCCTGGGTGTCTTTTAGATCACAACACTGGAGTAGAGAGCGCTATAATTGTTCTTCACGCGCACAGTAACTGAAATTTTTAAACTGTTAAAAAGAAAAGGCTCAATAAACTATTGCATTGATATAATACCGGAACTAGGCATCAATATCTCTTCCTTTTTTGCTTTGAACTTTTCAATGCGAAGCGCTGTGACTTGTGCCGCTCTGTATTGGAGCCTTTCATATAATACTTTTGGGCAATGAAAAATTATTAACAGCCTTTCTTGTTCTGTCCTATCAATAATATGTAGGGCCCTATGATTTCAGCGATCATGGAATCGCGGACGGAATTGCGGAATTGGCCAATTAACATGGAATCTAGTGTTTAGCAGAATTTTGCAGAATTTTACATATTTGGAATGAAATTCTGTTTATGTGTGGTAGAAGAACGTATGTCTGGGGAAAATGCAGACAGGGGGAAGCAAATCTGGGCGACACAACCCCTGTCATTTCAGCTCCAATGATGGCATCAAAACAATGAAAGCATGGCGAAGTGGCTCTCCGTGGCTCTGCTTTCGTCCGCGAAACTCAACGCTAAGCCCTCAGTACAGTTTCCCACACATAGACTAATTCGTGGAGGTGCACCACAGAATCAACACCGGCCGCCACATTGCGTTTCGTTCATTTTTTTAACGCTATTTAAAACACGCAGCGCATCAGTTGCATTTTTTTCCCTGCTCTCCCTCCGTCTCTCTGTCACTCAGGCGTCTCTCTCTTTCACACACACACACACACACACACACACACACACACACACACACACACACACACACACACACGTCTATGAGGTGCCGAACTGGACAAAAGTGAAGTGACACTGCACGAGTGAGTGTGTCCGAGAGCGCGCTGACAGTGCACGAGAGAGAGACCGAGTGTGACTTTTATTTAAACTTATATAATTAATTCTACTGGACAGTTTAAAGCTTATAATAACTATATTTTGTTGTTACTTGAAGTACTTGGAGTGCAGTGTTATGTTGCATCATGCAGTATTTGTACTGAAAAGTAAGAGTAAATGTTTGTTACCTCAATAAATGTAAGGTCATTCCTATTTTATTTGTGTACATTTTAATCATTAACATTAAAAGCACACTCTTTTTACAATTAAAATAACAGTAAAGGGTAAAAAAACTGAATTCCCAAAAATTAAAATGGAAAAAAGTAATTAGAAAAAATTAAAACGGAAAAAACGGAATTTGGGAAAAATAAAACGGATTTTATAGGACCCTAAATATGTAGCTGCCTCATTAAACAGATGCGCTATATATTTAAAAGAAATGTCTTTTAATTAAATTGTATATATTATAAATATATTTACTTGTTTTTCATGAATGTATTTCACAACAATACAAAGAGCAATGAGTAACATTTTTAGTACTACCCTTTTTAATGATGGGTTTAAAAATTCTACATTGATTTAAAAAAAAAAAAAAAACTGTCCTAATATCGGATCGGTATCAGCCGTTACTCAGAATTTTTGGTATCGGATCGGGGGTGCGTTTCCCGAAAGCATCGTTAGCCAACTATGGTCGCAAGTTGGTCGCAATTTCCATTGGACTCTATTGGTAACAACGGAACTTGCGACCATAGTTTGCTAACGATGCTTTCGGGAAACGCACCCCGGATCGGTTCTGAAAAAAAAAAAATGGTATCCCTACCTACGACCCCGCCTTGGATCATCTTGCTGGCCGTGGCCGGGGTCCCTGCCTGGCTCCTCCCATACTCCACTGCCCCATGGACTGTTTTGACTGCCTCAGTTTGGTTTTGTCTGTACTGTAATGGTTATTATATTCTGTTCTGTTTTGGCTGTTTCATTGTGTTTTATGTCGCTTTCACACTGGCAGTTTAGTTCGGAACAGGGCACGGTTCACATGAAAAATCGCTAATGTGAACGCTGTCATGCGGATCCGGGTGCGCACTGGGTACCGAACCCGAGACTAGCTGGAGGAGGTGGTCTGAGGCCCCATCCACACTACAACGTTTTCGTTTAGAAACGGAGACCTTTTGCTACGTTTGCACCTCTCGTCCAGACTAAAACGGCAAAAACGAAGACCTAAAACGGAGAAGTTTAAAAACGCTGCAGACCCGTTTTGCGTTTTGAATCTCCGGAGGGCGTTTTAGTGAAGACGGGTCAAAATGGAGGACTTTAGAAACGATGACGCAAGACGCTCGCGCTCGGCTCTCTGATTAGGTGTCATCAGTCATGACGTATCTTTATGTGATGCTGTAACGTTAACTGCCTACATGCGCAGGGGCAAGGTATTATTCCAGCGATCTGTGACAATTCCCATGCCGTGTGCAGCGGCGGTATCGACCGTGCATGGAGCGTCGGTTTTGGGTTAAGCCGGGAAGAACCAGTGCATGGTGGGATCATTTTATCAATGAAGTTGTGTTGTGTTTACACCGGCACGCGCATGCCCAGTGTAGGTGAATGGTCACGTGATCCGCGTTTTCAGTCGTTTTAATGTGGACGGAGATCGCAGCTAAAACGCTGGTGTGGACGGAGATCGTATTCGTTTTAATTCTCCATTTCTAAACTAAAACGCAGTAGTGTGGATGGGGCCTTAGTTTCGGTTGCTCCCGAACCGTGCCGCGGTTCGCGTGAATGTGAAAAAAACACTGACTTGGGTGCGCACTGTTTGCGTTTTAGCTTATTGTGATGTATTCAGTTTAATAAAACACTTGTAAGGGATGATAGTGTTGATGATTTACCTTGGATACGAGCGAGAGTGAGCCTGCAGTGTATTCGTGCATTGTGCATGGAATCAAAGTAACAAATTTGGAAATCCAATGTCTCCTCAAAAGAGTCCGTTTGCAAACCTTATGTGACACATCCACAGTAAACCTGGATTGTTCACTTAACTGCGCATAATAGAGGTAATGCATTTACGTCACTTTCCCGCCGGAACACGCCGGCGGGAGTGTGAACACGCCAGCTGGACTGAGTGGCAAAAGAGCTGCTGCGTGACTGGAGTAAATAGGGGAAACTGCAGAAACGAGAGTAAAACAAACGATGGTTGGACTCGATATAAGTGTTGTTCCTTACAATTTAGGCCTACCAAATATCCAGTGATCCATGGATATTGACACGCAGCCATTGTGTTTCCTGACATTTATATGCACCTGATTTCAACACTGGGGAAATGCGTGAAGTAAATTTGCCTGTGAACGCTTCATATAAATACAATATAGGTAGGTCTAAACGCATTAACCTGCTTTCTGTCGGCTTATTGAAGTGTGCATGTGTGAAATGTGACAGAAACACATCCTTAGTGCCGATTTAAATACATCCGGACAGAGCGTTTTTCAGGAAAGGAAGAAGAAAATATCACAAACGCAAACTCTTTCATGACACAGAACATTATAAAAATGTCCTCTCATCTCGTGCAGCAGAAGTAGAAGTGGTTCGTTCAAAACGCTGCATCTGTAACTGCATGATAGGATAATATACAAGCTGTAAGTTTCCCGCCGACATGTTGCAAGCTTTATTTAACAACAACCGACATAACAAATGAAATACTCAAAGTCAGATACGCAAACGATTGTTTTGTCGTTACACAGAGTCATGGCCTGATTTATTAATAAAGTAATGTAAACATGTTAGTTACTGGTGTGCATGTAAACGTGCTCAATGATAACTGCAAATCCACTTTTCTCTGCCTGGAGTCTGTTGTTTCTATGAATTGCATCGATCCATTTGCTTCTCTGTTCTGTAGCTTTTGGCAGTCTGTAAAAATATACCTCAGATTTCTTGTCAAATGTAGTTGTACAGTCAATCGCAAAGCTCTTTCCCATTTTAGATGTGTTTGTGGTTTTCACGGCATTCACGCTGAAAACCAATGCTGCCGCTCAAGTCTTTTTGCCACTCAGTGGGCGTGACCGCAATCACTCCAGCTGGCGGTGACGTCACGCGCATTCCCTCTATAGCAGCGAATTAATAAAAAACACAATATTGACCCGTGTTTTGTTTTCTATCAAGCGCTGTGCACGTTTACGATGACGTTAGATGCACGCAAACGCACCAGGGTTCGATAGAATCAAGTTGAGTGTGAAACCAGACCAACGCTGGCGGGATCGCCGGGAACAAACGCGCTCGGGCTAGGACCGCAGCAAACGAGCCCTTAGTTCTGTGCCTGTTTGACCCAGTTTCCTAGAATCTGTGCCAGTTTGTTCCCTTGATTTATTAATTCGTTCACCTGTTGCCCAATTAATTCACTCTTTTGTTCCTCTGTGTAATTAAGACCTTTTTTCCTGGAGTTCTTTGCTCTGTGTTGTAAGCACAAGCCCTAAAAAGTGAAGCCAAAACGTTTTGATCACTCCCAGGTGGCTGGATGCAGTATAGTCATAAACCCCACCCTCTCCATGTAATATAATGGAATGTGAGATAACGTAAATTTCTTTGAAGTGTAATTTCATTGTTTAGTTTAAGGATACGTCAAGTTTTTTTTTTTTTTTTTTTTACACACAGGAAGCAAGTTCAACGTGGACGTGCAAACGGTTGTCTTGTTAATGAACAGAATCTGCTTGTAAAAGTGAATAAACATATCTTGTATCCTGAGGCTAAATCACTAAATATTGAGAATACAACAGCGCGTATTATATTTCACTAGAGTTTCACCTTTACTGGAGCTTTAATCAAGAGAAGGAAGAGTTCAGAAGTGAATAGAAGGAGGGGAGCAGTATGCAAACTGGACAGTAGCTACTGTTAGTGGAGTTTATTTAATAGTTAAATTATATACAACTTGTAATCGTATTATTATTTTACTCAAGCCAGCTGAAGACAGACACCACTGCTGCTAAGCCTTTCATTTTCATCTGTCATGGCGTAAGCGCGCGTCTTTTCCATTATTAAAATTTGTGATTATCAGCGAGTTCCGATCAGTGGCCGATTTGGAGTTAAAAATAACTGCTGCAATGTTCTTTGTTCTATCATTCAGTCTAGGGCTGGGTAAAAATATCGATTCATCAATGCATTCCAATTATTTGTTTCTCAATTCAATATCGATTCATCAAATCCTATGAATCGATTCAGCTCACCGGCGGCGCTGTGGGCAACACTCTAGTGAGAGGTCTGTGTCCCTTTACCGATCAGAGCGCACGCTGACACGGAGTAAAGCCTTGTTTATACTCAACGCGTCCGTTTCTTTTACTGTTTATAATCCGCACGAGAGCGAAGGTGTGCGCGGCAAAAATGACGCGTTTGGTGCGCAAGACCTCATTTCGCTTGGCTGTGTGCAAGGCTTTTTTTGTAACAGCGCGCGCGGCGCCGCATCCGAGGATGAACGACTTCAAGCCGAATCTGCCCGCGCCGTACCTTCACCGCACCGGCACGCAGTTTGCGCATCTAAATTGCAGTTCATTGCAAAGTTTTTTTTTTTTAAGGATTTGTTTACTGTGTGCGATTCGTTTAATGGAAAGCACATTCACTTCTAGTCGTCTTCCTGTTAATTTTAAATAAACGTAGAGCAAGTAGCTAATCAGTGTCTGCTCGTTTATTCAAACTAAGTTGTCCTATAACAGACGAACGTCGCAACGTTCCCAAAACCTGCATGCGCACTAGTTTGATAACAAATGCTTCAGAGTTAACATGTTATATATATATTGTACTAAAATGTTATGACTATGAGTTATATGATGGAAATGTCTGTAATGTATCCTACATAGGCACAGTAAATAAGCCAAAGGTTCTCTGATCAGCTGTTCAGTGTTATTTATTGTGTTGACAAAGTAGCACTTTGTAATGTTATAATATCTATGGTTGCACTTTGTTTTATGAGTATGCACATTTTGTGCTTCTGTTTACATTTCTTATATAACTTGAATGTATAGGAAGAAAGAAATATACTTTCTACTACTTGCAGTTACATGCACTTTAGATGTGTTAATAAAGCACCTGTTTGTTACAGTTGTGGTTTGTATTCAACACATGTACAATATTGTACAGTTTGTTCTGCTAAATAAACCATGACAGGAAACATGCTCGGGTCAATTTGTTCTTAAACATTGGTAATACTGCACACATTATTTAACAATATTTAAAAATCGAAAAGCCTCAAGAATCGAAGCCTCAAAAATCAAATCGAATCGAATTGTGAAATTCCTAACAATACCCAGCCCTAATTCAGTCACCATTTAGAATATTGATTTTTGAAATTTATGAATCGATTATTTGAATCATTAGAAGATAGAACCGCAATTTATAAATGAATCGATCATTTATGCAATTTCAATCATCATACAGTACCAAAAAAAACAAATTCTCTGATTAACGCAATTCACATGGGTCATACTTTTCAGGTCGAAAAATACGGAAAAAATCATCCCTGCCAGTGGCAATTTTATTTTACAGTGAAATAATAATTTAAAATAAGAAATATTGCTATTATATTAAATATTAATAATAAAAATAACAACAACTATTACTAGCCAAATTGTGCAACCCTACAAAATAAGAGTCTTTTTTTTGTTGTTGCTTTTTATCATAGAGTAAATAAATAAATAAATAGTTCCCCCAAAATCATACAGCCCTACTGGTCCCTACTTAAGGCAAATGCAAGCCTTCAGGATTTTCTTCAGGTTAAATGAAAAAAATCATAAATTGCACGCCGAAGTTTAATAAAAAAAAGGCACTGCTAAATGAAGGAATTTTTCCATTCAAACACCCAGAAACCCACCAGTCCCACTGAATACGCACATAACCACTCTCTGATGCCCTTAATCCAGAGTCCTTTTTAGGCAAAAAAAGAAGCTGCTGCGATTACAGGCGGCTTGGAGCCAAAAAGCCCCCAAGACAACAGCCTCTCACAGGCTTTGTGCCTCAGTAATCAACAGCTGTACATTCACACAGTGGCTGCGGAGCCCAAGAGCGGCTGAATGGACGCAAATGCGTCCACTTTGTACATCTCTGCTTTAATCAAGCCTTTTCTATTCAGCAATCTGACCTTTTGTTCAAAACAGGATTATCACCTTTTTTTTCTCCAAATCACCCCCCCCCACCACCATCATCATCATCATCATCACATCCCCAAGCCAGTTACTAAGGGGCGAAGCACATGATGAACATAATAGCAATAATTTGTTAAACGCCATGGCAACCCACATTAGAATGGGGTAAATACGGGGGGTGCCACTTCGTGCCACGCTCTCATTTTGCCTAAGACGCCAGGAGTCAGAGCGGATGACAAGAAGGAAGGGGGGGGGGGGGGGGGGGGGGGGGAGGGGGGTGAAGAAAGGGGGAAGGGAGGGAGACAAGAGCAAAGCATATTTGCTTTGTCTCTAAAGGGTGGTTTTATTGGTAATGGTGGTGGGCTGAAGGTGAGGGTGGCAGTGATTTCTTTCATGATTAATGCCTCGCTGGTGTTCCGTAGGAAACTCAACAAACACCGCTGACTTCCAATCTGTAACCATGTAAGCCGCGAGTCCTCCCTCATGCAGGCAGGCTTTCTCCCTCTATCTCTGCGAACAAACAACTCTATTTGAGCTCTCCCCTCAGCTGAAAGGAATCCTTAATTACACAATATCAGCCTCTTCATTGCTCCTAGTGTGGGAGGGGACGGCTGAGCTGTGTCCACTGAAGCCGGGCCTGGGCAAGGAGGGGGGCGCATTCACTACCAGCAGCTGTTTCACACATACTGACAAAAGAGTCTACAGGCACCATCCCAACGAGGGAGGTGGCTACATTCAGGCTGCTAATTGATTTTTCTGCACGGCCCTGTGGGAGAATATACCCCCACAACTTTCAAGTCAGATTCGTAAGTTTCTGGCATTCCAGAACTTCCCCGAGTTCCAGAACCTGGCTTGCTCGTTGGACCCAGATTGGACGCGGTGTGCAGTGATTATGGCTGTCAATCAAAACCCTCAGCTGGGAAATTAGATACACAGATGTATGCATGCTCTTAACGAAGGTCCAATATCTGCACACTTGCCACATCGCCAGGGCCTGTATTTCAGCCATGCCGCGAAGACACTGAGAGTGCATACAAAATTAAACCCATTTGTGAAGCAGCGGGAGGGGGCAGTCGCTGTTTTGGAGCAACGCTCAGCAGCGAAAAAGCCGCTTCTAAAATTCAATAAAAGACAGGAAATAAACAAACAGCATAAGGAAGGTGAGCTCAAATTAACCCCTGTAAGATGCTCACGGAGAGCCCAGGTGGTCAAATGTGAATGTAGCATATTACTGCCATCAGAACATTTCAGATCAACTCAAATAAGTACTCAACTACTATAATTAAGGTAGAAAATGAAACCTCTCAGACAAGGAACTTGATAATGCGTACCTGTGATGTTACCGTATAAAACATGTTTTACAGGGGAGACACTGGACAAATGAACAGAGCTTCTGCAAAAGCATATGCAAACAACTTTTGTTTTACTCTAGACACGTTAACATACGAAGACTTCAGATGCAAAAGCCTCTAAGTCCGTCTAATGTTTTTGTTTAATATTAAAAATTTGATCAGGGTCCTTTGTATAGGTTTCTACCCAAGTACCGGCATTTCTGAATGGGTTGAGGCTGGGATTTAGTGAGTTTGAAGTGAAAGTATTTGATGAACGTATACTAGATCATTCATTCAATATTATCATCTAATTTTTGACAGAGGTGGCTTTTAGAGGCTTTTGCATCGGAGGTCTTCATATAGACGTTAGACCAATCGAAGATGACTCCAAGTCATCAAGCTACTTGCCAGTCAAAAAAACCACGTAAATAATTTGCACTTTGTATGCTGTAGTCTAGTATTAACGTAGATAATCTAGTAATAATTTAAAAAAAAAATCCTGAATATCATAATTAGGCATCAAAAATATTACTATTACTTGTTAATATAATAAGGAATAATAATAATACTATTAATTCATGTTAATTATAATATAAATATATTTTTTAATTATTTCTAATTAAAAAATATAAATAAATTAATAAATTAATAATATATTAATTATTTTTTATTTTTTTTTACTATTTTTTTACGTCATAGGTTAGTGATAATTATTACTGTTAAAATGCATTAAAAAGATTATTCTAAATATCACATTTGGTCATTAAAAAAAAAACAAGGACAATTTTGGTCATTTGGTGGGAATTTTCAACAGTGATTTGCACCATTCCTGGTGCAAAAAGGTCTTTATAGTTACACACCTCATTATGCAACACCATAATCACAAAACCTGCAGTGGCCAATCTGGAACACATGGGCAGTGCATTACGAGAAGCATTTATTAATACTCACACTGTAGTATTTCCTGATGTGCCGGCGAATGTCCAATTGCAGTTTGTTGCTAATACGGATGGGATATTCCATCGGGCTGCCCCCACAGGGAATGTGGCAGCAATTTTTGAGGCTGGGCTGCAAGGTGCTCCCCTGGAAACAAACAAATTCACTTTTAACACAGCATTTGATCACGATACACAAGCCCACATACAAAAAAAAAACAACATAATCAGGGCATTTATCCTGTTGACTGGCATTGCCCAACGAAGCTTTTAAAGGCTATTAGACCTGACCTATTAGACATTCAAACCTACTAAAAATATAATGTCAGTGCCCCCACACATAGTCTCTAGGGTATCCAGATAGGAAAAGAAACAAGCAGGAGCAAAAATGGCACTGCATTAAGCGTTCAGCTGTGTATCTGGGTGACAGCAAGTAACAAATTCCATACTGCGCAGATGATTTGCAAGCTTTGCCTGCTTGTCTACATCTAAAAGGCCCCAGACCTCCCATTGAGTAACAGTGGCAAAAATTGTAGTTAAACAGTGGATAAAAACTATTGTAGCCTGATATTTCTTCAATCTAACCTCACATGGGCACTAGCAGAGCTGTTTATGGTGCTCATTATGCCTCAAATAAGCTGAAGGACCGAGAGTGAGTGTGTGTGTGTGTGTGTGTGTGTGTGTGTGTGTGTGTGTGTGTGTGTGTGTGTGTGTGTGTGTGTGTGCGTGTGCGGCTAATGCATCAGCAAACTCGCTCAAGCTCACAGTCTCACACAAACAAATTACTCTATTTTATGGCACGGTGGTGGTGAAGCGGTAGTCGCTGTGAGCCATTAGCGTTTTATGATCTTTACATCTTTCACTGAGCGCCACTTTAAGGGAGAACTGTGCGTCTATGCAAATACCGTCTCTAGTATCATCTGTTTGCATTCCTGTTGTCCTCCTCCCTCTCTCCACGGCTAGATTTGATAAGAGAACGATCTGCAGTGTCTATGAGTCAAGGCTGTTCCTTCAAGTCTTCCTTTCATCAGCCCCCTCCCTATAACCAGGGCTCTGCTATAACCCTGTACTCCTAATTATTAGATATTTTATCAGGTGAATGGGGGAGTATATGTAACAAGCCCATTTATTCATCAACATAACATACACTGGGTACCACATGCATGAAAGTGTACAATGGAAGTGGATATCTGTAAAAACTACACTATAGCTTAGTCAGGTTAGACACCAAATCAGATTTGAAAAAAAGGCTGTTATGGGATATTATATTTCAAATGGTACAATATCATGACTTTGCTCATTTCAGTACTTGATACGCTGCTGTTCCAAAGTTCACTGCTATGTGGTAGCGTGTCACCAAAAACTGAAGAGAAACCAGCAAATGTGATAAAAGGGACAAGTTTAGATAATAAATTATTATCTAAACAATAATTTTGCAGATGATATATAAAATTAGAATAACGTGAATATCAATATAATTTTAATGCTTCTGTATACATTTGTGTAAACGCTCCGTAAAGAGCAGAGTTTGCAGCGTTGAGCATTGTAGCCAATCACAGACATAACTTTTGAGCATGTGAACATATTGGCCAATCAGAGGTGTTTAAGGTAGTCAGAAACCACTCATCACCGCAGAAAACACATTTTTGATTCGCAAGCTTAGAGTTCAGCACATCCACGAATCAAAATAAAAAAATCACAATTTAAATAAGAGATTCATTGTGCAGTGTTGTCAGCTTCATTGATTATAACAGGAGTTTTCGCTGCTTAGCTTCAGTGATTGTATTGGGAGCCCTCTTTGCTCACGTTTTGTAAACAATAAGCATGTGTCTGTACAATAAGCATGCCTGACAGTGATAACCATAGCAGTAGATGGGACAAAAATCTGTTACTTTCAATATAGATCAAGAGTCTTGAAATGTAAATGCAAATTAATAGATCTGCCACTTGTTCTATGTAATATGCTACTTTCTGTAGACAGATTGCACTTTTTGTATAATTAAATAATAGTTCTATAACAACAAATAGCATTTAAATTGTATCACCTTGTGGCAGTCATGGCCTAATGGTTAGAGTCAGACTGTTAACTGGAAGGTTGCGGGTACAATTCCTCAATGCCATCAGGAAATGACTGAGGTGCCCTTGAGCAAGGCACCTAACCCAAATCGCTACATTAAAAAATGGCTGCCCACTGCTCCGGGTGTGTGTCCACGGCTTGCAGTGTGTGTGTGTGTGTGTGTGTGTGTGTGTGTGTGTGTGTGTGTGTGTGTGTGTGTGTGTGTTCCGAGTATGGGACACCGTACTTGGCCTTCATATGTCATATGTATCACTTCAATTTAACTGAGTATGGAGCACTGAGAAGGGCTATTTATGTTGTTCATATATTTATGCTTGAAAACAAGCAACACATTTGATACCGCAGAGTGTCATGCAGTGTTCTTAAAGGGTACCTATTATGGCATTTAAAATGTTCCTAATAATGTTCTGGGAGTCCCCAACAACAGTTTTACATGCATGCAATGACAAAAAAACACTTTTGTTGTCTTATAATATTATAATATGCATTTATTTTTACCTGATTTGCTCACCGACTCCCTAATGATTCGTTTGACGACTCATTTGTCCAAACCCCTCCTTTGCGTGACGCTAATCGGCGGTGATTGGTCAGATGACGCAGTCAGTTATATTTTGCGTTAGCCCAAAGCTTAAACATATTGATAAAGCACTGCAGTACTACAATACGCTTCACATAATTTCACATATTTCAAAAAACAAAAAAAATGACATTGGAGACCTAGAAGCTGCTGAGCGTAACTCTCACTCTCTCACACACACGCACGCACGCATGCACATAAAAGCAACAATTATTAACAGTACTTACAGGTTGTGATTCGGAGGAGGAAGCTGATCCAAATAAACTTGGTATTGAACGTTCCTTCAGTATCAGCCGACTCGCGAATCCACACTTGAAAGCATTTGTGTTTGTGAAGCGATCGTCATTAAAATGACGCAAACACAGCTCAAGGTGGCTATACTTGTGTGGTATAGTTGTAAATATAAACTCTAGCCACTGAGTCTTCACATGCTTGTCCCTGGGCAGTGAAAAAAAAAGTTTGCTTTTGATTCGCACTTCAGAACAGTCTCGTCGACATGTTGTCAGGTTTCTCTGTCTGCTCGGTGCGCGCACTGAGTGGGCGTGTCGAATTCAAATAACTTGTACAAGTGACGTACGAAAGTTAGAGAAAATGCATCGTTCGTCTATCGATTCATATCAGCGACTCAGAGTCGACTCTTACTTTTGAGAGACAATAACTTTGTATACGGTGAACTTTCATATTTAAAACTTTGCAGGATGTTTTCGTTCACTTAGATCTATGTTACACACTACATGAAAGGTAATTTTCAAAATTCCATGATAGGTACCCTTTAATAAAATTACTTTTCATTCAGTTATCTTTTGAGGCTGGTTATCACTTACGGCATCAATTTAGTATCGGTACCAAGGTATTCGATTCTGGTATCGTACCAAAGTCAAAAATGTGGTATCGAGCAAACACTAGATTGGATGCATTTATATTCTGTTCAATGGGCTTAGTGTTTCCTGCACTTCTATTCTGGAGTGTCGCCATGTTGCCGATGAATCTGCAGCACTATGGCTAAATATTTGTAAGCTAGAATACAGTGCAGCCAAATTTGTAAACAAAGCACTTAGTTGCAGTTCTTTGATTCACCAGTCAGTTGAACTGATTTGTTAAACATTGGTCTCTGAATCAGTCTGACAACTCACTGACAACCAATGTGCTCACTGAACAATCCAATGAACAGAGCAGAGAAATGTTAAAATACTGTAATATGAAACAAACAAAAAACAATATTAACTTTAAAAAAAGTCACTAACAACGTTAAATTATTAATTGTAACAAGTTAAACATTGATCAATAAACATATTGATCCGTCTGCACCATATTCATAGACTTGTTTTCATGTCACGTTAATTTAAATATGACTTCGACCCTGATTTAAGTCTATTAGCGCTTGTAAAGCATGTATAAGTTACAGTGCACATAAATGCCATAAAGTTTTTCCCAGAATTCCAAGCCTTCCCTGGCCTGCAGAGTGCAAAATCTCCAAACAAGTAGGAGGACAGAGATCAGCCCAGTGGAGGGGTCAATGTCACTTTTTATGAGTCTTGGACAAGAGAAAGCTGTGCATTAGCATGTGTGTGTGCGGACCCTTAATTAGTGGCAGATTACACATGCTCCTCTAGCCCCCGCTGACCTCGGCCTGGAGTCCAGGAATACACCCTGACAAAACAGCTCTCCCCCCCCCTAACAGCTCTGCCAAGCCTCTATAAATAAAGTGTGTGGCTCTGAAATTAATAGGCCGGTAAAAGCCAGAAGCAGAGGAAGTAATCACCTGCACCGCTCAAATTTATTGTTACCTGTCATTACACAATATTTAACAGGAAGTTGAGGTAGGACGCAATTGAATGGTGAGAAATGCATGAATCGAGATGGACTGGTAGGCATTTTGCTGACTGATAAGATCAGGTTTGTTAATGGATGTGAATATGAGAGCTGATAACTCACCGTCCCCTCAAACACATTGTCGTAGATGTTTTCGGTACCACAGTCAGGGCAAGTGAAAGTAAACCTCTCGCAATCACGGTAACGCTCTTCGTCAGTGAGCTGGGCCGGAGCACCAAGAAAATTGTCCCCTTCTTCCTCACGTTGCTGCTGCTGTTGGGCTCGGAAGTGACTTGGGTCGAGTCCTGGACAAGCAGGTAAAAAAAAAATGGTGTTGGGAACATCCTTTTAAAAGGCACTCAAGCTAAAAGCTTCATATTTAGCATTAAACGGCAAAGAAACTATGTAAATATAAAATTTAAAAAAGTCAGCAATGCAAGTTGGAACATTCTGGCACTTTCTGTGTTGGTAATAATGCAGTGCAGTCTCTGACTTCCCCACGGTTGTATTTATGGACAGTGGAAAGACAGTGATGGAAAGAGAGGTATAGGGAAAGGCTGAAAGAGGAGAGAGGGACAGGAAGAAAGAGAAGATGGCACGGCTGCAGAAGGCAAGAGGAGAGAGACTAGCAAACGATAAGAATAAACTGGAAACATAAGGGGAAAAAAGGAGGGGTAGAGAAAGCACAGCTATCCGATTTTTCCCAGGCAGCTGAGATCATCAAATCATTAAGAGACAGCAGCTGAATCTCCATTTAATCCCCCCAGGTGACACCGAACACTACTAGAGCATGGAAAAACAGTCTACGTCCCCCCGGGTAATTTGGCTAAGTGAATAAATGAGCACATAAGTAAGTGTTGACTATGAGACTTCGGGGATTAGCCGGCGTCTCTGAGGATCCAAGCCCGCTCTCGCCCGAGTGCTGCTGCCATCTACAGGCAAACATGCAGCATGTCACACACCGGAGGCCAAGGGAACGGTGTGGTGCGTGAACTGTAGTTAGGAACGGACAGAGAATGTAGTGTGTATTTTGAGGCTACATAAGAAGCACATTCTGGGAGCAAATGTGACATAAATGTGTTGCTAATCGTTAAGTAATTAAGCTCACCCGCTATTTGGTTCTAGTAACATGGTGGATAAATTGAATTAGTTTCTGAGTTTTGGACCCAACTGCAGGATACTAAACAACCAGGGTCTGTTGTCATGGAGACAAGAGTGGCAGGGTTCATGCACTTTTTAAAGAAACTGAATTTCCATCTGGGGGGAGGGGGGGGGGGGGGTGGTTGTGAATTCTCAGCTGCTAGGCAAAAATAAAAACAAATTAAAAAGTGGCTGTGTGTGTGTGTGTGTGTGTGTGTGTGTGTATATATATATATATATACACACACACACACACACACACACACACACTTGATATTTTTAAAAGCTCAAAAATAATCATGTTTACAAACTATTTAAAAAAAAATACAATACATTTTTAAAAAGTGAAAATATAACAAAATAAAAATTGTTAAAATATATTTAACTGACATTAAGTTAGCAACTTTGTATTGAATAAAAGAAAAAACAATTAAAATAAATTAATATAAATAAATGGAGAACATGCTACTTAGGAATTGGTCCTAATTCAAATGTCCTTTTTGGCAAAATATAATGAATGCTAGTCCAGAAAGTCTCACCTAGCCAAGTAGCAATTAACACTGCATCAATGCCTTCGATAGGCTCACAGATTCGGCCCACCACAGGGTGCACCTGCTGGGACAGGTAGTACTGTGTGTCCAGGCTGAGTCCCGGCTGTTTCTGAAGCTGTTCCAGGGCATACGCCCTCTGACTGGCTGCCAGGTTTGAACCGTCCTAATAGGCAGCGGTAGAAGGTTAGTGTGGGTTTACTGCCAATTTATAGAGTCAGAGATACAAATACACTGGATTCTCACCTGACAGATGACATAAGAAACAGTGTCACCCGCTTTAACCTTCTTCCCACCCTGAGAGTTGATCCAGAGGGCAACATGGACGTGGGGGAGACTCTTCTTGTCAGGGTAGTCCTGAGGTTCCTTTGTAAGGGACTGAAGAAAAAAAAAAAAAAGAAAAAAAAAACTTTTCCCCTGAACAAACCACATGAGACTACCAGTCAAAAGTTTAAACACCCATGAAATTCTGTTGTCATGCTCTTAAAAAACAACAACAAAAATAGTTATTTAAATCGGTTTTGTACAATTCTTTAAATAGTCTGAACTAGGACTGTCATGATTCCTCACATTAAATTAGAGTACTCGATTTAAAAAAATCCTTGATTGCAATTTACCCATGTTGAGTAACTGGCAAAATACTGGAAGTAGCGCATTTTACGGACAATATATGAACCACATTATTAGACCATTTTCTAAGGCTGCAAGATATATTAAAACCATTTTTTAAAAACATACTATAGCATAGTGCTATTGTGAATTCACAAAGGCTCCAATGGGCTACTTGCACATAGCAACCTGACGTCATATCCGCAACGGGTAAATACGGCTCGCTCTCTTCCGGTTTGAAGGCGTACATACACAACGTAGACATTTTCCGCCTAATACTAGAAAACAGTACAGCATTATAACACGCATATTCTGTCAGCCCGGGGTTGTTTATTAGCCTAATGTAAGCTAGCAGACTAACGTAAGCCCTAAAGTTTGAGATATATAGACTTACCTTCATATCCGTGGATATATGAAGAGGCATACATTTTAAAGCCCTTCTCTCTAATTTGCTGGTAGGTGATTCGGAGGAGGACTTACAAAGGCGATATACGTCCGTTATTGTAAGTTTCGGCAACTCTTGTAAACATCTCATCTCATAGTGTAGAATAGCGCCGGAAAAGACGAGGCCGCATTTCCGGTAAGGAAGTAGTTACGTGCAAGGAGCCCATTAAATTCAATAAATATATTCCCTGGGGGGTTAATATATAGATGCGCTTTAATTATTTACATGCGTGTAGGTTATGTGCGTCTCAGAGCGGCTCCGTTCACAGTAAATGCTGCTCCACATCACCTGTTATCATTTACATGCATGGAGCGCGCCTCAAACTCCATCTCTGCATGTTGCGAGTTTGGTTGGCTTATAACTTTCATCTGGGAACGATTTAATCTGCTGTAAAGCTTAACAAGACCAGGCAGTTGGAGTCCTCTGCACTCTGCAGGCATTTCTTATAATACGTAATGCACATAAGATGATTGTTTATTATGTATATTATGTATTTCAAGTGTTATTTTATTAAACCATTTGATTCATTGCTTTTGATACTTAAATTTGAACCATGTTATTGCCTCATTGTTATTATATATGTATTTTAAGTCATTTTAAAGGCTTAGGTCTTTGTTTAGGTCTATTTGTATTACCAAAAACAAAAAATCAGAGTAATAGACAAAAAAAAAAATCAATCGATTACTAAAATAATTGTTACCGACAGCCCTAGTTTGAACTCTCTGAGTTTTTATTGTTTCTAATTCAGTCCTTTACCTTGTGTATCTCGAACATGTTGAGTGGGATACTGCTATTGGCCACCTTCTCTCCAACCTCAATCAGATGTTTCTGAATGTTCTCAACGATGGTGTCACGGTTCTGGTCTGACAGAATCTGACCAATCACATAACTAGATGAAAGGGAAAAAGATCATGTAAAACAACAACCATATTACAAAAGAATACAGTGGGCTAAGAATACTACTACATTACAGTCTTTATAAAAGGACTGATAGGGCTACTGAAAGTTCAGTGCACTGACTTGCCACACTCCTTGGCCAGGTCACACCAGTCTCTGCGCACAATGTCCAGGCCTTTGAGCTCTTGTTTGGTGGTGTATTTGCCATCTCCCTGCGGCTCAACCATCAGTGCTGCGTATTTCTTCTTCTTCAGCAGCAGAAGAGACTTAAACACGCCATCGATGTCAATCTCCAGGAGTTTATAGAGTTTATTCACCTCACTTTTCACCTACACAGACACATGTATTCATTTGGTGCTGGTTGCAGAATGGCTGGTTTACTTCTCTCCTGATTGTCAGTAATGTCTCAATCACTAGTGTCAGACTCATTCATGCTTTAAATATCCAATAGCATTTTTCTATGAGACGTGCAGAAACCCCCTCCCCACCATTCCCAAACTTACCTTGTTTCCCAATTTGAAGACCTCCTCCAGGTTGGTGCTGTTGGTGTTTATCATGATGGAGTCGGTATCCCCGTATATGACCTCCAGATTCATCTAAGGGAGAATCGTAAACCATCAAACCCACACACAGCTTACAAATAACAAACGCGGCAAGTGCCGCTTAATTATTACTGTAACATACACTAATCATGACTCACCCTCTGCACCATTTCTTTGGTGTGCATCAAAATCTGTGGGAGACAAAAGACCGCATGTCAACTGGGAAACACAATAAACACTAAACACAGCAAGCAGAGAACAATATCAATTTCAAATCGGTCAAACTGGAAAGTCAAACAAACCCACTCACTTTGGTGTGTGTATATACATCTATCAGCAAGAAATAGTACGAAAAGAAATCGCACATGCGTAAACTCCAACACACGAACACGAGGATTCGCACATGCAAACCACACAAAGAATTTAATTAGCAAATCTATTCAGTAATTCAACATTTATCAAAGGGGGAGAGAAAAAGCCTCTGTGATTTGCTTCTAAATGGAGGATAATTGGCTAAGAGGTCTATTAGCTGCACTGAAATGAGGCTCCAAACCCACACACCAGCAGAGTCATTATAAGGCCTAATAGACTTAATCACCACTGGACTGCATGACGACAGAGAGACAGAGGAGAGAGAAGAGAGAGAGAGAGAGAGAGAGAGAGAGAGAGAGAGAGAGAGAGAGAGAGAGAGAGAGAGAGGAGAGAGAGAGAGAGAGAGAGAGAGAGAGAGAGAGAGAGAGAGAGAGAGAGAGAGAGAGAGAGAGAGAAGAGAGAGAGAGAGAGAGAGAGAGAGAGAGAGAGAGAGAGAGAGAGAGAGAGAGAGAGAGAGAGAGAGAGAGAGAGAGAGGAGAGAGAGAGAGAGGAGAGAGAGATGGGGGGGGGGTTGTCCAGCTGCAAAGAGAGACCCATGTAAACCACAGCTGTCAAAGAAAAAAAAAATAGAGGCAGACAAAAGGAAAAATAGAGCGCAAGGGAAAAAGAATACATGTTAAGCAAAAGAAAAAAATAAACAGAGGCTAAGCGGGGGGGGGGGGGGGGGGGTAATCCATAGTGAAGCTCAAATAGGGGTTTACAGTCAATTACTGAAACATTCCTGTAACTACACTACCATTCAAAAGTTTAGGGTCAATATGATTTTTAGGTTTTTGAAAGAAGTCTTTGGTAAACAAGGCTGCATTTATAATTACGTAAAAACAGTAATATTGTGATGTGTTATTACACTTTAAAATAACTTTTCAATTGTAATATATATATATATATATTTTTTTTTTTATTCTGTAAATTGCAAAAGCAGAATTTTCAACAGCCATTATTCCAGTCTTCCATGTGATCCTTCATAAAGCATTCAAAACTTTTCTTACTAGTTTTCTTACCAATGTTGAAAACAGCTGTGCAGTTTAATATTTACGTGGAAAGCTTGTACCTTTCCAATTGTATGTGTATATTCTAATTAAGGATTTAATATGAAAAAAATTAAGATATACAGGCATATACAGGTACCTGATGTGATGTCGTATTTGGAAAATCTCAAATCCGGAATTTTGCTTACATGAAACATTTATAATTAAAATAATGACCAAATTCTGATTTCTAAAAGAATATTCCTTTGCATGAAAACACCTTTAATCATCACATCATTTCGTATCACCTCTTTACTTTCGAACCGATTCAAATTATAGATGGGCCTCAAAAAGGACACAAAAAAGGAGACAAACCTTTCCTACAACCCCACTGCAGACAGTGACAGGTAGACAGAGAGACTGTACATATCTGAAGTGTCATGATAACAATGACTGTTTACTCAGGGTGTCCAGTCTTAAACATACACCCCACAGCCGCTGTGCCGGCATGCAGGGTGACCTATGGGAGAGGGACTCGGACAGGTGGGGGGGTCGGTAGGGGAATAAGGGGCTAATCTGAGGCCTCAAAGAGACAGGGACACACTGCAGCCTGTCAACAGCAATCGAGCAAGACACCAGGATTCATGCCCCCCAGCGCACACACACACCGTAGCCAAACCCAAGCCCCCAGAGGGACAAGGACGAGGTTATTTCAGAACACGGGAAGCTCCACTCCTTGAAACTGGAGAAGGACTTAAGCATGCTTTATGAGGTGTAACATGCCTCCCAGAGGGAAGTAGGAGGTCAGGTCTGAGTAATAACAAAATAGCTGTCGGCATTAACCAACATAGCCAAGGTCACCCCAAAACACACAAACATGCACCTAATTAAGCAGGATTAAACATTCTTATATGGGGTTTGCTGTTGGCGACGTGTCTTCCGTTTTTGCATTTTTAAAACTGTAATCACTTTATTAAAGTACTTGCCCATGCAAAAGTTACTGCTAAGGTGTTTTGAACAATTTTAAGGGTGTTTTGTTTCAAATCCCTAACCTCAAGTAGGTGGAAGTGGCAATATTGAACCACTAATAATGCACAATACTATACAAACTCTAGGTGGCATCACAGAGAATTCACAGAAGGCTGAGGTGGCTCTAGTCATCAGACTTTGCTCCGCACCCGGCTCTCCAACGGTACCCTTAGAGCCCACACATAAATTGCTACACCATCTGTCTCTGTGTGTGTGTGAGTGTTTCTGACCTTGAGCAGGTGCGAGTTTACTTCACAGGGAGTCGTAAAGTTACAGCCACTTAGCAATGCAACCGTACACTGTACATAGTTTATTTAGCTCCACTGTTAACGCTGAAGCAGTCAGATATTAACTAAGTATAGTATAGTTAGACCAACAAAAAGGAAAGGAAAAAAGAAAAGGGGACAACAGTAAAGAGTTAGAAGTTTGCATAGGTTTCCATGGGCACTGTAATGCATGTCAGTGCATTAGGACAACAGAAACCGGTTGGGGTGGGGGGGCGGGGGTTGGGGGTACATATGCAGCTCAAAGACAAGTCATTTGACTATGCCTCAGAAATAAGAGCGGGACAGCTCGTCTTAAAACGCATGCCGACCAACACATCTGAGAGTGCACAGAGCCGACTGTTCGGACCACGTCCTGCCAGCAAAACACAGTTAGTCAAACAAAAAACACATTATCAAAATGCATCAAACATCTCTGAAACCCCAACACATGAAAATAAAGCCACTCTGGCCTGAACGGTTTTAAAAGATAAATGACACTTAATTACATACTATATTAAAACAATAGTATCTTTATTCAGCCTAAAATCTAATTCAGTCTTTATGCTGATTAAATAAATGTATAATTTCTTTGTTGTGCAGGAATGACTAAACACAAAGACAACACCATCTCATCTGTGAATGTTTTCGACATTCTGCACTTTTGTCCAGTGGGCCAACAGTGCCCCATTTAGCCTTTTCTCAGCTCCCTGTCTGACTGCGGGCAGAAGTGACAAAAGTGGACTGTAATTACAAAGCCCAGTGAATTAGTGGCTGTGTTGGAGAAAAAGCCGCCTGTTAGTAAGACGGAAAAGGGGACCGGACCCTCTCTGTCACATGCCTGGCGACACATCTGGAGCGTGACATGATAAAGAGTCAGCAGAGGGTCATTATGGAGCCTACCATCAGATCACTGATGCCTCTGTCACACACACACACACACACACACACACACACACACACACACACACACACACACACACACACACATCCAAGCAAAAACTCCTAACTAATTGTTCTTTAAATATAAGTAAATACTCTATTCTTTTTTTTTTACTTAGTTGCTTCTTAAACATCATTTATGAACTGCATTTGCTCTCCATTTAAATGCCCAATAATGTAACATGTGAGAGTGATGGGCACCATTGAATAATATTAATAACGTCTACTTTTTATGCTCTAAATACACACTGATGGATCAGATGAAGTCTCAGCCTACTTTAATATTCAATTCAAATTGGAATTACGTCACTTTATGGAAGTTAAAGTCGTTCCAAATGCCTCTTACTCCAAATTGACTCCAATAAGCTCGTAATGGAAGGTAATACCAAGCAGTGCATCCTAAAGTTAAAATGGTGTTAAAATACCACCAATGAACTGAAGCAACTGGCTCAGATTGCAGTGATTGACAGAACAGGAGTGTTTGGCCCAGTCTACACAAGGCCCTCCATCTTTTTGCCCCAATTGACAGGTCTGTCATTAACACATTCATTTATCTCTTCCCAACCATTTCAAGCGGCTAGTGGAATGGTTATAGAGAAAAACTGAAGTCTACGGCTGCTCTCATAAACAGTTCATTCCTCATGCCCTGTGGTGCCATTTGCTCGCCTGGGGCATCTGGCCTTCTGTTGGCTTCGGTGCACATCATAGCAGGCATTTTAAGCCCCAGAGCGGTACAGAAACCTTGTAAAAGAAAGTATCTGGTGACGATTGTTTTGAAAAGCATCCTGCTGAAATGCATTTTGAGGATGACAGTCCTCTGCCTGAAATAGCAACAACCACACAGCACTGTCAGGGTGAAATACATCCGCTGTCATCTCTCTATCCTCTGGCCAGAGTATCTAACACAGGCAGATTTAAACCACAGTGGGACGCGCAAAAATTAATTGCCCTCGTAGCATGCAGAAACATCTTTTAGGTAGATGGCCACATAAAGTCACCTCTCTGACAATGTGCAAATCATGATCCAAAAGGACGTAACAGCAAACACACAAATGACAACAATAAAATTACAGTCATTTCTGAAGACATTTACACAACACAGGTAAGATTCTGCATAAACCGTGTGGAAGCAATCGGGGCAGATCCCATGGAGTCTGCGCTCTATGGGGTAAAATATCACTGCAAATCCACTCTCTGATTTAATACGACCGCCTGAAATCTCTTTAGCGGGCAGCCTGGCATTTATAACTGGAGGTAAAAATACACCACTAAAAAGAACGCCGCGTCCCGTTCCAAAACCCCAACATAATACCTCTGATCAATATTTCCCAACAAAATTTATTAGGTCTTGTTCCTAAATTAAGAGCTTGAGCTGACACACATTGACACACTAATGCACTATTTTTTTCACACAGGTGGCAAGCCCTTCATATTCATGGGGGCCCGTGTAAGAACATTTCGGGCTAGTTGACAGCAGGCTTATTATAGTTCAACAATACTTATACCATAAAAGTTTTTAAAAAAAAAAAATACTTTTGTTAAACTTAAATTTATTGCTAAGGCAACATTTCTCATTTTCATTTAGTTTAACTTGATGTGCTAAAATAAACTAAAACAAAAAAAAAGTAATAAAACTATAAAGATTTTTTTTGTTTAAATCAATCAACAAATTTACTAAAACTAACTAAAATTAAAATGAAAACCAAAAATATTTAAAAAAAATTATTAAAAACTATAATACTAAAATAACACTATACAAATAATATGTCAATATTGACTACTTAATTGTCCCAATACTTTGAATTCACTTAAAACACTAAAATTCTCAAAACACTTAAAACTAAAATAAACAAAATGTTTCACTATTGTTATTATAATTTCATAAATAGGAATTTTAGGGGGACAATGGATGCATTCATTATATTTGTTCTAATTGAGTTACTTCATTCGAATGGACTTTGGGAATAAAGCAGAACAGCTTGTTGATTCTAAAGAAGGCTGCAGTGTAATTCAACACTATGTTCTACAGTTTACTGAACTACATCATTGGAAAATTGAGTAGCACCTCAACACATGCAGGGTGACATTATTCTTTCCACTTATTCATTAACAGTAATACCAGTCTCTAGGATAAAGATTTCATTAGAGCTAAACAGAAGCGTTTGCGTGAGCCGAATGGGGAAAATGACATCAATCGTGTCATTAAATTTAAAGACACAACATTAAAAGAGTCCACAGAAGGTATTAGTTAAGAATAACACATCACTCACGATGCCAGCCTAAATTAAAAGGTGCAAAGCTCTTGAGGGAACTTGTGCGAAGAACGTGAAGCTACGTGAGGCCGACTGCATCTCGCGCCCAAATCCAAAAATATTCTTTGGGCCCTGTGACTATTTGTTAAGTCCAGTGATATCAGGAGCAAATCCCCAACCAAAGACCACAAGGTCAAACGGTGCATACAACAATGACTACAGGGGGGAGGAGGGCACTTGAATCTTATTCTGGGAAGGTTAAAAATGACCTTTGTAATTTGGACAACTGGATATGCCGTCTGAGAGAGCAGAAAGGAAACGATGTTTACTCAGATGACACCTAACTCAACCTCCCCGTCACCACGACAGTCCAGCTCATCTCACCAACAGCCGCTTAAGATCTGAAGAATTCATGGCACAAGGGCATGCCATCCGTGACAACATAATACGTTTTGTTTTACTCGTGAACTCGTCTAAACTAGGTAAAGAGGAGTCCAGGGCCTGGCGGCAAGGTGGGGTGAGAGGTCAGGCTAACTAACGTTCCAGAACCATCAGCAGTCCGTAGCGACAGAAGTTGTAAACATCACTCGATTAACCCCAGACCCAAACCCCCTCCCCAGCTCCACAGCTGAAGCTCCGCTTTTCACACTGGCTGCCGCACAAAGAGCTGAAAATAAAATGTAGGCACATCAATCAGGACGGACCCCTCAGCATGAAACCCTAAACGTCTATTCCATGGCATACATATCATACCAGGGGAGTACAGGGTTCGCACCAGAACAAATGTTTCCCTGGAAAGGTCAAGGGCCACAGAACGTCACTTTACAAGTGCTAAGGCTAAACGCACATGGCTCTTGCTAACTGGCCAACAGGGGGATTTCCCCAAACCGCCATACAGCAAAATAAGCCAATAAACAGTGGCATTTGCCAGTTTTGATAAAAGAGAGTCAAGTTTTACATCATATTAACCACTTTGTTGATCTTGTTTTTCTTCAATGGATTCCAAGCAGCCACAAAAAAACCACGATATAATTATATAATATAAATATATAATTCAAACTTAGTAAGTGTGGTGCAATTGTTTTGGGGCTTGCAAAATTTAGGAAATTTAAGAGATATATATATATATATATATATATATATATATATATATATATATATATATATATATATATATATATAAATAAATAAACATTTTTTTTTTATCAAAAATATAATAAAAACACAAATATTGTGAAATATAATTACAATGTAAAAATGTAGAAATTTTAATATGTTGATTTGGTCATCAAGAGACAGTTATTTCCAATTGAATACAGTTGATGCTTAATACTTTTGTGGAAACATTCTGTGAAACTATTCTGATAAATAGAAGCCAGGTAAAAGAACAGCATTTATTTGAAATATACTGTATGAATCTTACATACATTAATAAATAGAAATATGGTAGTTTCTTTTTACCATTATTTTCTGTAAAACTGCTTTTTTGTGAAAAGCACAATACAAATTATTTATACAAATTAATGTTCCTGTGGGTTTATAGACCTACATTTATTAAATGTTTAACAAAACATACTCCAATAATATTAAATAAAAACATACTATACGCTTTTCTCACACAACATAAATTGAGTTTTATAAATGGAAATATATTTATATTTTAGGAAGAGAGGGGAAAAAAAAGGGTTGATACCACTGCCTCAAGAAACTGACCCTATTCCTTCACTCAAGGCAACCAGCAAATAAAGCTCAAAACTTTCTCTCTTGCGGCACCTCTAGACTTCAACCCACTTGACAACACCTGCTGGCTGAATTTACACCCCTGAGGCAGGTTAGCACTAAGCTAGCTTCTCAGAAAGCATTAGTTAGCTCTATTAAAAGCAGAGAGCCTGTAATTCTTATCCCAAAACAATGATGGTGCAGACAGCAGACCATCCATCAGAAGTTGAGGCTGGCGCGCCATCTGACACAATTTAGTGTTTGACGATCGTAAAACCCAATTGTCAAATTAGATAACGGTTACGATCTGCGTTCTGCATGTCTGGCACCAATGAAAGACACAAAAGAAAAAAAATGCCTATTTGACTTCTTGCCCTCTTAAACGTTTGAATCGGAATATAGTGCACTAAATCCTTCAGACGCTGGTGCCAAACAGCCGTCATCTCCATCACGGCTCTGAGAACCTGCATATTTCAACAAGCCGAGAATCACCGGGGGCTTGTCCAGATCCCCTTACCGTAGGCCAATCAGGAAAGACGAGAAGCTCAGGAGGGCATCCAAATGGGGGCCAAATCAAGCATCTTTAGCGCCATGGAAAAAATGACATCCACAACACCTAAGCCTATCGCTAACATGGTTCTCAACAGATAAAGAAGCCACTCAATCAAAATATAAATGGCAACTGAATACATGAGCATTCAAATTACGGCACTAATGTCGGGGTCAAAATAACGTAAGTGTGAGAATTTGTTGCTACCGTCCCCCCCTTCCATTTCCCATTGATCTGTATCAATGCATCTTAGCACACATTTGGGCACCACGCTGGTTGACAGTGGAGAATATGTATCACAATAAGACTAATCAAAGAAATTAGGGTTGTTGAGTCAAGCTGAGCTTGCCGACATGAAGAATCGCATATTAATATTGGCGGGACTTCAGTGAAGTGGTTTCAGCACTGCAAAATTGAATCCTCAAATGCAGAAATCAATGTCACAAGCTTTCCTTTTTCCTCTCATTGAACTTATTGGGTTTTTTGTTACTCTTGTAACAAACGAGGCACACAGAGGCAGTAAAAAGCTGCGTTTTGAATTCTGTGGCTAATGCAAAGAGATTGTAATTACTGGTTCCCCCCCACATTTCAAACAATGCCCCACAACGCCCAGCGGCAATGCGGAAGAAAGGAGAGGGGCATAAACGTGAATGTGTCGCCGTTTGTATAGCTACATCCCAGTGGCTTTCAAAAGTCTGGTCTCATTAAACTCAAGAGCAGGTAGCCGGCAATCATGCCAAGGAGGTGGCATAAAAGGAACAAGAGATCAAGTCAAATTGGTTAAAGCACAAAAGAGAACAGAGGCTCATGAGGAAAGACTGATTTCAGAGCCAGAGGCCCGAGGAGCAGCTTGCGCGTAAACACGGGGATGGTTGAGTTTAGACTGCACTCTAGTGGCAGGAACTGAGCATGGCGCCAATGGTTTATAAATGGTAATGTAATACTTAGTGGTATAGCCTACTTAATCTAAACTCATGTTAAACCCTTCCTAAATATTGCATATTTTATGAAACTCATTAAGAAACTAAATCATTTGCTATTGTTATTGCTAAAACTAAAAAATATATTTTTTGTAAATTGAAATAAAGCTGAAACAAACAAAATATAAATATTAGAAATGTTGCCTTGGCAACTAATAACTGAAATAAGTGGAAGTTGAAGTACTAAAACTAAATAATTGAAATTAGTTATAAGTACTAAATAACCAAATTAAAATAAAAAGGTAAATAAATATTTTAAAAAAGGACAAAAGCACATAACAAAATTACTAAAACAAATACTAATATTAGTTACATGAAAAAAATTATATAATATATATATATATATATATATATATAATATATATGTCATTTTCTTTGTTCTTTGTGCCATGTATGATGATTGTGCATCTAACAATACATAAAATGGTAAATGTGGTATCCTAATTATAAATATGAATATATTATGTTTTACAAATTTCTGGAAATTGCCACGAAAAAAATTCTGGTAGGACTGTATAAGCTTTAAGGTAATCTATATTCTTAAAATGTGTAATTTGAACGTTAAAAATTATTATTTTTTAAATGTATACATTTCATTTAAAATAAACTTTAGTTTCTAATATAGGCTGAAAAAACCCCAATGTAAATTAAATAAAAATAAAGTAAGTGATGAAAGGGGTTCTTTGTTACGTTCCACCCAACATCCCGTTTCAATCAGTGTCAGCACATTGAGAAAAAAATCCTAATTGAGTATTTCCCTTGATATCGTAACCGTTGAACGAAAACAATTGATCACAATGCTCAATGCTGCAAAAAACATGTTAAACAGAAACCTTTCATGCAACAGGAGTACAGTAGATCTAAACAATACACATTACTATATTTAGTGGGTATACTGTTACATACCTCTCTTCCTTTATGAGTGACCAATGCAGCCAAAGGCTTGGCGTAAAAGCGACTGAAGGAAAAGCCAAGGCATCCGTACATGCTGTTAGCTGTCAGCTTAAGGGCCTTCTGCCTGATATCATACTATGAGAGGAGATTCATTTAGGATTGAATGCATTGAAAGTCTTTACTTCAGTGTTTAAAAAAAAAACACTATAGACAGAGCGCTAGGATAAGACTCTTAACATGCAAGGTGTTCAAATTGCCAAAACAGTCTATTATCAATGCAGAAAGGTATTTAAGTCTTTCCTGGGATTGTATTTACCTGCAAGTACAGGTCAGGGTTGAGGTCCGCTTGCTTCATTAGCTGTTTGACCTGTCGTCGGCGCTCCACCAGTTTTCGAATTTCTTTGGGAAGAATGCCCATCTCCAGACTCTGATCTGGCAGCTCTGGAATTTCATCTTCATCCTCCTGTAATCATAGAAGTTTAAGGCATGCTTAAAAAATACAAAGCTACCCATGCAGGCACAGCAGGCCGCCCCCTCGACGCACCTCAGTTTTCTTGCGTGCATTGGTCGCTCCTCTCTCAACGGTAGTAAAGCAGATGTTGAACTCCTGAATGATGGAGGGATACAAGCTGTTGAAGTCCAACAGCAGAATGAACTTATCATAGAAACCTGGTGGCAGAAGATAGAATAGATGTTTTGGGAGGCACAAACATAAACGCAACCCATGAGATGCACAAAGACACAATTAGTGTTGTCAAAAGTACCGACTTCGGTACCACATTTAAAAAATGTGACGCTTTGAGCGCTGTTGAGCGGAATCGTAAACACCTGCGATTGGCCATTGTACTCGCGCACTCATCAAATATACATCAATCACGCTCTTCAGCGAGCGCTTGCACAGATACACACGGGAAAGTTTGAAAGCAGGCGTCTTACGAAACACATGTGCTCTCAAACGCTCCTGTGCGTTGATCATTGTAGCCAATCACAGACATATCCGATGAGCTTGTGAACATAATGGCCAATCACAGGTAGGGCTCGAAATTAACTTTTTTACTTCAAAAAGTTAGGAGCACCAGCAAAAATTTAGGAGCACCACAACTACAAATTATATATTAACAGATTTCATTTCACTGGGGCTTTACACAACCTGTGGCCAAGATTTGAAATTTGGTCTTCTGGCTCTATCATCTCACCCCGATGATATTGGCACATGATTTGTCATTTGCATACGTCATGTTAATCGCAACTCCGTTCTTTTCCCATGAGCTGCAACATAGGTTTAAATTGAGTGAAGGCAAGCTCTTCTTTGGCGATGGTGTATAATTAGCTCTGCCAATAGAGCGGAACAACCAGCAGCATCCTGCCGATTAAAAGCCTTAATAATTGAACCTGATGAACCTGATATTATGACTTTGATTGGCACTCTATTGCTATTAATATGCTGTATTAATATTTGTTAATCTTAGTTAATAAAAATACAGCTGTTCATTGTTCGTTCATGTTACTTCACAGTGCATATGTTAACAAATAAAAAACAATTATTTCAATAATGTAGGCTATTAGTAGCCTAAATGTTGAAATTAACATTAACAATGGTTAACAAATTAACAAAGTGCAGTTTATTAATAGTACATGTAATGTAGTTAACTAGAATTTAATAAATGGAACATTAAATTGTAAAGTGTTACCGATTTGTTGTACACAGATTCAGACGTCTCATGAGTTCAGTGTTGGACAGATCAGTTGTTTTAACCATTCATTAAAGTGAATCGGTTCAAATGAGTCATTAGTTCGTGAATCGGACGTGTCATTAGTGGACGTGTGTAGCCTATGGCACAGGTTGTGTGATTATCCCGGTAGTTTTTTTTTTAGCACAATTCACACTACGCAGTAATTCAGGAGAAAAAAATCTCTGAATACTCCACGTGAAACTTTGGTCTTCCGCCCTTTTTCTATCGTGCCAAATGGTTTTGATTAATGCGTGAGGGAGAGAAGACAGCGCTCGTGTTGTTTGAAGACGTGAGAGTGCGCGCGCGCAGCCGGAGAGATGCGCCCTGTCAAGCGCAGCAGTCATTCTATTCTACATCACTCATCGATCAAATAAGGCTTTGGCGGCCGCCAAAAAAAAAATGAATGCAGGAAAAACCCTGGATTTGTTATATAACGTTGGATAGAATGATGGACCGGCCATCGCGTATCAGCGCACAAGGTACACACTGTGAAGTAATTTACAAACGTTTTTTTTTAGAGGAATGAAAACAGGTCGCACCACAACCATTATTTGCACTCGCACAAATGCTCCCAAATATATTTTTAGGTCGCACAGATTAAATTTCAGGAGCATATGCGACCAAAATGGTCGCAATTTCGAGCCTTGCAGGTGTTTATGATTCTGCTCAACAGTGCTCAAAGCGTCACATTTTTAAAATTTAAATTTTTCAACTTTCCGACTTGGTACAGAAGTCGGTACTTTTGACAACCCCAAGACACAACGACTCACCAATTTTGGGGTCCAGCACCAGACCTCCAGCATAAGCTGCCTTCTTCCTTGTTTTGTTGGATTTGCCTTTTCCTGGGTCAACATCCTCATCCTCAGCCTAAGAACAGAATTAAAAGTCAAAAGTATTGGAACAATCAATTAAGGCTAAAATGGTCTGACAACTGCAATCAAGGGGGGAAAAAAATATCTAATACCAGATTTTGTTGCGGCTTCTTAAAGAACTGCTTGTCTGGAACAATGAAGTTCCTCTCATGGAAAGCATGGAGCAGTAGGTACTCGTTCCTTTCAGAGCGTCCACCCATCAAAGTACGAGACTGCGGGAGAACAAGAGAACTGATGAAAGATCAGGCATTAGAAAACCACGAATTACATGCTTTATTTGATATCGCACTGAATTAGAACAAGACAACAAATATAAACAATATATAAAACATCGAGGAGCTAGTGAAAATCTAAACCACTAGTCTGATAAGGCAAGCAGGATGCAGCTCAAGTGATTCACATGTCGGAATATAAATAAAATATTTGCCATATAAACCAGAACGTAGACATTTATGTGTCTTATACAGATTATATATCAAATAAGAAACACTATTCTAGAATGTGGTTACCATAGGTCTAGTAAAAAGTGGAATTATTTATAAAGGTATCTTACCATGACATTACCGGCAATGTTAGTGATCTGCATTGCCAGAGGCAGAACGTTCAGCTCGCACATGATTTGCAGAATCAGCTTAGCATCCATCCAGGTGAGCTCCAAAAGGTAGAGTAAGTGCGGGGAATCACTATTGAAAAAGAAGAAAAAGAAATTAATAGAAAAATTAAAACACTGCTGCAATGATAGGAAATATTCTCATGATTGAAGGAGGACGAATTAATGCTACCCTACAGGTGCCTGCTAACCTATAGAAGTTCCTGATGTTCTCTGGTGGCACCACAACCCTCTCTGTCTTTAAGATCTGGGCAGCCAGCTCAGTCAGGTGATAACTCTTACACCTGATCAGCTCTTTGGCAGAGATCTCAACATCACAGACCAGGCGTCCACAAGTGGCACTCTTCTCAGCAAAGCCACTGCGACCCTGAGATAAAACAAAAGATGCACAAATGGATTAAAATATTGCTTGCTTGACAAAATCATAATCTGATATGACTTCATGTCAAAGAAGACTTCTGACCCCCAGTTTGGGCATGTTGGCTCTTCTTAGACGGCCAATCTTTGACCAGTGAGGCACTTTGCACACACTGATCCTTTGCAGGAGCACTTCAAGGTCAAAACCAAAGATGTCATGACCCTACAGCATCAGAAGAAAGTCAAATTAGAAAAATTGTATACATAAAATACGTCAGCAATGTACAAGCTTACTGAGCACATTTAAACTCACCACTAAGACATCTGGATCAATCTTGTGCATCTTGGCCAAGAAGAAACCCAAAAGTGCCCGCTCTGTACCGGCAATCTCCACTATCCCATTCTGAGTAAAATTAACAAGCAAACGCAAGAGGGTTTTATGAACAAATTATCATCTTATGCATAACTCCAAAACAAAGCAAACTTCATCAGGGAGATAAGAACAATTACCTTTTTCCTGCCGCATCTTTAAAATCATATGGGAAGATACAGTCGTTGGGCTTGCTCACCACTGCAACAGAAAATAATTAGTTATATAAGCTCAAACAAACTGTGATATTTAAAAAATAGAAAAAAAAGATTGCATAATATAATGCATAAAAAAAACCTGCAAGTACTTTGAACTTTTACCTCATGACTGCTCAAAAACAGTCTAAATTTATGAAACCTACATTTTATAGAATAGTTGCTGTTTTGTATGAAAAATGTTTTGAAACAAAATATTAATTTTACTTGGATAAACTTTCACTTTTAAGATGAGAAATTTTTTTTTTTTTTTACAATGGTTTATCAATAGGTGGGAGCAGAGTTTTTAAACCTTCCTTTTGATTTCAAATTAAGATTTGGTATTTAATCACTGCTTTGGGCTGTAGTTTATTTGATATGTCACATAGATTTGTTGCCCGTTTATAGCATGTTCATGCATGCATATTCATGTTTATCAACAAAACTCAGTACTAAACGTGTGTGAGACAGTGATGCGCGGGTTGATCCAAAATGAGAGGGTGCCTGCGGTCACCTGCGGTTACCCGCAGTTACGAGTCATCCAAAAATATTTTTAATGATATTCGGGTCGCGGTCGGTCGGGTCGTTTGAAATAAAGATGCCAATTAAACCTTTGTATATAGTACTAGACACAATTTTCTATGAAATATATAGGCCTACACTTTATTGGCTGAATAACTGGCACGAAGATGACGCACAAGCTCAGTCTAAACAGTTCTCGGTTCTGTACTGGTGATCCGAGAACCGCTGTACCTGTGCGTTCGATAGTACGCGGATGTGCAGTATCAGCTGCTCGTGCTCATCACTTCTCTCAGCAGTGGCACCAACATGTCTCAGTTTAGTGAACTGTTGGAGTTACTGGAGTAAAATATACTCCGGGATATTGGTTTATTTCGATTCGGAGGGACTGTCAGGCATGTCTGAAAGTGAGTAACGGTTTATTTCGATTCGGAGGGACTGTCAGGCATGTCTGAAAGTGAGTAACGGTTTATTTCGATTTGGAGGGACTGTCAGGCATGTCTGAAAGTGAGTAACTTTAGTAACTTGTGGATTAAGCACTGACTCAAGACGCAAACTGTTTCAAACGATTCAGTCCGATTTAGTGTACTGGTTCGACCGGTTCACTAAAAAGAACCGGTTCAAAAGAACGATTCATTCACGAACCGGCCATCACTACAGTCTGCAGGGAGAGATGGAGGCGGCAAGAGAAAAGGTGAAGACTGGGGAGTGGAAGCTCCGCAAATAGCTACACAAATAGAAAGAGCAAAGTGTGGGAGACATTTGCCGAAATAATGAAAGATGATGACCAAAGTGCTGGCTTTGTTATGTGTACTTCTTGCGATGCTATTTACACATTTGTGTTACACGTCTATGGCCCAATGACGCTACGATGAGCATTTACTACTTTTAAAAAATGCGGATCAGGAAGCGGGTTGGGTACAATATTTTCTTTCTTTTTTTTTGCGGTCCGAGTTGCGGGCAGGTTAGTTGAAAACGTCGGTCGGGTGCGGGTTGTTTATACATTGACCTGTGCATCACTGGTGTGAGATATATGGGAAAGAGGCTATGTATTTTACATATGTATTTTTGAGAACAATCTAACTTAGATGTATGAATTCAGAAATCTCTTCTGGCTCAAAAATGATCGGAATGTGTTATATGGGTTAAAACAAATTTGGATGTTCATTGGAGAGTTTTGGACATTCTCTCACACTCAAGCTATAAAGATGCAGAGTGGAGGAACTTACCACAGAAATTGGTCTGGAAAGGGGGCCGTGGTGGAGCTTTGTCCAGAGGAAACTGATGATGAATAAGGGCAGCGAGGGATATAATCTGCTCAAGGTAAGACCCAAGAAGAAGAAGTGTTAATAAACTGCTTAAAAGATGTACAAGTGCGGCTCAACTACAATCTAATGAGTATGATTTAATATTCAGTTATTATGATTTAATATTCAGGATCGAATCCAGATTTTACCTCATTCTGGTGGGTCTTAGGGTTTTGCACAGTCTTGAGGCTTATGGACATGAGACCAGAGGAGGTGGTGACAGGTCTTTAACTACTGAGATCAGGTCACTCTTCTGTGCAACAGCCTCCACCTTAGACCAGCTAATAGGCTGATTGCTCAGCTCTAGAGGTGATGGCGAAAGTGGACACAGTAAATTATTACAATATTTGGACGATTATCAAGTGTTACCGAATGCTCATTTGTGTAGGAAATCCAGAGAAATGGTTTGTTTGTATGTTTTACAAGAGAGAATAAATCATACGAGGGGTCTTCACATCAAGCCAGCATGGTCCTCGGATCTTCCTATTAAGGAGGAAGTGTTCCAAACTGGTGGTGTTGGTGCCAAACACATGGGAAAATGTTGAGCCCTTCAGCTCCGATGGCAATGAAGGAAGCTCAGCCTACAGAAACAGAATGTGTGCACATTACAAAAAACACTCATTCCAGGAAGTTTCTATAAAATAACCATGACTGTTTTGAGTGTACATGGGAGAGACGTCTACTCACAGAGTATTTGACTTCAAGGTACTCGCTCTGTGAAGGGATATCTGGGATCTCAAAAGCATAATTTTTGGTCACCGGCTGTTGGAACAGGGGAAGCATGTTTTATAAAATGTATATTTGTAGTTTCCAAGGCACAGAAAGCAGAAATGATGGATAGCAGCATCTACCTTGGACTTAAACTTCATGATTTTGAACTTCTCAGAGAGACTGTTGAACTCTTGGTACACATCCATCATTCCTACCACACTGTCCGTCTGCTCGCCTGTTGCCAGATTCACTTTCTAAATCACAGTAACACAAAAAAAAATGAATTAAAGATGCATATTTTTGTATCTGCATGTCGACTAAATAAGGGCAGTCTTACATGTTCTCGAGGAAGGAGATACATCGTCCTCTCAATGTTCCTTACAGCAACACAACAGCTGACATGTGCTTTAGCTGACTCAATCCAGACCTTTCCAAAAAGGTACACCACACCTTGACAGGAAAACAAAAAAAAAGTACAGAACCACCTTTTAGGGAAATCAAATCATTGCAATTATGTAGGAATAGGAAAGAAAACATTTAAATTGATCATTTGAAGTTTAAGCATTTGATTTGATTACATATTCATTAATTGTGAGGCAAAAGACCTAATACCATTGGAAATTAGGATTTGTATACACATTATGCAAAATCATGGAGGAGCAGATGCTCACCGGGTTGGTTGTACAGGTCTTCAAAAGCATCCAACCAGTAAAAGCGGAAAACCATATCTCCATCAGGTCCCTCCACCAGCGGGAGTTGGCTTGAGTCCACCTGTACATCCACAGGAGTCTCCATTGGTTCCCCCTCCTCCATCTTTTCCCAGCCCATGCCACCAACCAGTCCAGATCTGAGGAGAGCAAACAGGAAACTTATGGCATCCTTAGTAGAGTATACTGCATTCATGCATAGCCTGTGTGTTGCAAACATACATTAACATCTCATCCTGTGGCTCAGTCTTGGGCTCCACTTTAACAGTGGGTGTGGTATCAGGCTCGGCCTTCATTTTCACTGGCTCCTCCTCCAGGATCTCTGCTTCCATGGGCTCATCAAAGTCCATCTCATCAAACTCAATTGCATCTTCTAATTACAAGTTTAAAACAACAATTAAAAGCAACATATTTTCAAGACATTTCAAATATTGAGGTCAGACATACCTTCAGGCTCCTCTGTCTTGGGCTCCTTCATCTGTGTGGTAGCAGGTTTACTAGCTTTAATATGAGCAGAAGACCTGTATGAAGGTTCAGCTGGAGGAATCACCACAGGTCTGGGCTTTGACAGTTGGACTTCAGGTGAATTCTGAGAGATGGACAAAAGGTTTGTATAGTGACTGTTTTACACACTTACAGTATGTAACTTCCTATTTACACTAACAATTAAAAGTTTGAAGTCAGTAAGATGTTTTTTAAAGAAATATCTTGTGCTCACCAAAGCTGCATTTATTTTGATTTTCAAAAATAAAGTAAAAACTGTGACATTGTGGAATTTCATTGCCATTTAAAATAATTTTAATATTATACAATAAAGTATTCCTGTGATGGGAAAGCTGAATTTTCAGCCTTATCCAGTCCTCAGTGTCACATGATCCTTCAGAAACCATTCTAATATGCTAGTTTGGTGCTAAAGAAATATTTTCCAACATCCTTGTTGAAAAAAAAAGCTGTGCTGATTAATATTTTAGTAGAAACCATGATACATTTAGGATTCTTTGATGAATAGAAAGTTTAAATTACAGACCGTACATATTTTGTAACATTATAAATGTCTTTACTATCACTTTTGATCACTTTAATGCATCCATTCTGAATAAAAGTGACAGAAACCCAATGTATGCATCTTCAGTCTCACAAAGTAAAATAAATAGAAGTTTTATCCTTTTGAACAAGGGATAACTACCTTTGGCACCTGTGGGTTTGACAGAAAATGGATTCATAGGGGATCCCAGTGTTTTCTTCTTCTTCTTCAGAGTAATGACTGGCGGTGGAGTGAGCAAAACTGGCTTCTGTGAAACATTCAAATGATCATGAGGTCATAAAGCGGCAATGACTGACATGTAGTATGAACATTGTAGACTGAAAGAGCATACAGGATGTCTGTATTAAAAGTAGACCGTTATCTATTAATTAGGGGTGTAACGATACGCGTATTCGTATCGAACCGTTCGGTACGAGGCTTTCGGTTCGGTTTTCGGTACGCGTTTTCAAACCGAACGTTTCGTTGGACCATTTTTCCTGCCGACCAAAATTTCGCTGTTTTGTTTTATATGCTCCTAAGAAAAGTCAAGTATAGCTCCATCATCCTTCAAAGTAAAAAAAATATATCATACTTTATGATGTTAGTTTTAATAAAAATATAATTAAAAAAAAAAAATCAAGGACATTTCTCTGGCATTTCTTTCTTTTTGCTGCATTGAAAACGTACCGAACCGTACCGAACCGTGGCACAAGTGTATCGAACCGAACCGTGAATTTTGTGAACCGTTACACCCCTACTATTAATACAAAAGGTCATAAACATTCACCTCAGAGTGCAGGTCCTGCAGAATATCTCCCAGCAGATCATCTTGAGACAGATCCACATGTTTCTACAATGCAAATCATGGAAAAAGACAATTCTGTTCAAACTACAGAACATTTTTTACCTCTTTGACCTCCATTACAAATGCCAAATAATGGCAGATTTTTCCTTCTTGGTTGAACTACTCCTTAAATATTTAAGTGCAAGTTAATTGAATTAATGCTTAGATTAAATAGATACATAAAATTCAATTACACTGAAAAAACATACAAGTGGCAAATTGAGTCTTACCTCAGTAGGTTTCTTCACATTGCTATTCATGAACATGCTTTTAATGCTGTTGGGTTTACTGACAGACACTTTTTTCGCATTCTTTTTCGAATCGCCTCCCTTCCCACCTTGTTTACCTGTTTACGATAATAAACTGGTAAAGACAACTCAAAGAACAATGCTTACCGTAGTATTGCTAATCGGCAAACAAGGAAAATGAAAGGCACTGATTTTTCAACACTCACTTTTAGGGCCCTTCTCCAGTGCATCATCATCCAATTCGTCATCAAAGATTTCTCGGCCATCCTCCACATAGCCTGTCCCATCTGACAAACACAACATACATTCAGCTGGTGTGCTTTTAAACATTGAGTTTAGCAGAGATGTATGAAAATGCAACTGACCGTCATCAATGATCCAATCATCATCCTGTCTCTCTCGCACCATTTTCGAGTACTGCTCTTCATCCACCTCCTCATACACACTGGCGAACTCCTCCACCTGATCACAAGACAATGTTAAAACACTGGAACAGCACAGGAGACATGTACCAACAGCTGACATGAAACGTACCTCATATTTAACCTTCTCTCCCTTCTTGGCTCGTTTAATTTGCTCTAAAGCAGACTTGCGCCCCACTTTCTCCTTTTTCTCCCGTCTGGAACGTGAGGCAGCAATGCCACCATGTTTCGGATGCATCTATAGGACAAGGAAATGTGGTTCAGGAAATAATCAAACTACAAGCATAAATCATACTATATATATACATATATAACTAAAATGACAAGCCTCAGATTATAAACAAATCACAGTGTTGTTTTTTATCAAACACAGTCACTTAGTTAAATCATACACTGTATGATTTTAGGTTATTATTGAAAATAAAATAAAAACAATGAAGTGTTATACATATCAATTATTGTTTTATTTTAAATATATGTAATATGAATTTTTTATAATATATTTGTAATCAAAGAAAAATATATATATAACTATATAACAATTTGAAAAATAAAACATTTTCTGGTGGGACTAGTGAAAATAACGTTAACGTTAGCTGAGTGGAGGTTTCAAAAATAAAACCCAAACAAGAAACCACTGATTCTAATGTTGTTATTATTATAAGAAAGACTTAAATGGTCCAAGAAGCACAAAAATTCTTTATTAAAAATATGGTATAGCAAATGTAAAAAGATATTCTGCAGGCTATAGTCTATTACACAAAGGAAGTAGTTGCAAATTCTTCATAATATGAGCAATGTTCTGTTGGGTTGGAACGAGTAATTTGACAGAGTAAACATTGACATTATTGTTCAATTTGAATTCAAATGATGAAGCGTCAAAGAAAAGCACATTACACATATGTATATTTGCATAAACGCCTATTTTAGGGATTGGTACAGGAAAATAAGTTCATTTTTAATTAATATTGTATTAGCGCTGCCGCTGTTAGTGCTACAGGAATCCAAGCGACCGGTCTAAATGAATTGCAGTCATATTTTGTAAGCTAATAGCACTGTAAACACACTCACCACCATCCCCACCGTCCATGTCTTTATCAGGATTTGAGACAGGAGCCATTAACATGAATTAGTGACTGATGTGAGGTAGAATTCCACCCTTATTTAGAAGCGTCGAGCCAAAACAACAGATTCCGCGCCAAAGTGTCTTCCCGGGGAAACTCGAGCAGCGGATATGACGATGTCAGCAGCCGTCCAATCTGAACCTCTGAACCTCTGAACTAGTTCACTGATCCGTTAGGTTACACTTGATTCAGTTTGTTTTTTATGCAACGAAATATTTCAAGGAGGTTGGAGACTTGAAAAACACAGTTCTAATATAATTTTAATATCATTTGTTATTTACCAAGGTTTATTTTTTTGTATACAGTAACCAGATAGAACATTTATTTGACTAATAACCACACAAATACAAAACACAATCAGTTTAACAATAAAACAATGCTTAAAAACATGAACTAAATAACATGAAGCATTTTTACATTGGTTTCCCTTTCAAATTATTGGAAAATTACATTTTACAGTTTGTTATTGTTATATCTTAATTCTAAACTGTAACCATATTCGTCTATTTACTACTTATGTGGTTTGCATTTTAGTGTTCTTCAAAAGACTCTAAATAATATTAACATATTTACATAGAAGTGATAAATATAAATACATTTAATATAGAACAAAGATGTTACGATTCACACATTCTCGGAGTGAATCATTGAATTTTGTTTGGTTGAATCATATGTCCGAACACTCAAGGTAACTTCTGGCCTATGGCCATTTTATTCATTCGGAGCACAAAATTCGACTCTGGTGGGACTCGAACCCACAACCTTTGAATGACCCCATTCTTCAATCTAGAAGTCCAATGCGCTATCCATTGCGCCAAGGACGGCGCGTATACGTCGAGCAACGCTATCACGACTTGAGCGAAATTGACCCGAAGATCGCAGGATCGAATCCCGCTCGTGCAAACTTTTTATGACTGTTAATTATTAGGATAAACGTTATTTATCTACCCATTTAAGTCCAGATAATACTGTCATGTGTAGAAATTAACATTTGTATATAATAATACAGTAAACAATAAAAATAATAATGATAAATAAGAGGAAGAAGATGAAGAAAAACACAAAAACGTCCAAACCCATTATATTTTTTATTATAATCACAATAATTATTAAAACAGGTAATATTAATAATAATAGTAGTAATAACGATCCACTACATGAATATAAAACAGGTAATATTAATAATAATAATAGTAGTAATAACGATCCACTACATAAATAACTTAAGGCATAACTAAACATAAACTAAAATAAATGCTTCTCATCCATTATTATTATTTAATAGTAATAATGATATTAATGATAATCAGGTAAATAAATAACTTAAATGCTTCTCATCTATTATTATTATTTAATAGTAATAATGATATAAATGATAATCAGGTAAATAAATTACTTAAATGCTTCTCATCAATTATTATCATTATTAATAATAATAGTAATATTGATTTTAATGATTATAAGGTACATAAATTACTCAAGGCTTAAGTTAACGTAATAAAATAACTAAAATAAACTCTTCTCATCCAGGTAACCACCTGTTGCCCATAAATTAAAATGTGTATATAATTTTAGTGTAGTTGTTGTAGCCAATAATAATAATGAAAAGAGGAAGTAGATGAATAAGAAAAAACACAGAAACATCCAAACCCATTAAATTTTTTTAATAAAATCACATTCCGGTACATAAATAACTTAAGGCATAGCTAAACATAAATAAACAAAAAAAAAGGCTGCTGATCTATTATTATTATTAAAATATATATTATTATAATAATAGTAATAATGATAGTAATGATAATCAGGTACATAAATAACTTAAGGCATAAGTTAACGTAACAAAATAACTAAAATAAACTGCAACCACCTGTTGCCCTGACGACAGCTACTAACAGGATACTGTAGTTTCTTTCCCTGGGCCAAGTATTTTACTTAACTCCAATAAGAATTAAATTACCTGATACAGTATACCTGTCTTTCACTCCTATTCTAAAAACTGTAAACAAATGTAATCAAATAAAGTGTAAGAAAAGTAAAATGAATAAAACTCAAATAAAGGTACAAACACAACACCCATTCTCCCCATCCTACTCACACATGCAACATACACACACACACAAACACACACCAACCATGTTTAATAATGATTCAAAAGGAATCACTCACATAGTTTTAAAACATTTTAAAGATAGCTGTCATTGCAATTTTAAGAAGCTGGAGGGTTGTCACTTCCTGGCTTTTTTTTCCTGTAACCTCGTTCCATCAGCACAGCCCTCCATTCATCATATGACTGAGTCTCAGACTCTTTGCAGTACCAGTTCCCAAAGTACTGGAGATGTGTTGGTGGCTTTCTCTCCTTATTGCACTTTTTGCAAAGAATGACGTCTGTTTTTCTCACATACTTTCTTGTCACTGTTCCAGCGCTCTCCCTCTTCTGTTTTCTCTTCCTATATTGCTGTGTGGAGTAAGGAACCGATTGACTGGATGTCTGTGTTTGAGCTGATGGTGTCATAGCTGAAGGTAAGAAGAACATCACCTGTGAGGTACCAGGAACTGTAGGAGGCTGCACAGGTGGTAAAATGAAAGGGAGAGAGACAGGTGGTGCTGGTGCAATAGGGACAGGAAGTCCTTGGTGCGATGGTGGAGCCTGGAAGCTGGCCTGAGGTTGCTGAGGTTGCTGAGGTTGTGACCTCCCTTTGAGTTTAGCCTCCCCAGCAGTATTTGGTGGCAGGATAAAAAGGTGTGGCTCTGACAAATTGCCGGAACAGAGAGTCGGTCTTTTCTGCAAAGCAGCAGGAAGGTTCTCAGGTCCTGCCATGGGTGCTTCAGGGGCCTGGATACCCTGTTTCAATATCTCCTGCTCCTGTGACTTACAACGCCTGCTGTACCTGGGAAAACATAAAGCAACCAATTATAATAAACATCTAAGCAATTATACAAAAGATGGTATGTTCAACTACTGTTTGATCATGACTATGATGTAACAGCAAGACACAGCTAAGATCACAAAGCAATTGATCACACCCTTGTCTCGTGTATCTTTGCTTTAGTAAAATGCCGCTGGTACGGTAGCTGTTCGTTTGTTTGTTCGTTTGAAAGATGCAGTGAGAGGTGCAGTGAGAGATGCTGTGAGGGATGCAGTGAGAGGTGCAGGTGCAGAGAGAAGTGAAAAAGACTGATTTGCTGATCAATTTATGCTTAGAACAATGCTAATTTACTCACCATTGTGTCACTGTTGCACTGTTTACTTCCGGGAGCTGGATGGTGGTCTCGCTCATCACCTTAGCATTAGTGAGGATGCACTCTCGGATGTGCTTGTAAGCACGCACCACCATTGTGAAGCGGGACACCCTCACTCCATCACACCGCACCGAGTTTGGATAGAGGGCACAGAGCCTTGTGAAGATGGCCTCCACCACTCGGTTGCAGCTAGGCCACTGTGCAGGACTATGAGCCCCAATGAAACACCTGCAAATTACAGCAGAACACATATTCGTTTCAATGTGTGATCCGTACTCTGTTATTTTTCTTGTTTTTTTCCCCTTTTCTAATCTGTCTGTTTTGCTTTGTGTTGTCTAGATGTTCATTTTTAATATCGGTGCATAGTTATGTTTTGTGGTTTGTTTTATACAAATTTTTTAAGACAATCAAGAACCTGTGTTTGCTAAATTTAACATACCTTTTGGTGCTCTCCACACCTGGTGCCACAATCTTTTTTGTGGCTCTGAATCGACCCTGTTTTAAGGAGGTTTGGTGACGTGGTGCATAAATTGTCTTCCTCTTGTCATACTCCACCAATGCCTGCCATAGGGTGATATAAAGATATAAAGACAATAGAGAAAGAAACAGACAAATACATTTGGTAACACGTTAAAACCTGTTAATGACCAGTGCCCCGGTACCGGGGGCAACATCTTGTTATGATTTAAAACTTTAATGACTAAAAAGTCCCTCGGTGCTTAACTGGTTAATACAGCCATGCATATTACAGTCCTATATTTATTTACTCATGATCACCTTGTAATGTTGATTATATATTATGCTTTGTGTGTATTTTTCTAACAGGCTTAAAATGTTGATTTACACATCAGAATCTCAGAATGATACCAGAGTAAGAGGTCATTTTTTCAATAATTCTTATACCACTACTTTCCCCTCTTTGAAAAGTTCCATCTAAATAAAATAATAATAATTTGAAGATATAAAGACTATAGAGAAAGAAACAGACAAAAGCATTTGGTAACACATTAGTTAATACAGCCATGCATATTACATTACTATATTTACTCATGATCACCTTGTAATGTTGATTATATATTATGCTTTATGTGTCTATATTTTTCTAACAGGCTTAAAATGTTGATTTACACATCAGAATCTCAGAATGATCCCAGAGTAAGAGGTCATTTTTTCCATTGATTATTATACCATTATTATACCATTGTTATACCAATACTTTCCCCTCTTTGAAATCCTTTGCTCTATTACAAGTAAGTTAAATGTAATACATTCAAAATGTTAGCCTAACGTTACTTAACGTTAGCTAAAACAAGTTAGTTTAGCGTCAAAATAAAGTAAAAGTTCTAAAAGTAGAAGCATAGTGTACACTATATTAATTGAATTATAACGTTAATTAGTGATGCCTTAGTGTGTAACAATCATTTTAATGTTGCAACTGGTAAAGCTGTAGTAAACTGTAACGTTATATACTTTGTTCTGCTTGGTCGTTTCATCTAAATACATTTTTTTAAATTATGTATTGTATTAATTACTTGAATTATTAGCTAGTCTGAGACACAGGTTATTCATATAAAACAACTATATATTTGGCACTTTACTTTTATTGACAAATGACTGACTTACTTTGCGAATTTTGATCCGAAGTTAATCAATGAATGTTATCCTCTTCTCCAGTCCCAATTCGCAAGTCTCAGGGGGGGAGGTGACTCTTGACGTTGATTGGTCCATTCTTGGTTACTGAATCATGGTAGCGATAAGAGCCGTGATTGGCCATAATCTTGGTTGCAGCCGGGAACGTGATTGGCTGTCATAACCAAGAATAGTACGAATCTTGGTTGCGGCGAGGAACGTGATTGGCTGTCATAACCAAGAATAACCACGATTTACAGGCGGCACGGGGCGCTGAGGACGGCGCGTATACGTCGAGCAACGCTATCACGACTTGAGCGAAATTGACCCGAAGATCGCAGGATCGAATCCCGCTCGTGCAAACTTTTTATGACTGTTAATTATTAGGATAAACGTTATTTATCTACCCATTTAAGTCCAGATAATACTGTCATGTGTAGAAATTAACATTTGTATATAATAATACAGTAAACAATAAAAATAATAATGATAAATAAGAGGAAGAAGATGAAGAAAAACACAAAAACGTCCAAACCCATTATATTTTTTATTATAATCACAATAATTATTAAAACAGGTAATATTAATAATAATAGTAGTAATAACGATCCACTACATGAATATAAAACAGGTAATATTAATAATAATAATAGTAGTAATAACGATCCACTACATAAATAACTTAAGGCATAACTAAACATAAACTAAAATAAATGCTTCTCATCCATTATTATTATTTAATAGTAATAATGATATTAATGATAATCAGGTAAATAAATAACTTAAATGCTTCTCATCTATTATTATTATTTAATAGTAATAATGATATAAATGATAATCAGGTAAATAAATTACTTAAATGCTTCTCATCAATTATTATCATTATTAATAATAATAGTAATATTGATTTTAATGATTATAAGGTACATAAATTACTCAAGGCTTAAGTTAACGTAATAAAATAACTAAAATAAACTCTTCTCATCCAGGTAACCACCTGTTGCCCATAAATTAAAATGTGTATATAATTTTAGTGTAGTTGTTGTAGCCAATAATAATAATGAAAAGAGGAAGTAGATGAATAAGAAAAAACACAGAAACATCCAAACCCATTAAATTTTTTTAATAAAATCACATTCCGGTACATAAATAACTTAAGGCATAGCTAAACATAAATAAACAAAAAAAAAGGCTGCTGATCTATTATTATTATTAAAATATATATTATTATAATAATAGTAATAATGATAGTAATGATAATCAGGTACATAAATAACTTAAGGCATAAGTTAACGTAACAAAATAACTAAAATAAACTGCAACCACCTGTTGCCCTGACGACAGCTACTAACAGGATACTGTAGTTTCTTTCCCTGGGCCAAGTATTTTACTTAACTCCAATAAGAATTAAATTACCTGATACAGTATACCTGTCTTTCACTCCTATTCTAAAAACTGTAAACAAATGTAATCAAATAAAGTGTAAGAAAAGTAAAATGAATAAAACTCAAATAAAGGTACAAACACAACACCCATTCTCCCCATCCTACTCACACATGCAACATACACACACACACAAACACACACCAACCATGTTTAATAATGATTCAAAAGGAATCACTCACATAGTTTTAAAACATTTTAAAGATAGCTGTCATTGCAATTTTAAGAAGCTGGAGGGTTGTCACTTCCTGGCTTTTTTTTCCTGTAACCTCGTTCCATCAGCACAGCCCTCCATTCATCATATGACTGAGTCTCAGACTCTTTGCAGTACCAGTTCCCAAAGTACTGGAGATGTGTTGGTGGCTTTCTCTCCTTATTGCACTTTTTGCAAAGAATGACGTCTGTTTTTCTCACATACTTTCTTGTCACTGTTCCAGCGCTCTCCCTCTTCTGTTTTCTCTTCCTATATTGCTGTGTGGAGTAAGGAACCGATTGACTGGATGTCTGTGTTTGAGCTGATGGTGTCATAGCTGAAGGTAAGAAGAACATCACCTGTGAGGTACCAGGAACTGTAGGAGGCTGCACAGGTGGTAAAATGAAAGGGAGAGAGACAGGTGGTGCTGGTGCAATAGGGACAGGAAGTCCTTGGTGCGATGGTGGAGCCTGGAAGCTGGCCTGAGGTTGCTGAGGTTGCTGAGGTTGTGACCTCCCTTTGAGTTTAGCCTCCCCAGCAGTATTTGGTGGCAGGATAAAAAGGTGTGGCTCTGACAAATTGCCGGAACAGAGAGTCGGTCTTTTCTGCAAAGCAGCAGGAAGGTTCTCAGGTCCTGCCATGGGTGCTTCAGGGGCCTGGATACCCTGTTTCAATATCTCCTGCTCCTGTGACTTACAACGCCTGCTGTACCTGGGAAAACATAAAGCAACCAATTATAATAAACATCTAAGCAATTATACAAAAGATGGTATGTTCAACTACTGTTTGATCATGACTATGATGTAACAGCAAGACACAGCTAAGATCACAAAGCAATTGATCACACCCTTGTCTCGTGTATCTTTGCTTTAGTAAAATGCCGCTGGTACGGTAGCTGTTCGTTTGTTTGTTCGTTTGAAAGATGCAGTGAGAGGTGCAGTGAGAGATGCTGTGAGGGATGCAGTGAGAGGTGCAGGTGCAGAGAGAAGTGAAAAAGACTGATTTGCTGATCAATTTATGCTTAGAACAATGCTAATTTACTCACCATTGTGTCACTGTTGCACTGTTTACTTCCGGGAGCTGGATGGTGGTCTCGCTCATCACCTTAGCATTAGTGAGGATGCACTCTCGGATGTGCTTGTAAGCACGCACCACCATTGTGAAGCGGGACACCCTCACTCCATCACACCGCACCGAGTTTGGATAGAGGGCACAGAGCCTTGTGAAGATGGCCTCCACCACTCGGTTGCAGCTAGGCCACTGTGCAGGACTATGAGCCCCAATGAAACACCTGCAAATTACAGCAGAACACATATTCGTTTCAATGTGTGATCCGTACTCTGTTATTTTTCTTGTTTTTTTCCCCTTTTCTAATCTGTCTGTTTTGCTTTGTGTTGTCTAGATGTTCATTTTTAATATCGGTGCATAGTTATGTTTTGTGGTTTGTTTTATACAAATTTTTTAAGACAATCAAGAACCTGTGTTTGCTAAATTTAACATACCTTTTGGTGCTCTCCACACCTGGTGCCACAATCTTTTTTGTGGCTCTGAATCGACCCTGTTTTAAGGAGGTTTGGTGACGTGGTGCATAAATTGTCTTCCTCTTGTCATACTCCACCAATGCCTGCCATAGGGTGATATAAAGATATAAAGACAATAGAGAAAGAAACAGACAAATACATTTGGTAACACGTTAAAACCTGTTAATGACCAGTGCCCCCGGTACCGGGGGCAACATCTTGTTATGATTTAAAACTTTAATGACTAAAAAGTCCCTCGGTGCTTAACTGGTTAATACAGCCATGCATATTACAGTCCTATATTTATTTACTCATGATCACCTTGTAATGTTGATTATATATTATGCTTTGTGTGTATTTTTCTAACAGGCTTAAAATGTTGATTTACACATCAGAATCTCAGAATGATACCAGAGTAAGAGGTCATTTTTTCAATAATTCTTATACCACTACTTTCCCCTCTTTGAAAAGTTCCATCTAAATAAAATAATAATAATTTGAAGATATAAAGACTATAGAGAAAGAAACAGACAAAAGCATTTGGTAACACATTAGTTAATACAGCCATGCATATTACATTACTATATTTACTCATGATCACCTTGTAATGTTGATTATATATTATGCTTTATGTGTCTATATTTTTCTAACAGGCTTAAAATGTTGATTTACACATCAGAATCTCAGAATGATCCCAGAGTAAGAGGTCATTTTTTCCATTGATTATTATACCATTATTATACCATTGTTATACCAATACTTTCCCCTCTTTGAAATCCTTTGCTCTATTACAAGTAAGTTAAATGTAATACATTCAAAATGTTAGCCTAACGTTACTTAACGTTAGCTAAAACAAGTTAGTTTAGCGTCAAAATAAAGTAAAAGTTCTAAAAGTAGAAGCATAGTGTACACTATATTAATTGAATTATAACGTTAATTAGTGATGCCTTAGTGTGTAACAATCATTTTAATGTTGCAACTGGTAAAGCTGTAGTAAACTGTAACGTTATATACTTTGTTCTGCTTGGTCGTTTCATCTAAATACATTTTTTTAAATTATGTATTGTATTAATTACTTGAATTATTAGCTAGTCTGAGACACAGGTTATTCATATAAAACAACTATATATTTGGCACTTTACTTTTATTGACAAATGACTGACTTACTTTGCGAATTTTGATCCGAAGTTAATCAATGAATGTTATCCTCTTCTCCAGTCCCAATTCGCAAGTCTCAGGGGGGGAGGTGACTCTTGACGTTGATTGGTCCATTCTTGGTTACTGAATCATGGTAGCGATAAGAGCCGTGATTGGCCATAATCTTGGTTGCAGCCGGGAACGTGATTGGCTGTCATAACCAAGAATAGTACGAATCTTGGTTGCGGCGAGGAACGTGATTGGCTGTCATAACCAAGAATAACCACGATTTACAGGCGGCACGGGGCGCTGAGGACGGCGCGTATACGTCGAGCAACGCTATCACGACTTGAGCGAAATTGACCCGAAGATCGCAGGATCGAATCCCGCTCGTGCAAACTTTTTATGACTGTTAATTATTAGGATAAACGTTATTTATCTACCCATTTTAAGTCCAGATAATACTGTCATGTGTAGAAATTAACATTTGTATATAATAATACAGTAAACAATAAAAATAATAATGATAAATAAGAGGAAGAAGATGAAGAAAAACACAAAAACGTCCAAACCCATTATATTTTTTATTATAATCACAATAATTATTAAAACAGGTAATATTAATAATAATAGTAGTAATAACGATCCACTACATGAATATAAAACAGGTAATATTAATAATAATAATAGTAGTAATAACGATCCACTACATAAATAACTTAAGGCATAACTAAACATAAACTAAAATAAATGCTTCTCATCCATTATTATTATTTAATAGTAATAATGATATTAATGATAATCAGGTAAATAAATAACTTAAATGCTTCTCATCTATTATTATTATTTAATAGTAATAATGATATAAATGATAATCAGGTAAATAAATTACTTAAATGCTTCTCATCAATTATTATCATTATTAATAATAATAGTAATATTGATTTTAATGATTATAAGGTACATAAATTACTCAAGGCTTAAGTTAACGTAATAAAATAACTAAAATAAACTCTTCTCATCCAGGTAACCACCTGTTGCCCATAAATTAAAATGTGTATATAATTTTAGTGTAGTTGTTGTAGCCAATAATAATAATGAAAAGAGGAAGTAGATGAATAAGAAAAAACACAGAAACATCCAAACCCATTAAATTTTTTTAATAAAATCACATTCCGGTACATAAATAACTTAAGGCATAGCTAAACATAAATAAACAAAAAAAAAGGCTGCTGATCTATTATTATTATTAAAATATATATTATTATAATAATAGTAATAATGATAGTAATGATAATCAGGTACATAAATAACTTAAGGCATAAGTTAACGTAACAAAATAACTAAAATAAACTGCAACCACCTGTTGCCCTGACGACAGCTACTAACAGGATACTGTAGTTTCTTTCCCTGGGCCAAGTATTTTACTTAACTCCAATAAGAATTAAATTACCTGATACAGTATACCTGTCTTTCACTCCTATTCTAAAAACTGTAAACAAATGTAATCAAATAAAGTGTAAGAAAAGTAAAATGAATAAAACTCAAATAAAGGTACAAACACAACACCCATTCTCCCCATCCTACTCACACATGCAACATAACACACACACACAAACACACACCAACCATGTTTAATAATGATTCAAAAGGAATCACTCACATAGTTTTAAAACATTTTAAAGATAGCTGTCATTGCAATTTTAAGAAGCTGGAGGGTTGTCACTTCCTGGCTTTTTTTTCCTGTAACCTCGTTCCATCAGCACAGCCCTCCATTCATCATATGACTGAGTCTCAGACTCTTTGCAGTACCAGTTCCCAAAGTACTGGAGATGTGTTGGTGGCTTTCTCTCCTTATTGCACTTTTTGCAAAGAATGACGTCTGTTTTTCTCACATACTTTCTTGTCACTGTTCCAGCGCTCTCCCTCTTCTGTTTTCTCTTCCTATATTGCTGTGTGGAGTAAGGAACCGATTGACTGGATGTCTGTGTTTGAGCTGATGGTGTCATAGCTGAAGGTAAGAAGAACATCACCTGTGAGGTACCAGGAACTGTAGGAGGCTGCACAGGTGGTAAAATGAAAGGGAGAGAGACAGGTGGTGCTGGTGCAATAGGGACAGGAAGTCCTTGGTGCGATGGTGGAGCCTGGAAGCTGGCCTGAGGTTGCTGAGGTTGCTGAGGTTGTGACCTCCCTTTGAGTTTAGCCTCCCCAGCAGTATTTGGTGGCAGGATAAAAAGGTGTGGCTCTGACAAATTGCCGGAACAGAGAGTCGGTCTTTTCTGCAAAGCAGCAGGAAGGTTCTCAGGTCCTGCCATGGGTGCTTCAGGGGCCTGGATACCCTGTTTCAATATCTCCTGCTCCTGTGACTTACAACGCCTGCTGTACCTGGGAAAACATAAAGCAACCAATTATAATAAACATCTAAGCAATTATACAAAAGATGGTATGTTCAACTACTGTTTGATCATGACTATGATGTAACAGCAAGACACAGCTAAGATCACAAAGCAATTGATCACACCCTTGTCTCGTGTATCTTTGCTTTAGTAAAATGCCGCTGGTACGGTAGCTGTTCGTTTGTTTGTTCGTTTGAAAGATGCAGTGAGAGGTGCAGTGAGAGATGCTGTGAGGGATGCAGTGAGAGGTGCAGGTGCAGAGAGAAGTGAAAAAGACTGATTTGCTGATCAATTTATGCTTAGAACAATGCTAATTTACTCACCATTGTGTCACTGTTGCACTGTTTACTTCCGGGAGCTGGATGGTGGTCTCGCTCATCACCTTAGCATTAGTGAGGATGCACTCTCGGATGTGCTTGTAAGCACGCACCACCATTGTGAAGCGGGACACCCTCACTCCATCACACCGCACCGAGTTTGGATAGAGGGCACAGAGCCTTGTGAAGATGGCCTCCACCACTCGGTTGCAGCTAGGCCACTGTGCAGGACTATGAGCCCCAATGAAACACCTGCAAATTACAGCAGAACACATATTCGTTTCAATGTGTGATCCGTACTCTGTTATTTTTCTTGTTTTTTTCCCCTTTTCTAATCTGTCTGTTTTGCTTTGTGTTGTCTAGATGTTCATTTTTAATATCGGTGCATAGTTATGTTTTGTGGTTTGTTTTATACAAATTTTTTAAGACAATCAAGAACCTGTGTTTGCTAAATTTAACATACCTTTTGGTGCTCTCCACACCTGGTGCCACAATCTTTTTGTGGCTCTGAATCGACCCTGTTTTAAGGAGGTTTGGTGACGTGGTGCATAAATTGTCTTCCTCTTGTCATACTCCACCAATGCCTGCCATAGGGTGATATAAAGATATAAAGACAATAGAGAAAGAAACAGACAAATACATTTGGTAACACGTTAAAACCTGTTAATGACCAGTGCCCCCGGTACCGGGGGCAACATCTTGTTATGATTTAAAACTTTAATGACTAAAAAGTCCCTCGGTGCTTAACTGGTTAATACAGCCATGCATATTACAGTCCTATATTTATTTACTCATGATCACCTTGTAATGTTGATTATATATTATGCTTTGTGTGTATTTTTCTAACAGGCTTAAAATGTTGATTTACACATCAGAATCTCAGAATGATACCAGAGTAAGAGGTCATTTTTTTCAATAATTCTTATACCACTACTTTCCCCTCTTTGAAAAGTTCCATCTAAATAAAATAATAATAATTTGAAGATATAAAGACTATAGAGAAAGAAACAGACAAAAGCATTTGGTAACACATTAGTTAATACAGCCATGCATATTACATTACTATATTTACTCATGATCACCTTGTAATGTTGATTATATATTATGCTTTATGTGTCTATATTTTTCTAACAGGCTTAAAATGTTGATTTACACATCAGAATCTCAGAATGATCCCAGAGTAAGAGGTCATTTTTTCCATTGATTATTATACCATTATTATACCATTGTTATACCAATACTTTCCCCTCTTTGAAATCCTTTGCTCTATTACAAGTAAGTTAAATGTAATACATTCAAAATGTTAGCCTAACGTTACTTAACGTTAGCTAAAACAAGTTAGTTTAGCGTCAAAATAAAGTAAAAGTTCTAAAAGTAGAAGCATAGTGTACACTATATTAATTGAATTATAACGTTAATTAGTGATGCCTTAGTGTGTAACAATCATTTTAATGTTGCAACTGGTAAAGCTGTAGTAAACTGTAACGTTATATACTTTGTTCTGCTTGGTCGTTTCATCTAAATACATTTTTTTAAATTATGTATTGTATTAATTACTTGAATTATTAGCTAGTCTGAGACACAGGTTATTCATATAAAACAACTATATATTTGGCACTTTACTTTTATTGACAAATGACTGACTTACTTTGCGAATTTTGATCCGAAGTTAATCAATGAATGTTATCCTCTTCTCCAGTCCCAATTCGCAAGTCTCAGGGGGGGAGGTGACTCTTGACGTTGATTGGTCCATTCTTGGTTACTGAATCATGGTAGCGATAAGAGCCGTGATTGGCCATAATCTTGGTTGCAGCCGGGAACGTGATTGGCTGTCATAACCAAGAATAGTACGAATCTTGGTTGCGGCGAGGAACGTGATTGGCTGTCATAACCAAGAATAACCACGATTTACAGGCGGCACGGGGCGCTGAGGACGGCGCGTATACGTCGAGCAACGCTATCACGACTTGAGCGAAATTGACCCGAAGATCGCAGGATCGAATCCCGCTCGTGCAAACTTTTTATGACTGTTAATTATTAGGATAAACGTTATTTATCTACCCATTTAAGTCCAGATAATACTGTCATGTGTAGAAATTAACATTTGTATATAATAATACAGTAAACAATAAAAATAATAATGATAAATAAGAGGAAGAAGATGAAGAAAAACACAAAAACGTCCAAACCCATTATATTTTTTATTATAATCACAATAATTATTAAAACAGGTAATATTAATAATAATAGTAGTAATAACGATCCACTACATGAATATAAAACAGGTAATATTAATAATAATAATAGTAGTAATAACGATCCACTACATAAATAACTTAAGGCATAACTAAACATAAACTAAAATAAATGCTTCTCATCCATTATTATTATTTAATAGTAATAATGATATTAATGATAATCAGGTAAATAAATAACTTAAATGCTTCTCATCTATTATTATTATTTAATAGTAATAATGATATAAATGATAATCAGGTAAATAAATTACTTAAATGCTTCTCATCAATTATTATCATTATTAATAATAATAGTAATATTGATTTTAATGATTATAAGGTACATAAATTACTCAAGGCTTAAGTTAACGTAATAAAATAACTAAAATAAACTCTTCTCATCCAGGTAACCACCTGTTGCCCATAAATTAAAATGTGTATATAATTTTAGTGTAGTTGTTGTAGCCAATAATAATAATGAAAAGAGGAAGTAGATGAATAAGAAAAAACACAGAAACATCCAAACCCATTAAATTTTTTTAATAAAATCACATTCCGGTACATAAATAACTTAAGGCATAGCTAAACATAAATAAACAAAAAAAAAGGCTGCTGATCTATTATTATTATTAAAATATATATTATTATAATAATAGTAATAATGATAGTAATGATAATCAGGTACATAAATAACTTAAGGCATAAGTTAACGTAACAAAATAACTAAAATAAACTGCAACCACCTGTTGCCCTGACGACAGCTACTAACAGGATACTGTAGTTTCTTTCCCTGGGCCAAGTATTTTACTTAACTCCAATAAGAATTAAATTACCTGATACAGTATACCTGTCTTTCACTCCTATTCTAAAAACTGTAAACAAATGTAATCAAATAAAGTGTAAGAAAAGTAAAATGAATAAAACTCAAATAAAGGTACAAACACAACACCCATTCTCCCCATCCTACTCACACATGCAACATACACACACACACAAACACACACCAACCATGTTTAATAATGATTCAAAAGGAATCACTCACATAGTTTTAAAACATTTTAAAGATAGCTGTCATTGCAATTTTAAGAAGCTGGAGGGTTGTCACTTCCTGGCTTTTTTTTCCTGTAACCTCGTTCCATCAGCACAGCCCTCCATTCATCATATGACTGAGTCTCAGACTCTTTGCAGTACCAGTTCCCAAAGTACTGGAGATGTGTTGGTGGCTTTCTCTCCTTATTGCACTTTTTGCAAAGAATGACGTCTGTTTTTCTCACATACTTTCTTGTCACTGTTCCAGCGCTCTCCCTCTTCTGTTTTCTCTTCCTATATTGCTGTGTGGAGTAAGGAACCGATTGACTGGATGTCTGTGTTTGAGCTGATGGTGTCATAGCTGAAGGTAAGAAGAACATCACCTGTGAGGTACCAGGAACTGTAGGAGGCTGCACAGGTGGTAAAATGAAAGGGAGAGAGACAGGTGGTGCTGGTGCAATAGGGACAGGAAGTCCTTGGTGCGATGGTGGAGCCTGGAAGCTGGCCTGAGGTTGCTGAGGTTGCTGAGGTTGTGACCTCCCTTTGAGTTTAGCCTCCCCAGCAGTATTTGGTGGCAGGATAAAAAGGTGTGGCTCTGACAAATTGCCGGAACAGAGAGTCGGTCTTTTCTGCAAAGCAGCAGGAAGGTTCTCAGGTCCTGCCATGGGTGCTTCAGGGGCCTGGATACCCTGTTTCAATATCTCCTGCTCCTGTGACTTACAACGCCTGCTGTACCTGGGAAAACATAAAGCAACCAATTATAATAAACATCTAAGCAATTATACAAAAGATGGTATGTTCAACTACTGTTTGATCATGACTATGATGTAACAGCAAGACACAGCTAAGATCACAAAGCAATTGATCACACCCTTGTCTCGTGTATCTTTGCTTTAGTAAAATGCCGCTGGTACGGTAGCTGTTCGTTTGTTTGTTCGTTTGAAAGATGCAGTGAGAGGTGCAGTGAGAGATGCTGTGAGGGATGCAGTGAGAGGTGCAGGTGCAGAGAGAAGTGAAAAAGACTGATTTGCTGATCAATTTATGCTTAGAACAATGCTAATTTACTCACCATTGTGTCACTGTTGCACTGTTTACTTCCGGGAGCTGGATGGTGGTCTCGCTCATCACCTTAGCATTAGTGAGGATGCACTCTCGGATGTGCTTGTAAGCACGCACCACCATTGTGAAGCGGGACACCCTCACTCCATCACACCGCACCGAGTTTGGATAGAGGGCACAGAGCCTTGTGAAGATGGCCTCCACCACTCGGTTGCAGCTAGGCCACTGTGCAGGACTATGAGCCCCAATGAAACACCTGCAAATTACAGCAGAACACATATTCGTTTCAATGTGTGATCCGTACTCTGTTATTTTTCTTGTTTTTTTCCCCTTTTCTAATCTGTCTGTTTTGCTTTGTGTTGTCTAGATGTTCATTTTTAATATCGGTGCATAGTTATGTTTTGTGGTTTGTTTTATACAAATTTTTTAAGACAATCAAGAACCTGTGTTTGCTAAATTTAACATACCTTTTGGTGCTCTCCACACCTGGTGCCACAATCTTTTTTGTGGCTCTGAATCGACCCTGTTTTAAGGAGGTTTGGTGACGTGGTGCATAAATTGTCTTCCTCTTGTCATACTCCACCAATGCCTGCCATAGGGTGATATAAAGATATAAAGACAATAGAGAAAGAAACAGACAAATACATTTGGTAACACGTTAAAACCTGTTAATGACCAGTGCCCCCGGTACCGGGGGCAACATCTTGTTATGATTTAAAACTTTAATGACTAAAAAGTCCCTCGGTGCTTAACTGGTTAATACAGCCATGCATATTACAGTCCTATATTTATTTACTCATGATCACCTTGTAATGTTGATTATATATTATGCTTTGTGTGTATTTTTCTAACAGGCTTAAAATGTTGATTTACACATCAGAATCTCAGAATGATACCAGAGTAAGAGGTCATTTTTTCAATAATTCTTATACCACTACTTTCCCCTCTTTGAAAAGTTCCATCTAAATAAAATAATAATAATTTGAAGATATAAAGACTATAGAGAAAGAAACAGACAAAAGCATTTGGTAACACATTAGTTAATACAGCCATGCATATTACATTACTATATTTACTCATGATCACCTTGTAATGTTGATTATATATTATGCTTTATGTGTCTATATTTTTCTAACAGGCTTAAAATGTTGATTTACACATCAGAATCTCAGAATGATCCCAGAGTAAGAGGTCATTTTTTCCATTGATTATTATACCATTATTATACCATTGTTATACCAATACTTTCCCCTCTTTGAAATCCTTTGCTCTATTACAAGTAAGTTAAATGTAATACATTCAAAATGTTAGCCTAACGTTACTTAACGTTAGCTAAAACAAGTTAGTTTAGCGTCAAAATAAAGTAAAAGTTCTAAAAGTAGAAGCATAGTGTACACTATATTAATTGAATTATAACGTTAATTAGTGATGCCTTAGTGTGTAACAATCATTTTAATGTTGCAACTGGTAAAGCTGTAGTAAACTGTAACGTTATATACTTTGTTCTGCTTGGTCGTTTCATCTAAATACATTTTTTTAAATTATGTATTGTATTAATTACTTGAATTATTAGCTAGTCTGAGACACAGGTTATTCATATAAAACAACTATATATTTGGCACTTTACTTTTATTGACAAATGACTGACTTACTTTGCGAATTTTGATCCGAAGTTAATCAATGAATGTTATCCTCTTCTCCAGTCCCAATTCGCAAGTCTCAGGGGGGGAGGTGACTCTTGACGTTGATTGGTCCATTCTTGGTTACTGAATCATGGTAGCGATAAGAGCCGTGATTGGCCATAATCTTGGTTGCAGCCGGGAACGTGATTGGCTGTCATAACCAAGAATAGTACGAATCTTGGTTGCGGCGAGGAACGTGATTGGCTGTCATAACCAAGAATAACCACGATTTACAGGCGGCACGGGGCGCTGAGGACGGCGCGTATACGTCGAGCAACGCTATCACGACTTGAGCGAAATTGACCCGAAGATCGCAGGATCGAATCCCGCTCGTGCAAACTTTTTATGACTGTTAATTATTAGGATAAACGTTATTTATCTACCCATTTAAGTCCAGATAATACTGTCATGTGTAGAAATTAACATTTGTATATAATAATACAGTAAACAATAAAAATAATAATGATAAATAAGAGGAAGAAGATGAAGAAAAACACAAAAACGTCCAAACCCATTATATTTTTTATTATAATCACAATAATTATTAAAACAGGTAATATTAATAATAATAGTAGTAATAACGATCCACTACATGAATATAAAACAGGTAATATTAATAATAATAATAGTAGTAATAACGATCCACTACATAAATAACTTAAGGCATAACTAAACATAAACTAAAATAAATGCTTCTCATCCATTATTATTATTTAATAGTAATAATGATATTAATGATAATCAGGTAAATAAATAACTTAAATGCTTCTCATCTATTATTATTATTTAATAGTAATAATGATATAAATGATAATCAGGTAAATAAATTACTTAAATGCTTCTCATCAATTATTATCATTATTAATAATAATAGTAATATTGATTTTAATGATTATAAGGTACATAAATTACTCAAGGCTTAAGTTAACGTAATAAAATAACTAAAATAAACTCTTCTCATCCAGGTAACCACCTGTTGCCCATAAATTAAAATGTGTATATAATTTTAGTGTAGTTGTTGTAGCCAATAATAATAATGAAAAGAGGAAGTAGATGAATAAGAAAAAACACAGAAACATCCAAACCCATTAAATTTTTTTAATAAAATCACATTCCGGTACATAAATAACTTAAGGCATAGCTAAACATAAATAAACAAAAAAAAAGGCTGCTGATCTATTATTATTATTAAAATATATATTATTATAATAATAGTAATAATGATAGTAATGATAATCAGGTACATAAATAACTTAAGGCATAAGTTAACGTAACAAAATAACTAAAATAAACTGCAACCACCTGTTGCCCTGACGACAGCTACTAACAGGATACTGTAGTTTCTTTCCCTGGGCCAAGTATTTTACTTAACTCCAATAAGAATTAAATTACCTGATACAGTATACCTGTCTTTCACTCCTATTCTAAAAACTGTAAACAAATGTAATCAAATAAAGTGTAAGAAAAGTAAAATGAATAAAACTCAAATAAAGGTACAAACACAACACCCATTCTCCCCATCCTACTCACACATGCAACATACACACACACACAAACACACACCAACCATGTTTAATAATGATTCAAAAGGAATCACTCACATAGTTTTAAAACATTTTAAAGATAGCTGTCATTGCAATTTTAAGAAGCTGGAGGGTTGTCACTTCCTGGCTTTTTTTTCCTGTAACCTCGTTCCATCAGCACAGCCCTCCATTCATCATATGACTGAGTCTCAGACTCTTTGCAGTACCAGTTCCCAAAGTACTGGAGATGTGTTGGTGGCTTTCTCTCCTTATTGCACTTTTTGCAAAGAATGACGTCTGTTTTTCTCACATACTTTCTTGTCACTGTTCCAGCGCTCTCCCTCTTCTGTTTTCTCTTCCTATATTGCTGTGTGGAGTAAGGAACCGATTGACTGGATGTCTGTGTTTGAGCTGATGGTGTCATAGCTGAAGGTAAGAAGAACATCACCTGTGAGGTACCAGGAACTGTAGGAGGCTGCACAGGTGGTAAAATGAAAGGGAGAGAGACAGGTGGTGCTGGTGCAATAGGGACAGGAAGTCCTTGGTGCGATGGTGGAGCCTGGAAGCTGGCCTGAGGTTGCTGAGGTTGCTGAGGTTGTGACCTCCCTTTGAGTTTAGCCTCCCCAGCAGTATTTGGTGGCAGGATAAAAAGGTGTGGCTCTGACAAATTGCCGGAACAGAGAGTCGGTCTTTTCTGCAAAGCAGCAGGAAGGTTCTCAGGTCCTGCCATGGGTGCTTCAGGGGCCTGGATACCCTGTTTCAATATCTCCTGCTCCTGTGACTTACAACGCCTGCTGTACCTGGGAAAACATAAAGCAACCAATTATAATAAACATCTAAGCAATTATACAAAAGATGGTATGTTCAACTACTGTTTGATCATGACTATGATGTAACAGCAAGACACAGCTAAGATCACAAAGCAATTGATCACACCCTTGTCTCGTGTATCTTTGCTTTAGTAAAATGCCGCTGGTACGGTAGCTGTTCGTTTGTTTGTTCGTTTGAAAGATGCAGTGAGAGGTGCAGTGAGAGATGCTGTGAGGGATGCAGTGAGAGGTGCAGGTGCAGAGAGAAGTGAAAAAGACTGATTTGCTGATCAATTTATGCTTAGAACAATGCTAATTTACTCACCATTGTGTCACTGTTGCACTGTTTACTTCCGGGAGCTGGATGGTGGTCTCGCTCATCACCTTAGCATTAGTGAGGATGCACTCTCGGATGTGCTTGTAAGCACGCACCACCATTGTGAAGCGGGACACACCTCACTCCATCACACCGCACCGAGTTTGGATAGAGGGCACAGAGCCTTGTGAAGATGGCCTCCACCACTCGGTTGCAGCTAGGCCACTGTGCAGGACTATGAGCCCCAATGAAACACCTGCAAATTACAGCAGAACACATATTCGTTTCAATGTGTGATCCGTACTCTGTTATTTTTCTTGTTTTTTTCCCCTTTTCTAATCTGTCTGTTTTGCTTTGTGTTGTCTAGATGTTCATTTTTAATATCGGTGCATAGTTATGTTTTGTGGTTTGTTTTATACAAATTTTTTAAGACAATCAAGAACCTGTGTTTGCTAAATTTAACATACCTTTTGGTGCTCTCCACACCTGGTGCCACAATCTTTTTTGTGGCTCTGAATCGACCCTGTTTTAAGGAGGTTTGGTGACGTGGTGCATAAATTGTCTTCCTCTTGTCATACTCCACCAATGCCTGCCATAGGGTGATATAAAGATATAAAGACAATAGAGAAAGAAACAGACAAATACATTTGGTAACACGTTAAAACCTGTTAATGACCAGTGCCCCCGGTACCGGGGGCAACATCTTGTTATGATTTAAAACTTTAATGACTAAAAAGTCCCTCGGTGCTTAACTGGTTAATACAGCCATGCATATTACAGTCCTATATTTATTTACTCATGATCACCTTGTAATGTTGATTATATATTATGCTTTGTGTGTATTTTTCTAACAGGCTTAAAATGTTGATTTACACATCAGAATCTCAGAATGATACCAGAGTAAGAGGTCATTTTTTCAATAATTCTTATACCACTACTTTCCCCTCTTTGAAAAGTTCCATCTAAATAAAATAATAATAATTTGAAGATATAAAGACTATAGAGAAAGAAACAGACAAAAGCATTTGGTAACACATTAGTTAATACAGCCATGCATATTACATTACTATATTTACTCATGATCACCTTGTAATGTTGATTATATATTATGCTTTATGTGTCTATATTTTTCTAACAGGCTTAAAATGTTGATTTACACATCAGAATCTCAGAATGATCCCAGAGTAAGAGGTCATTTTTTCCATTGATTATTATACCATTATTATACCATTGTTATACCAATACTTTCCCCTCTTTGAAATCCTTTGCTCTATTACAAGTAAGTTAAATGTAATACATTCAAAATGTTAGCCTAACGTTACTTAACGTTAGCTAAAACAAGTTAGTTTTAGCGTCAAAATAAAGTAAAAGTTCTAAAAGTAGAAGCATAGTGTACACTATATTAATTGAATTATAACGTTAATTAGTGATGCCTTAGTGTGTAACAATCATTTTAATGTTGCAACTGGTAAAGCTGTAGTAAACTGTAACGTTATATACTTTGTTCTGCTTGGTCGTTTCATCTAAATACATTTTTTTAAATTATGTATTGTATTAATTACTTGAATTATTAGCTAGTCTGAGACACAGGTTATTCATATAAAACAACTATATATTTGGCACTTTACTTTTATTGACAAATGACTGACTTACTTTGCGAATTTTGATCCGAAGTTAATCAATGAATGTTATCCTCTTCTCCAGTCCCAATTCGCAAGTCTCAGGGGGGGAGGTGACTCTTGACGTTGATTGGTCCATTCTTGGTTACTGAATCATGGTAGCGATAAGAGCCGTGATTGGCCATAATCTTGGTTGCAGCCGGGAACGTGATTGGCTGTCATAACCAAGAATAGTACGAATCTTGGTTGCGGCGAGGAACGTGATTGGCTGTCATAACCAAGAATAACCACGATTTACAGGCGGCACGGGGCGCTGAGGACGGCGCGTATACGTCGAGCAACGCTATCACGACTTGAGCGAAATTGACCCGAAGATCGCAGGATCGAATCCCGCTCGTGCAAACTTTTTATGACTGTTAATTATTAGGATAAACGTTATTTATCTACCCATTTAAGTCCAGATAATACTGTCATGTGTAGAAATTAACATTTGTATATAATAATACAGTAAACAATAAAAATAATAATGATAAATAAGAGGAAGAAGATGAAGAAAAACACAAAAACGTCCAAACCCATTATATTTTTTATTATAATCACAATAATTATTAAAACAGGTAATATTAATAATAATAGTAGTAATAACGATCCACTACATGAATATAAAACAGGTAATATTAATAATAATAATAGTAGTAATAACGATCCACTACATAAATAACTTAAGGCATAACTAAACATAAACTAAAATAAATGCTTCTCATCCATTATTATTATTTAATAGTAATAATGATATTAATGATAATCAGGTAAATAAATAACTTAAATGCTTCTCATCTATTATTATTATTTAATAGTAATAATGATATAAATGATAATCAGGTAAATAAATTACTTAAATGCTTCTCATCAATTATTATCATTATTAATAATAATAGTAATATTGATTTTAATGATTATAAGGTACATAAATTACTCAAGGCTTAAGTTAACGTAATAAAATAACTAAAATAAACTCTTCTCATCCAGGTAACCACCTGTTGCCCATAAATTAAAATGTGTATATAATTTTAGTGTAGTTGTTGTAGCCAATAATAATAATGAAAAGAGGAAGTAGATGAATAAGAAAAAACACAGAAACATCCAAACCCATTAAATTTTTTTAATAAAATCACATTCCGGTACATAAATAACTTAAGGCATAGCTAAACATAAATAAACAAAAAAAAAGGCTGCTGATCTATTATTATTATTAAAATATATATTATTATAATAATAGTAATAATGATAGTAATGATAATCAGGTACATAAATAACTTAAGGCATAAGTTAACGTAACAAAATAACTAAAATAAACTGCAACCACCTGTTGCCCTGACGACAGCTACTAACAGGATACTGTAGTTTCTTTCCCTGGGCCAAGTATTTTACTTAACTCCAATAAGAATTAAATTACCTGATACAGTATACCTGTCTTTCACTCCTATTCTAAAAACTGTAAACAAATGTAATCAAATAAAGTGTAAGAAAAGTAAAATGAATAAAACTCAAATAAAGGTACAAACACAACACCCATTCTCCCCATCCTACTCACACATGCAACATACACACACACACAAAACACACACCAACCATGTTTAATAATGATTCAAAAGGAATCACTCACATAGTTTTAAAACATTTTAAAGATAGCTGTCATTGCAATTTTAAGAAGCTGGAGGGTTGTCACTTCCTGGCTTTTTTTTCCTGTAACCTCGTTCCATCAGCACAGCCCTCCATTCATCATATGACTGAGTCTCAGACTCTTTGCAGTACCAGTTTCCCAAAGTACTGGAGATGTGTTGGTGGCTTTCTCTCCTTATTGCACTTTTTGCAAAGAATGACGTCTGTTTTTCTCACATACTTTCTTGTCACTGTTCCAGCGCTCTCCCTCTTCTGTTTTCTCTTCCTATATTGCTGTGTGGAGTAAGGAACCGATTGACTGGATGTCTGTGTTTGAGCTGATGGTGTCATAGCTGAAGGTAAGAAGAACATCACCTGTGAGGTACCAGGAACTGTAGGAGGCTGCACAGGTGGTAAAATGAAAGGGAGAGAGACAGGTGGTGCTGGTGCAATAGGGACAGGAAGTCCTTGGTGCGATGGTGGAGCCTGGAAGCTGGCCTGAGGTTGCTGAGGTTGCTGAGGTTGTGACCTCCCTTTGAGTTTAGCCTCCCCAGCAGTATTTGGTGGCAGGATAAAAAGGTGTGGCTCTGACAAATTGCCGGAACAGAGAGTCGGTCTTTTCTGCAAAGCAGCAGGAAGGTTCTCAGGTCCTGCCATGGGTGCTTCAGGGGCCTGGATACCCTGTTTCAATATCTCCTGCTCCTGTGACTTACAACGCCTGCTGTACCTGGGAAAACATAAAGCAACCAATTATAATAAACATCTAAGCAATTATACAAAAGATGGTATGTTCAACTACTGTTTGATCATGACTATGATGTAACAGCAAGACACAGCTAAGATCACAAAGCAATTGATCACACCCTTGTCTCGTGTATCTTTGCTTTAGTAAAATGCCGCTGGTACGGTAGCTGTTCGTTTGTTTGTTCGTTTGAAAGATGCAGTGAGAGGTGCAGTGAGAGATGCTGTGAGGGATGCAGTGAGAGGTGCAGGTGCAGAGAGAAGTGAAAAAGACTGATTTGCTGATCAATTTATGCTTAGAACAATGCTAATTTACTCACCATTGTGTCACTGTTGCACTGTTTACTTCCGGGAGCTGGATGGTGGTCTCGCTCATCACCTTAGCATTAGTGAGGATGCACTCTCGGATGTGCTTGTAAGCACGCACCACCATTGTGAAGCGGGACACCCTCACTCCATCACACCGCACCGAGTTTGGATAGAGGGCACAGAGCCTTGTGAAGATGGCCTCCACCACTCGGTTGCAGCTAGGCCACTGTGCAGGACTATGAGCCCCAATGAAACACCTGCAAATTACAGCAGAACACATATTCGTTTCAATGTGTGATCCGTACTCTGTTATTTTTCTTGTTTTTTTCCCCTTTTCTAATCTGTCTGTTTTGCTTTGTGTTGTCTAGATGTTCATTTTTAATATCGGTGCATAGTTATGTTTTGTGGTTTGTTTTATACAAATTTTTTAAGACAATCAAGAACCTGTGTTTGCTAAATTTAACATACCTTTTGGTGCTCTCCACACCTGGTGCCACAATCTTTTTTGTGGCTCTGAATCGACCCTGTTTTAAGGAGGTTTGGTGACGTGGTGCATAAATTGTCTTCCTCTTGTCATACTCCACCAATGCCTGCCATAGGGTGATATAAAGATATAAAGACAATAGAGAAAGAAACAGACAAATACATTTGGTAACACGTTAAAACCTGTTAATGACCAGTGCCCCCGGTACCGGGGCAACATCTTGTTATGATTTAAAACTTTAATGACTAAAAAGTCCCTCGGTGCTTAACTGGTTAATACAGCCATGCATATTACAGTCCTATATTTATTTACTCATGATCACCTTGTAATGTTGATTATATATTATGCTTTGTGTGTATTTTTCTAACAGGCTTAAAATGTTGATTTACACATCAGAATCTCAGAATGATACCAGAGTAAGAGGTCATTTTTTCAATAATTCTTATACCACTACTTTCCCCTCTTTGAAAAGTTCCATCTAAATAAAATAATAATAATTTGAAGATATAAAGACTATAGAGAAAGAAACAGACAAAAGCATTTGGTAACACATTAGTTAATACAGCCATGCATATTACATTACTATATTTACTCATGATCACCTTGTAATGTTGATTATATATTATGCTTTATGTGTCTATATTTTTCTAACAGGCTTAAAATGTTGATTTACACATCAGAATCTCAGAATGATCCCAGAGTAAGAGGTCATTTTTTCCATTGATTATTATACCATTATTATACCATTGTTATACCAATACTTTCCCCTCTTTGAAATCCTTTGCTCTATTACAAGTAAGTTAAATGTAATACATTCAAAATGTTAGCCTAACGTTACTTAACGTTAGCTAAAACAAGTTAGTTTAGCGTCAAAATAAAGTAAAAGTTCTAAAAGTAGAAGCATAGTGTACACTATATTAATTGAATTATAACGTTAATTAGTGATGCCTTAGTGTGTAACAATCATTTTAATGTTGCAACTGGTAAAGCTGTAGTAAACTGTAACGTTATATACTTTGTTCTGCTTGGTCGTTTCATCTAAATACATTTTTTTAAATTATGTATTGTATTAATTACTTGAATTATTAGCTAGTCTGAGACACAGGTTATTCATATAAAACAACTATATATTTGGCACTTTACTTTTATTGACAAATGACTGACTTACTTTGCGAATTTTGATCCGAAGTTAATCAATGAATGTTATCCTCTTCTCCAGTCCCAATTCGCAAGTCTCAGGGGGGGAGGTGACTCTTGACGTTGATTGGTCCATTCTTGGTTACTGAATCATGGTAGCGATAAGAGCCGTGATTGGCCATAATCTTGGTTGCAGCCGGGAACGTGATTGGCTGTCATAACCAAGAATAGTACGAATCTTGGTTGCGGCGAGGAACGTGATTGGCTGTCATAACCAAGAATAACCACGATTTACAGGCGGCACGGGCGCTGAGGACGGCGCGTATACGTCGAGCAACGCTATCACGACTTGAGCGAAATTGACCCGAAGATCGCAGGATCGAATCCCGCTCGTGCAAACTTTTTATGACTGTTAATTATTAGGATAAACGTTATTTATCTACCCATTTAAGTCCAGATAATACTGTCATGTGTAGAAATTAACATTTGTATATAATAATACAGTAAACAATAAAAATAATAATGATAAATAAGAGGAAGAAGATGAAGAAAAACACAAAAACGTCCAAACCCATTATATTTTTTATTATAATCACAATAATTATTAAAACAGGTAATATTAATAATAATAGTAGTAATAACGATCCACTACATGAATATAAAACAGGTAATATTAATAATAATAATAGTAGTAATAACGATCCACTACATAAATAACTTAAGGCATAACTAAACATAAACTAAAATAAATGCTTCTCATCCATTATTATTATTTAATAGTAATAATGATATTAATGATAATCAGGTAAATAAATAACTTAAATGCTTCTCATCTATTATTATTATTTAATAGTAATAATGATATAAATGATAATCAGGTAAATAAATTACTTAAATGCTTCTCATCAATTATTATCATTATTAATAATAATAGTAATATTGATTTTAATGATTATAAGGTACATAAATTACTCAAGGCTTAAGTTAACGTAATAAAATAACTAAAATAAACTCTTCTCATCCAGGTAACCACCTGTTGCCCATAAATTAAAATGTGTATATAATTTTAGTGTAGTTGTTGTAGCCAATAATAATAATGAAAAGAGGAAGTAGATGAATAAGAAAAAACACAGAAACATCCAAACCCATTAAATTTTTTTAATAAAATCACATTCCGGTACATAAATAACTTAAGGCATAGCTAAACATAAATAAACAAAAAAAAAGGCTGCTGATCTATTATTATTATTAAAATATATATTATTATAATAATAGTAATAATGATAGTAATGATAATCAGGTACATAAATAACTTAAGGCATAAGTTAACGTAACAAAATAACTAAAATAAACTGCAACCACCTGTTGCCCTGACGACAGCTACTAACAGGATACTGTAGTTTCTTTCCCTGGGCCAAGTATTTTACTTAACTCCAATAAGAATTAAATTACCTGATACAGTATACCTGTCTTTCACTCCTATTCTAAAAACTGTAAACAAATGTAATCAAATAAAGTGTAAGAAAAGTAAAATGAATAAAACTCAAATAAAGGTACAAACACAACACCCATTCTCCCCATCCTACTCACACATGCAACATACACACACACACAAACACACACCAACCATGTTTAATAATGATTCAAAAGGAATCACTCACATAGTTTTAAAACATTTTAAAGATAGCTGTCATTGCAATTTTAAGAAGCTGGAGGGTTGTCACTTCCTGGCTTTTTTTTCCTGTAACCTCGTTCCATCAGCACAGCCCTCCATTCATCATATGACTGAGTCTCAGACTCTTTGCAGTACCAGTTCCCAAAGTACTGGAGATGTGTTGGTGGCTTTCTCTCCTTATTGCACTTTTTGCAAAGAATGACGTCTGTTTTTCTCACATACTTTCTTGTCACTGTTCCAGCGCTCTCCCTCTTCTGTTTTCTCTTCCTATATTGCTGTGTGGAGTAAGGAACCGATTGACTGGATGTCTGTGTTTGAGCTGATGGTGTCATAGCTGAAGGTAAGAAGAACATCACCTGTGAGGTACCAGGAACTGTAGGAGGCTGCACAGGTGGTAAAATGAAAGGGAGAGAGACAGGTGGTGCTGGTGCAATAGGGACAGGAAGTCCTTGGTGCGATGGTGGAGCCTGGAAGCTGGCCTGAGGTTGCTGAGGTTGCTGAGGTTGTGACCTCCCTTTGAGTTTAGCCTCCCCAGCAGTATTTGGTGGCAGGATAAAAAGGTGTGGCTCTGACAAATTGCCGGAACAGAGAGTCGGTCTTTTCTGCAAAGCAGCAGGAAGGTTCTCAGGTCCTGCCATGGGTGCTTCAGGGGCCTGGATACCCTGTTTCAATATCTCCTGCTCCTGTGACTTACAACGCCTGCTGTACCTGGGAAAACATAAAGCAACCAATTATAATAAACATCTAAGCAATTATACAAAAGATGGTATGTTCAACTACTGTTTGATCATGACTATGATGTAACAGCAAGACACAGCTAAGATCACAAAGCAATTGATCACACCCTTGTCTCGTGTATCTTTGCTTTAGTAAAATGCCGCTGGTACGGTAGCTGTTCGTTTGTTTGTTCGTTTGAAAGATGCAGTGAGAGGTGCAGTGAGAGATGCTGTGAGGGATGCAGTGAGAGGTGCAGGTGCAGAGAGAAGTGAAAAAGACTGATTTGCTGATCAATTTATGCTTAGAACAATGCTAATTTACTCACCATTGTGTCACTGTTGCACTGTTTACTTCCGGGAGCTGGATGGTGGTCTCGCTCATCACCTTAGCATTAGTGAGGATGCACTCTCGGATGTGCTTGTAAGCACGCACCACCATTGTGAAGCGGGACACCCTCACTCCATCACACCGCACCGAGTTTGGATAGAGGGCACAGAGCCTTGTGAAGATGGCCTCCACCACTCGGTTGCAGCTAGGCCACTGTGCAGGACTATGAGCCCCAATGAAACACCTGCAAATTACAGCAGAACACATATTCGTTTCAATGTGTGATCCGTACTCTGTTATTTTTCTTGTTTTTTTCCCCTTTTCTAATCTGTCTGTTTTGCTTTGTGTTGTCTAGATGTTCATTTTTAATATCGGTGCATAGTTATGTTTTGTGGTTTGTTTTATACAAATTTTTTAAGACAATCAAGAACCTGTGTTTGCTAAATTTAACATACCTTTTGGTGCTCTCCACACCTGGTGCCACAATCTTTTTTGTGGCTCTGAATCGACCCTGTTTTAAGGAGGTTTGGTGACGTGGTGCATAAATTGTCTTCCTCTTGTCATACTCCACCAATGCCTGCCATAGGGTGATATAAAGATATAAAGACAATAGAGAAAGAAACAGACAAATACATTTGGTAACACGTTAAAACCTGTTAATGACCAGTGCCCCCGGTACCGGGGGCAACATCTTGTTATGATTTAAAACTTTAATGACTAAAAAGTCCCTCGGTGCTTAACTGGTTAATACAGCCATGCATATTACAGTCCTATATTTATTTACTCATGATCACCTTGTAATGTTGATTATATATTATGCTTTGTGTGTATTTTTCTAACAGGCTTAAAATGTTGATTTACACATCAGAATCTCAGAATGATACCAGAGTAAGAGGTCATTTTTTCAATAATTCTTATACCACTACTTTCCCCTCTTTGAAAAGTTCCATCTAAATAAAATAATAATAATTTGAAGATATAAAGACTATAGAGAAAGAAACAGACAAAAGCATTTGGTAACACATTAGTTAATACAGCCATGCATATTACATTACTATATTTACTCATGATCACCTTGTAATGTTGATTATATATTATGCTTTATGTGTCTATATTTTTCTAACAGGCTTAAAATGTTGATTTACACATCAGAATCTCAGAATGATCCCAGAGTAAGAGGTCATTTTTTCCATTGATTATTATACCATTATTATACCATTGTTATACCAATACTTTCCCCTCTTTGAAATCCTTTGCTCTATTACAAGTAAGTTAAATGTAATACATTCAAAATGTTAGCCTAACGTTACTTAACGTTAGCTAAAACAAGTTAGTTTAGCGTCAAAATAAAGTAAAAGTTCTAAAAGTAGAAGCATAGTGTACACTATATTAATTGAATTATAACGTTAATTAGTGATGCCTTAGTGTGTAACAATCATTTTAATGTTGCAACTGGTAAAGCTGTAGTAAACTGTAACGTTATATACTTTGTTCTGCTTGGTCGTTTCATCTAAATACATTTTTTTAAATTATGTATTGTATTAATTACTTGAATTATTAGCTAGTCTGAGACACAGGTTATTCATATAAAACAACTATATATTTGGCACTTTACTTTTATTGACAAATGACTGACTTACTTTGCGAATTTTGATCCGAAGTTAATCAATGAATGTTATCCTCTTCTCCAGTCCCAATTCGCAAGTCTCAGGGGGGGAGGTGACTCTTGACGTTGATTGGTCCATTCTTGGTTACTGAATCATGGTAGCGATAAGAGCCGTGATTGGCCATAATCTTGGTTGCAGCCGGGAACGTGATTGGCTGTCATAACCAAGAATAGTACGAATCTTGGTTGCGGCGAGGAACGTGATTGGCTGTCATAACCAAGAATAACCACGATTTACAGGCGGCACGGGGCGCTGAGGACGGCGCGTATACGTCGAGCAACGCTATCACGACTTGAGCGAAATTGACCCGAAGATCGCAGGATCGAATCCCGCTCGTGCAAACTTTTTTATGACTGTTAATTATTAGGATAAACGTTATTTATCTACCCATTTAAGTCCAGATAATACTGTCATGTGTAGAAATTAACATTTGTATATAATAATACAGTAAACAATAAAAATAATAATGATAAATAAGAGGAAGAAGATGAAGAAAAACACAAAAACGTCCAAACCCATTATATTTTTTATTATAATCACAATAATTATTAAAACAGGTAATATTAATAATAATAGTAGTAATAACGATCCACTACATGAATATAAAACAGGTAATATTAATAATAATAATAGTAGTAATAACGATCCACTACATAAATAACTTAAGGCATAACTAAACATAAACTAAAATAAATGCTTCTCATCCATTATTATTATTTAATAGTAATAATGATATTAATGATAATCAGGTAAATAAATAACTTAAATGCTTCTCATCTATTATTATTATTTAATAGTAATAATGATATAAATGATAATCAGGTAAATAAATTACTTAAATGCTTCTCATCAATTATTATCATTATTAATAATAATAGTAATATTGATTTTAATGATTATAAGGTACATAAATTACTCAAGGCTTAAGTTAACGTAATAAAATAACTAAAATAAACTCTTCTCATCCAGGTAACCACCTGTTGCCCATAAATTAAAATGTGTATATAATTTTAGTGTAGTTGTTGTAGCCAATAATAATAATGAAAAGAGGAAGTAGATGAATAAGAAAAAACACAGAAACATCCAAACCCATTAAATTTTTTTAATAAAATCACATTCCGGTACATAAATAACTTAAGGCATAGCTAAACATAAATAAACAAAAAAAAAGGCTGCTGATCTATTATTATTATTAAAATATATATTATTATAATAATAGTAATAATGATAGTAATGATAATCAGGTACATAAATAACTTAAGGCATAAGTTAACGTAACAAAATAACTAAAATAAACTGCAACCACCTGTTGCCCTGACGACAGCTACTAACAGGATACTGTAGTTTCTTTCCCTGGGCCAAGTATTTTACTTAACTCCAATAAGAATTAAATTACCTGATACAGTATACCTGTCTTTCACTCCTATTCTAAAAACTGTAAACAAATGTAATCAAATAAAGTGTAAGAAAAGTAAAATGAATAAAACTCAAATAAAGGTACAAACACAACACCCATTCTCCCCATCCTACTCACACATGCAACATACACACACACACAAACACACACCAACCATGTTTAATAATGATTCAAAAGGAATCACTCACATAGTTTTAAAACATTTTAAAGATAGCTGTCATTGCAATTTTAAGAAGCTGGAGGGTTGTCACTTCCTGGCTTTTTTTTCCTGTAACCTCGTTCCATCAGCACAGCCCTCCATTCATCATATGACTGAGTCTCAGACTCTTTGCAGTACCAGTTCCCAAAGTACTGGAGATGTGTTGGTGGCTTTCTCTCCTTATTGCACTTTTTGCAAAGAATGACGTCTGTTTTTCTCACATACTTTCTTGTCACTGTTCCAGCGCTCTCCCTCTTCTGTTTTCTCTTCCTATATTGCTGTGTGGAGTAAGGAACCGATTGACTGGATGTCTGTGTTTGAGCTGATGGTGTCATAGCTGAAGGTAAGAAGAACATCACCTGTGAGGTACCAGGAACTGTAGGAGGCTGCACAGGTGGTAAAATGAAAGGGAGAGAGACAGGTGGTGCTGGTGCAATAGGGACAGGAAGTCCTTGGTGCGATGGTGGAGCCTGGAAGCTGGCCTGAGGTTGCTGAGGTTGCTGAGGTTGTGACCTCCCTTTGAGTTTAGCCTCCCCAGCAGTATTTGGTGGCAGGATAAAAAGGTGTGGCTCTGACAAATTGCCGGAACAGAGAGTCGGTCTTTTCTGCAAAGCAGCAGGAAGGTTCTCAGGTCCTGCCATGGGTGCTTCAGGGGCCTGGATACCCTGTTTCAATATCTCCTGCTCCTGTGACTTACAACGCCTGCTGTACCTGGGAAAACATAAAGCAACCAATTATAATAAACATCTAAGCAATTATACAAAAGATGGTATGTTCAACTACTGTTTGATCATGACTATGATGTAACAGCAAGACACAGCTAAGATCACAAAGCAATTGATCACACCCTTGTCTCGTGTATCTTTGCTTTAGTAAAATGCCGCTGGTACGGTAGCTGTTCGTTTGTTTGTTCGTTTGAAAGATGCAGTGAGAGGTGCAGTGAGAGATGCTGTGAGGGATGCAGTGAGAGGTGCAGGTGCAGAGAGAAGTGAAAAAGACTGATTTGCTGATCAATTTATGCTTAGAACAATGCTAATTTACTCACCATTGTGTCACTGTTGCACTGTTTACTTCCGGGAGCTGGATGGTGGTCTCGCTCATCACCTTAGCATTAGTGAGGATGCACTCTCGGATGTGCTTGTAAGCACGCACCACCATTGTGAAGCGGGACACCCTCACTCCATCACACCGCACCGAGTTTGGATAGAGGGCACAGAGCCTTGTGAAGATGGCCTCCACCACTCGGTTGCAGCTAGGCCACTGTGCAGGACTATGAGCCCCAATGAAACACCTGCAAATTACAGCAGAACACATATTCGTTTCAATGTGTGATCCGTACTCTGTTATTTTTCTTGTTTTTTTCCCCTTTTCTAATCTGTCTGTTTTGCTTTGTGTTGTCTAGATGTTCATTTTTAATATCGGTGCATAGTTATGTTTTGTGGTTTGTTTTATACAAATTTTTTAAGACAATCAAGAACCTGTGTTTGCTAAATTTAACATACCTTTTGGTGCTCTCCACACCTGGTGCCACAATCTTTTTTGTGGCTCTGAATCGACCCTGTTTTAAGGAGGTTTGGTGACGTGGTGCATAAATTGTCTTCCTCTTGTCATACTCCACCAATGCCTGCCATAGGGTGATATAAAGATATAAAGACAATAGAGAAAGAAACAGACAAATACATTTGGTAACACGTTAAAACCTGTTAATGACCAGTGCCCCCGGTACCGGGGGCAACATCTTGTTATGATTTAAAACTTTAATGACTAAAAAGTCCCTCGGTGCTTAACTGGTTAATACAGCCATGCATATTACAGTCCTATATTTATTTACTCATGATCACCTTGTAATGTTGATTATATATTATGCTTTGTGTGTATTTTTCTAACAGGCTTAAAATGTTGATTTACACATCAGAATCTCAGAATGATACCAGAGTAAGAGGTCATTTTTTCAATAATTCTTATACCACTACTTTCCCCTCTTTGAAAAGTTCCATCTAAATAAAATAATAATAATTTGAAGATATAAAGACTATAGAGAAAGAAACAGACAAAAGCATTTGGTAACACATTAGTTAATACAGCCATGCATATTACATTACTATATTTACTCATGATCACCTTGTAATGTTGATTATATATTATGCTTTATGTGTCTATATTTTTCTAACAGGCTTAAAATGTTGATTTACACATCAGAATCTCAGAATGATCCCAGAGTAAGAGGTCATTTTTTCCATTGATTATTATACCATTATTATACCATTGTTATACCAATACTTTCCCCTCTTTGAAATCCTTTGCTCTATTACAAGTAAGTTAAATGTAATACATTCAAAATGTTAGCCTAACGTTACTTAACGTTAGCTAAAACAAGTTAGTTTAGCGTCAAAATAAAGTAAAAGTTCTAAAAGTAGAAGCATAGTGTACACTATATTAATTGAATTATAACGTTAATTAGTGATGCCTTAGTGTGTAACAATCATTTTAATGTTGCAACTGGTAAAGCTGTAGTAAACTGTAACGTTATATACTTTGTTCTGCTTGGTCGTTTCATCTAAATACATTTTTTTAAATTATGTATTGTATTAATTACTTGAATTATTAGCTAGTCTGAGACACAGGTTATTCATATAAAACAACTATATATTTGGCACTTTACTTTTATTGACAAATGACTGACTTACTTTGCGAATTTTGATCCGAAGTTAATCAATGAATGTTATCCTCTTCTCCAGTCCCAATTCGCAAGTCTCAGGGGGGGAGGTGACTCTTGACGTTGATTGGTCCATTCTTGGTTACTGAATCATGGTAGCGATAAGAGCCGTGATTGGCCATAATCTTGGTTGCAGCCGGGAACGTGATTGGCTGTCATAACCAAGAATAGTACGAATCTTGGTTGCGGCGAGGAACGTGATTGGCTGTCATAACCAAGAATAACCACGATTTACAGGCGGCACGGGGCGCTGAGGACGGCGCGTATACGTCGAGCAACGCTATCACGACTTGAGCGAAATTGACCCGAAGATCGCAGGATCGAATCCCGCTCGTGCAAACTTTTTATGACTGTTAATTATTAGGATAAACGTTATTTATCTACCCATTTAAGTCCAGATAATACTGTCATGTGTAGAAATTAACATTTGTATATAATAATACAGTAAACAATAAAAATAATAATGATAAATAAGAGGAAGAAGATGAAGAAAAACACAAAAACGTCCAAACCCATTATATTTTTTATTATAATCACAATAATTATTAAAACAGGTAATATTAATAATAATAGTAGTAATAACGATCCACTACATGAATATAAAACAGGTAATATTAATAATAATAATAGTAGTAATAACGATCCACTACATAAATAACTTAAGGCATAACTAAACATAAACTAAAATAAATGCTTCTCATCCATTATTATTATTTAATAGTAATAATGATATTAATGATAATCAGGTAAATAAATAACTTAAATGCTTCTCATCTATTATTATTATTTAATAGTAATAATGATATAAATGATAATCAGGTAAATAAATTACTTAAATGCTTCTCATCAATTATTATCATTATTAATAATAATAGTAATATTGATTTTAATGATTATAAGGTACATAAATTACTCAAGGCTTAAGTTAACGTAATAAAATAACTAAAATAAACTCTTCTCATCCAGGTAACCACCTGTTGCCCATAAATTAAAATGTGTATATAATTTTAGTGTAGTTGTTGTAGCCAATAATAATAATGAAAAGAGGAAGTAGATGAATAAGAAAAAACACAGAAACATCCAAACCCATTAAATTTTTTTAATAAAATCACATTCCGGTACATAAATAACTTAAGGCATAGCTAAACATAAATAAACAAAAAAAAAGGCTGCTGATCTATTATTATTATTAAAATATATATTATTATAATAATAGTAATAATGATAGTAATGATAATCAGGTACATAAATAACTTAAGGCATAAGTTAACGTAACAAAATAACTAAAATAAACTGCAACCACCTGTTGCCCTGACGACAGCTACTAACAGGATACTGTAGTTTCTTTCCCTGGGCCAAGTATTTTACTTAACTCCAATAAGAATTAAATTACCTGATACAGTATACCTGTCTTTCACTCCTATTCTAAAAACTGTAAACAAATGTAATCAAATAAAGTGTAAGAAAAGTAAAATGAATAAAACTCAAATAAAGGTACAAACACAACACCCATTCTCCCCATCCTACTCACACATGCAACATACACACACACACAAACACACACCAACCATGTTTAATAATGATTCAAAAGGAATCACTCACATAGTTTTAAAACATTTTAAAGATAGCTGTCATTGCAATTTTAAGAAGCTGGAGGGTTGTCACTTCCTGGCTTTTTTTTCCTGTAACCTCGTTCCATCAGCACAGCCCTCCATTCATCATATGACTGAGTCTCAGACTCTTTGCAGTACCAGTTCCCAAAGTACTGGAGATGTGTTGGTGGCTTTCTCTCCTTATTGCACTTTTTGCAAAGAATGACGTCTGTTTTTCTCACATACTTTCTTGTCACTGTTCCAGCGCTCTCCCTCTTCTGTTTTCTCTTCCTATATTGCTGTGTGGAGTAAGGAACCGATTGACTGGATGTCTGTGTTTGAGCTGATGGTGTCATAGCTGAAGGTAAGAAGAACATCACCTGTGAGGTACCAGGAACTGTAGGAGGCTGCACAGGTGGTAAAATGAAAGGGAGAGAGACAGGTGGTGCTGGTGCAATAGGGACAGGAAGTCCTTGGTGCGATGGTGGAGCCTGGAAGCTGGCCTGAGGTTGCTGAGGTTGCTGAGGTTGTGACCTCCCTTTGAGTTTAGCCTCCCCAGCAGTATTTGGTGGCAGGATAAAAAGGTGTGGCTCTGACAAATTGCCGGAACAGAGAGTCGGTCTTTTCTGCAAAGCAGCAGGAAGGTTCTCAGGTCCTGCCATGGGTGCTTCAGGGGCCTGGATACCCTGTTTCAATATCTCCTGCTCCTGTGACTTACAACGCCTGCTGTACCTGGGAAAACATAAAGCAACCAATTATAATAAACATCTAAGCAATTATACAAAAGATGGTATGTTCAACTACTGTTTGATCATGACTATGATGTAACAGCAAGACACAGCTAAGATCACAAAGCAATTGATCACACCCTTGTCTCGTGTATCTTTGCTTTAGTAAAATGCCGCTGGTACGGTAGCTGTTCGTTTGTTTGTTCGTTTGAAAGATGCAGTGAGAGGTGCAGTGAGAGATGCTGTGAGGGATGCAGTGAGAGGTGCAGGTGCAGAGAGAAGTGAAAAAGACTGATTTGCTGATCAATTTATGCTTAGAACAATGCTAATTTACTCACCATTGTGTCACTGTTGCACTGTTTACTTCCGGGAGCTGGATGGTGGTCTCGCTCATCACCTTAGCATTAGTGAGGATGCACTCTCGGATGTGCTTGTAAGCACGCACCACCATTGTGAAGCGGGACACCCTCACTCCATCACACCGCACCGAGTTTGGATAGAGGGCACAGAGCCTTGTGAAGATGGCCTCCACCACTCGGTTGCAGCTAGGCCACTGTGCAGGACTATGAGCCAATGAAACACCTGCAAATTACAGCAGAACACATATTCGTTTCAATGTGTGATCCGTACTCTGTTATTTTTCTTGTTTTTTTCCCCTTTTCTAATCTGTCTGTTTTGCTTTGTGTTGTCTAGATGTTCATTTTTAATATCGGTGCATAGTTATGTTTTGTGGTTTGTTTTATACAAATTTTTTAAGACAATCAAGAACCTGTGTTTGCTAAATTTAACATACCTTTTGGTGCTCTCCACACCTGGTGCCACAATCTTTTTTGTGGCTCTGAATCGACCCTGTTTTAAGGAGGTTTGGTGACGTGGTGCATAAATTGTCTTCCTCTTGTCATACTCCACCAATGCCTGCCATAGGGTGATATAAAGATATAAAGACAATAGAGAAAGAAACAGACAAATACATTTGGTAACACGTTAAAACCTGTTAATGACCAGTGCCCCCGGTACCGGGGGCAACATCTTGTTATGATTTAAAACTTTAATGACTAAAAAGTCCCTCGGTGCTTAACTGGTTAATACAGCCATGCATATTACAGTCCTATATTTATTTACTCATGATCACCTTGTAATGTTGATTATATATTATGCTTTGTGTGTATTTTTCTAACAGGCTTAAAATGTTGATTTACACATCAGAATCTCAGAATGATACCAGAGTAAGAGGTCATTTTTTCAATAATTCTTATACCACTACTTTCCCCTCTTTGAAAAGTTCCATCTAAATAAAATAATAATAATTTGAAGATATAAAGACTATAGAGAAAGAAACAGACAAAAGCATTTGGTAACACATTAGTTAATACAGCCATGCATATTACATTACTATATTTACTCATGATCACCTTGTAATGTTGATTATATATTATGCTTTATGTGTCTATATTTTTCTAACAGGCTTAAAATGTTGATTTACACATCAGAATCTCAGAATGATCCCAGAGTAAGAGGTCATTTTTTCCATTGATTATTATACCATTATTATACCATTGTTATACCAATACTTTCCCCTCTTTGAAATCCTTTGCTCTATTACAAGTAAGTTAAATGTAATACATTCAAAATGTTAGCCTAACGTTACTTAACGTTAGCTAAAACAAGTTAGTTTAGCGTCAAAATAAAGTAAAAGTTCTAAAAGTAGAAGCATAGTGTACACTATATTAATTGAATTATAACGTTAATTAGTGATGCCTTAGTGTGTAACAATCATTTTAATGTTGCAACTGGTAAAGCTGTAGTAAACTGTAACGTTATATACTTTGTTCTGCTTGGTCGTTTCATCTAAATACATTTTTTTAAATTATGTATTGTATTAATTACTTGAATTATTAGCTAGTCTGAGACACAGGTTATTCATATAAAACAACTATATATTTGGCACTTTACTTTTATTGACAAATGACTGACTTACTTTGCGAATTTTGATCCGAAGTTAATCAATGAATGTTATCCTCTTCTCCAGTCCCAATTCGCAAGTCTCAGGGGGGAGGTGACTCTTGACGTTGATTGGTCCATTCTTGGTTACTGAATCATGGTAGCGATAAGAGCCGTGATTGGCCATAATCTTGGTTGCAGCCGGGAACGTGATTGGCTGTCATAACCAAGAATAGTACGAATCTTGGTTGCGGCGAGGAACGTGATTGGCTGTCATAACCAAGAATAACCACGATTTACAGGCGGCACGGGGCGCTGCGCCACAGAGCCGATGGGACGTCCCGCTAGTTTGTCGGTACTCCTCCTGACTTCAGAAGAGTACTTTATTTTGTAACAATAATATTATAATTTTGAAATATATATAATTTTTTTCATAAACATTTATGTGCAAAACACGATTACAATCATTTTATATATTTTTAAAAATATATATCTGAGGTTTTTAAAAGTGAGATTTCAAGTCCTTTATTTTGAAATAAAGTCCTTCCGCTTGCAGCAGCACATGTGAGAAAACCACGTTGTGTGTCATTAGGTCCAAAATGGCTTCGTGCAGCATAGAAGACGTGCTCGCAAAAGCAGAGAGAGACGAGGCTGAAAAACTACGAAGTATTACAGTAAATAAAGAGTTAGATCTTGAATTTGACCCGGGTAATTTGCTTGCGTTTGACAAGAACCGGATAGATACTCGGGAATTTAAAGACAACAGAGGGGAAGACTTTCTACGCTCTTTAGCGAGAGATAACACACAACTTCTCATCAACGAGATATGGAAACTTCCTTCAGAAAAAGTTGAAGAAGTAATCGTCGCCAAGCTACCAGATCCAACCACACCATTACCCAGGGAAAAGCCTGCCCCGAAACCAAAGCCTCCTACAAAATGGGAACAGTTTGCCAAGCTGAAGGGCATTCAGAAGAAAAAGAAGACCAACATTGTGTGGGATGAAGTTCACAAGGAATGGAAGAGGCGATGGGGTTACAAACGTGCCAATGATGACACCAAGGAATGGCTGATAGAGGTCCCAGTGACTGCAGATCCCAACGAAGACCAGTTTGCAAAAAGGAATAAAGCCAAGAAAGAGAGAGTGGCCAGGAATGAGTACAACAGACTCAAGAATGTCGCCAGAGGCTCAGAAGATCAAGGTGCCTGGAATGGGGCTCGCTCCCACCTCTCAGCAGTCCAAATCAGAGCTGGCACAAGCTGTCAATGTTGCCAAGGTTTCCACCGCCTCTGTTGGTAAATTCCAGGAGAAACTGCCTAAGGAGAAAACACCCAAAAACACTGGGAAAAAGAGAAAATTCCAGCCTCTTATTGGTGACTTTGGTAGTGAGAAACAAAAACAGCTGGATTTACTCAAAGTAATGGACAGTAAGAAGCCACGGCTTGATGTTACGAAAGCTGTGAATAAGCAAATGAGGGAAGAGGACAGGGAATCGGCTCAAAAGAGCAAGAATAGCTTTGGAAAGAAGGGACGAAAGGGAAACATGTCCGGTAAAGGAAAAGGAATGGCTGGTGGAAAAGGAAAGGGAATGGCTGGTGGAAAAGGAAAGGGTCCCAAAGGCAAAGGACGGAAACCGAACATGAAGCAAGGAAAGCGCTAAAATCTACAGCAGTGTGGACTTTTTACTGTAAAATCCTATATATATTGTACACATGTTGTCAACCTGTCATGTGTCAGATAAAATCATAACTTTGAGTCATAACTTGGTGCTGGAGTTTGAATCTGTACAATATGGTTGTATTTTGATGTTCAGATTTACCGTCTTTATAAATGTCATGGATGCAGTGCTGGACTGAAGATAATTTGACTTTTTCTTGTTGTGTGGTGTGATTTAATATTGCCACCTGTTATTCATTAGTGATTTCACAATAAATTTAAAGCTTTTCTGATATGTCATATATTCTTCGTTGTATCTTGCAAATATTTCACCAAAAAAGTTCAAATATTAAAAACATGTTATGATTTGCATAATACAATATGTGCTGTAAGATAATATTAAGAATCATTCTGCCTGGATACAATATTTTTAAAAATTAAATTATAGACAATACTAATTCTAATGATTACTACTATGTGTAAATAGTTGGTGATTTAAAATTTATTATTTTAAGAAATAGGATGGACATGCTCGATTATAATAAAAAAAACAGTGATAAACTACTTCATAAAATTTTCTTTATAAATATGTTGTGTGTTTTTATTTACATATATATATATATATATACACTATAATATTTTTGCAACAGCAACATGTTAATATCCAAATATGCTTCTAATCTCTTATTTCTTGCATTTGTTCATTTCTGGACAGCGTACATAACTATATTTGTTGTTCCATTAAGGAATAGATGGAGTTTAATTTTCAAACCATTGATAGTTCTGGAAATGTTAGGATAATCTGGTTGGCCTTCTAAGAACTGTAACATAAATGGGTCTGAACTTCTCGCATGATATAGCATACTGACATGGTTATTTGCCATTTAATATCAGAAGAATATTAATTTTTATTCATTAGACATTTTAAAATCAATGCAGCCACCTGGAGGTACATTCATGTAATGCATCCAAATGCATAAGTAATTGTGTTGGTTAAACATTTAAGACATTAATAAATGTTCTACAATGACCTCACATAAAATGTACACATTTGACCAAGCTAAACTGTAACTAAACAACATTTATGTCTGGATTTTTTTAGTTTTTGGTTGATTATGAGGCAATTATTAGTTGCATGTTACTTTAATGATGTAGTCATTTAATGTGAATTAAATTACCATAAATACCCTCACCCATCCAGAAACAAGATGCCATATGTTCAAAATATTGATGCGTCTACAGAATTGGTGGCTCTTTCTAAGCAAATTAATACCCTGTTCTTGAGTTGATGGATGGTGTTTGACCACCAACACCATCTCAGATCAGCTGGGGGGCTTTGGGAGGGGAAGTATCCATCTGTTGACTGCTGTCAGGCTTGTAAAGCATCATTAGTCAAACAATAACGATACAAACACCCCACGCCATTGGACAGAAATATAGGGCACACTTAATGCCAAAATTAATTACCACTGCTGTGCTGAGGATGCAGGGTGTATTGATACACCATAGAATATATATATATATATATATATATATATATATATATATATATATATATATATATATATATATATATATATATATATATATATACTCTGACATACCTTCAAAACCCAAATTAAATAAATAACGTGTTTGAATGAGTGCTTGGAAATATTTGCAGAGTCTGAATTATTTTTTATGTTAACAGAATCTTGCAAAAAAATTACATATTTATCATCCTCATTTACATTTCGGAACTCAAAAATGCATCCAGCATCATCCACAATATTATCAAAATATACTGTTACAGAAGATCTGGGCTGATGTCAAGTAAAGCCTAAATATCAGCAGCAATGGATTAGTGAGCAGCGTTTATTTAGGACAGATACAGAAACAGAGGGATCTCTGTCAGTGGATCTCACAAACAGGCCTCCGGGTGCAACAGCACATTTACATGCAAAGCAATGGACAGTTAGAGGGTTTCACAGCCGTTTTCTCTCCACAAGGTTTGTCTTTTGCAATTTAGCATGTGTTTTAACTACTTGTGCTTATTTATGCATATTTGAGTAGTCTAATGTCTGACTTAATTTGAGTATTGTTGCATTTGTTGATATATTAAACACATTGGAAAACAAATTTGTTTTAACAATGTGGACAATTCAATACATAAATAACAATTTCATTTTAAATTATTTGCATTTCTGTGTGCATTCCTGTTTTAACAGGGGGGGTTAATCCATATTTCTTTGTTAAACGGAAGTATATAATTCATAATCTGTCCACTAGATGGTGGTAACACACTGCTACACTGCTCAATGGCCGGACCAGGGCCAGTCCATGGACATAATAAATATGTCTATGTGCCAGACGACTCAGAGAGGGTGACGTCATTGGGGTACTCACAAAGCAAAGCATGAATCGAGGTGGACCGGGCGCGTGCAGGACATTTTACAGGTAATTTACGCGTGCAGGACAGGTAATTTACCCCAAAACTCACTTTCATGTTTGCATGCCTTCTGTTTGTGATCCGATGTGTTTCTGATCACCGTATCATGTAACGTTAGCAATATTATACGCGATCCAACACTATGCTTGCGCTAACCATTATTGTAAGCATGGTAACGTTAAATATGAACGCTTGAAGAAATCATTTTTTTATTTTATCTGTCAGTAGCTTACGTTTCGTCTCTTTTTACCGGACTAAGTTATATTGAAATAAAGCAACTTTTTCTGTGGGAGCTTCCCGTTTCTCTGACAGAAAATATAACTGTAACGTTAGCCTACTGGGAGAGAGTGTTAAAGATCATCAGGTCGTATTTTTGGTGGCATATTTGTTGAAATTATAATTCTTTCTAAATGTGATGTAAAAATGTCTTGTAAATACCAAATAAACAGAAACAGACGCGACTGGATAGCGTCCTCTTTCTTTTTTGAAATGGTAAACGGTAACGGTATACCGTTAGTTTACGCTAACGGTAAACCACTTTATTTCTGTGTGACTAACTTAATGTGCAATTTGAGCACGAATAATAATTCATTATGATCAATGTATCACTTTTTATTGCAAACCTGTGGTAAAACGTTGATTCTTGGGTTTTTAATATTCTAGTAAACAACTAAAATGCCATCAAACGGTCGGTTTTATCATTTTTGTTTTGCGTTCACGCTAGTTTCCAGTGATTTCTTTCGGATTAGTTTTCTGATAAAACTTTCAATTGCTTGGAGTGTTACGGGCGTGTTTTAGTAAAGTGCTGTGGAGCTTCGCCCGACAGGAAACGCAGCAGATTTTGGGCTCGGTTCTACCGGCCCGGTTGCCTGACTTCGTCATACTCATATTCTGGTCAGAACATGAGTCTGAGACTGCTCCATAGGGCTTTGATTATGAGGCGTGTCTTAACCGAACCAGGAAAAACAACAACTCTGCACTCAATTGGATAGACCGTCAACCAATCAGAGGAACGCAGTAAGTGACGTATGTTGAGCAACGCATAGTTATCAAACAGAACTCTGGAAAAAGTATGAAAAAAATAAGGAGTGTTAACAATCTTTGCCGGTGTTGCAAAAAGAACTTAAGCATTCGCGGAGTAGGCCTACTTGCATGCAAACACGAAAAGCATTTTTGAAAGAAAAAATACGTTTGAGGATGTGATGATTACGTTATTGGATGGATTATCTGTCCATCATCGTATAAAGCCCGCCCTGGCAATTTGATTGGTCCGACCATTTTTTGGCTGATCATAATTACTCCTCAATGGATCGAGTCCAGACCGAACTTCCCGACCAAAAAATGTTGTGGGCGGGGTTCGGGCTGGCATCCAGGCTACCGGCCCGGGACTTTTAGCCCGGAACAGTAAAGCCCTGGCTCGCAGTGGCCCAACAGTGGAAACGCGGCTAATATAATAATAATATGCTCAGACAGTGACAAAAGCTTTATTCTATGAACATGCATAATTTCATGCATCATGTTACATCATTTTAGAATAGTACGAGAATGCAGCTAATCTGTTTTCTTTGTGATTTAAAGTTTTTGTTTATGTTCGGCATGAGCTCACTAAGAATGGCTTACGACGGCAGGCTCAAACCAGGCTGGGACTGTCATGATCCTTGGGGAGGGCACGGGGTGAGTATAATGCCACCATACATAATGAGTCTGCAAATTACAGAAGTTGACGCCCGTCGACCCCCACCGACACACACGGGCAGCTGCTCCCCCTCCCAGCATCACACTCCCCAAACAGGTGGCTCATAGCTCATTAGCTAACAATGCACACAGATAGCACACAGGCCTGATCGATTCTTGCACAATGAACCCTTCCCGGTGGCTTTTATGCATTTTATATACACTGGTCAAAAGTTTGTAATAATCAAGATTTTTTTATGTTTTTGAAGGAAAAATCTTTTGCTCAAAGGCTGCATTTATTTGCATATATGCACTGTATATATATATATATATTTATATAATATGTAATTCTCACCTGCCATTACATAGAAATTATTAAGCAACAAAAACAGTTCTCAACATTGACACTAATAAGAAATTTTTACTTGAGCAACAAGTCTTAAACTGATTTCTGAAGGATCATGTGACACTGAACGATAATGATCCTGAAAATGTAGCTTTACATCACAGGAATAAATGACATTTTCTAATATATTCAAATAGAAAACAGCTATTTTATATTTTAATAATATTTCACAATATTACTTTTCCTGTATTTTTCATCAAATAAATGCAGCCTTGGTGAGACTTTATATTGCATAAAATGAGAAGGAAACATGTTTGCATATGGTTCTGAATTCAATGGAAAGTCTTTTCATGCCATTTCTCAACTAATAAACAACGCTGCCAGTGCAATTACACACTTCACAAGCGTGAATTCCTATGTGATGACTCTCTGCGTTCAAGGGACTATGTGGTCTTGTTTTGAGCGGTCAAGGTGTGGCGGATTAAACCTTGCTGTAGTCTTTTGATTGGTGATGGTCTTGGACCAATACTGAACAGCCTGTCACTTATCTCCCCTCGTCAAAGCGCTGGAATCTGGGTCATCGGGAATAAACAGGTCCTTTGTGCTTGTTGTTTCCTCTTTGTGTTCCCCAGCAGAGGCAGGCTACAAGTCCCCTGGGGGAAAGATAGGGAGGAGGGCGCTTTCCTGGCGCTCAGACGTGAGGCCCGCACACAGCTCTACCAACATGTTCCAGAGAATCTTGTCCAAGCACCGTAGGAAAAGCCACTGCCAGGAGGCCACCAATGGGGCTTCTGAGGCTGATTGAATGACTCCTTTACAGAAGGCTTAGGAGAAGTAGTACTGTAGCTGTTTTGTGCATGTGCATTCTTAATAGCTACGTTGACTCATTAACAACCCCGTGATACTATACCGGGGAGACTGGGGGCTATTATTCTGCTTTGTAACTCACAGACCAGATTTTTTTGGTGTAAGGAACATGTACAGTACATGTGCCAAAAGTAACAGCATCATCAACATATTTGCATTTAGAAATAATTTATTGTAATATTGAATTTTATAAGTCATAATTATACAACCTGCAACATTAGTTGAGGCCAATTGTAATGCACTATTAAACAACTTGTTTCTTTTTTTACCACACTGAATAAATGCTCACCTCAAAATAGTAATTTCATTGCTCAATATTTGCCTTATATTTTATTTAAAAGTATTTGAAGGATTGTAGTGTTTTATATGTTTTTTGCACTTATAGATACGGTTTGTGACTTTTCTCAAATTGAGATTTTTACTTATAATCCCTATTTGTTAAGTTTGTTTTTAAATTAATACAGTAATCCTAACAAAAATATTTCTATGCATTTGTGGATTTTTATATGTATCTGTGTTTTGCATATTTGGTCACACTTTAGATTGTGCAATTCTCACTATTAACTATTGACTATATGACTTTTGCCTCAAACTCGTATTACTGCTTAATAATAGGTAGTAAGGTTGTTAAGTTTAGGTATTGGGTATGATTAAGGGATGTAGAATATGGTCATACAGAATAATAATGCATTAATATGTGCTTTATAGTTAGCCTACTAATAAACAGCCAATATCCTATAGTAATAACCAAGTTGGACCAAACTAAAGTTGTTATCTTATATTTTTATATATTACCTATACTAAATTCTTGATTGCTGTGAATTAAAGAAAACAACTTTTATTTTGGACTAGTGGCACAGAAAAGGTCTGACCAATAAACATGTCAAACTTACCAACCAGTAACATATATTTAATATAACAACAATTATCTTTCCCTAGACCAGTCGGGCTGCTAAATCAAATCCCTGTACTTCAGTTTGAAATGAAGTGCTCATCATGCACACCATATATTATAAGATTAACTTTTGCTATACTTCCTTATAATCAGCCCCAGTAAATGACTTCTCTCAGGTTTTATCTTAATAAGATGCCTTGGCCATCTGCTAAGCGGCTTACTGGTCACAATGACTTCAGCTTTCTCCTGGACCCTTTTGCAGGGCTCTTACAGAATTTAATTAATCCTAATCCATTGATGCAGTGACTGTTGATGTCATATTGATGTGCAACTGCACTTCAGAAACATGAATTGAAATATACAGTGAGCTGCTGCAGTGTTCATCTCGCAGCATCTGTCGCCTGCAGCTCACCTGAGGAACAGCTGCCAGTCTGGAGAAAGACTTAGATCTGCCCCACCCATAACACCATCCCATTGACCAGGTGCCTCTTCACCAGGACTGCCATTTCAACAGGAAAAATCTGTTTTGGTGTTGCATCCTACTCTAAAAATGCTTTGTAAATTTAATATTAGTATTGTAAATATAAAATTAAGTGTACCAAAACATTTTGTGAAGAAAATAGCATTTCATGATACTGACAAATCCTTTCGTTCATAAAAATATATATACACTCAGAATTATGAGGGGGGAAAAGTTGAATTGAAGGTGTAATCTGAGATTTTGTGGGTGGGGGAGTACAGGACACTGTAAAATAATATTGTTGGTTTAACTTAAAGTATAGCCTTAAAATTAAACTCATTGAAATAAAAAAAATGAGATAATATAGTGAAAGAGATATTTCAAAATACTCAAAATATTATGTTATCTGAACCACATAAATAATCTAAGTTGATTTGACAAAAGAAAAAAATGTTTTACAGTGTAAACATGCAATTATGTGGGGGAGGGAATCAAAATTGTGATGTAAACAAAAAAAGTATTGCAAAAATGTTAATTCAAAGTTGCAAGAAATAAAGTCAGAATTGTGAGATGTTAACTCAAAATAACTAGGAAAATGTAAACTAGGAATTGTGAGAAATAAATTCAGAATTGTAAGATAAAAAGTCGCAGTAACCTTTATTATTATTTTAATTTTGTGGCCTGCATGCTAAACTTTGTGCACAGCAGAATCATTCATAGGCTACTTACATGAAATGCAGTACACTATAGGCCTCTCTTGAGTTTAATGGCAAGGGCCCCTTTTGCTCTCGAAACTCAAAAATCACCTATATACTTATTTATAGCAAGTCTCTACACAGTATAGCTATGTGCATGGCCAGCTCAGTGTACAAACTCTCAGCAGTCAGCCAGTCATAAACAGTGGAAAGACTGACCTATATTAATAGGCACCTTTGGCAGCAGAGCAACACGCTTGAGTTTCCCGCCTGAAATGTGGGTGCCTGCCAGATGACTAGGGCTGTCACTGCTGCGATAGCCTACCATCTGCTGTCTACTGCACACAATGGCAGGCAATGTGCACACAGTCCCAAGGGAGGGGCTTCAAGGGATGGCTCTGTACCACATGCTGCACTTGGACACTTCAAAACACACACACACACACACACACACACACACACACCACACACACACACACACACACACACACACACACACACACACACACACACACACACACACACACACACACACATGCATTTATGGAAGTGTGCATGATAGTGGTATTCCCTCATGGGCTATATGAAAGCTCAATATTAGGGGGGGAGGGTGGACCTCACTCAAAAATGACATTTCTTTTATTATTTACTTACCCACTTTTGGTTCCAAACATGTAGGCATAGCTTTCTTTTGCTCTATGGAGAATAGCCTAATATATTTTTAGAAATATTTTTGTTTGTGTGTCATTGGTCGGCTACAACCAAAATGGTTTTGTAAGCAACTTCAAAATAATTTATTTTGTGTTAAGGTTAAAGAAAGTCAACAGGTTTTGAACATAATGAGGGTGAGAAAATGATGACGGAGTTTTAATTGTCGGTTTAATAACCCTTTAAGTAGGCTACACCGCTTCATTTTACGACGGACATCACTGAAAATAATAATAAGTAGCAGTTCAGTCAAGGAGTCAGTCAGATGCAGTAACCTGACTGATTCAGTGAGCTCATGGTTCATTTAGAGAAGGATTCGTGAAAGGCTATGGTGAAAGGCGCTACTGGACTCGTTGGCTTTTTGAGCGATTCATTAAAAGAGTCGACTCAAAAGAGTTATTTGTTCGCGATTCAATTTGACTATGATATATTTTTGATTCACTAAAAGAACGAGTTCATAAGAGTCATTTGCTAATAGGAACACGCTGTTTCTGCAAAGCAGCTGGCGATTAGCGAAGTCTTCTCAGTAGAAAGATGTTTTTGTTGTTGCTGCCATTATTATGCGATAGTCTGTATTTTAAGCTAAGCTCGTTATTTAGGCTGTATAAGACTGACAATTTCCCTTCACTCTAGTAGGCTATGAATTGTCTATTCGATAAAGTAATTTTCCTCGATGTGCATGACATGAGTAAAAAAAAACATTAATACACATTTAGAATACATTATTAGACCAACGTATAAATAGACAAAATTGACTATTCACAACAGAAATATCAGTCTTTATTAAATTCCTTAATGTGTTCCCATTCTTATTCTAAATCTTGTTGCCCACGTCTTCTTTAAACACATCCAAACTACATAGAAAGCCATCACAAATAGTCAGCATTTTAGAAGCTGACCAACAGAGTAGGCTAATTTTACAACTTAGACCAATAATAACCTCAATCAAGGTCATGGCTTGGATTTCAACCTAAAGATTAAAGTGCTTTCTAAATTTACACATCACTGTCAGGGAGTACAACAGGTGTGTTTTGCGTTGAGCCAAAATGGCTACAGTAGCCATCAAGAACACAGTGCACTTTACAAAAGCCCAAACCAGCCATCCAATTTATCCCCACTGGGCTTTTGACATCTCTCAACCTGCACACTGACCATTTGAAAAATACAATAGTAAAGCGTTCTCTAAATTTGAAAGAAACATTTAAGAGCACATGTGTTAAAGGCTTGTAATGGCCGTCAACAGCAGAAGGCATGTCAGTGGGGCCTTGCGCCCCTCTATTCAGGGGAAATTGAGTGAATGGGCCTGCAAAACCAACAGACATGCAGAACAATAGAGCCAAAAGACATTATTTCATGGTCGAGTGGGCCTCTTTAGAGAGAGCAGCTGACCTGTGGAGAGCTGTGTTGTTCAGGGAGGGTGTGGGTCCACGGACCCCAAAGGGTGGAGATTGCGGCACCCCCAGGTCTGGTGACAGGGGATAGCCGTCAACTCGAAGAGACCTCAACTTCCATTACTGCGGTAAACACCCAGCCTTCAGAAGCGAACAGGACTCTCTTGACATGAACATGAAGGTGATTATTAGATGAAAAACTAGGTTCTGGGAAGGATGGAAGAACTGTCAATCAAAAAGTTAAATAGTACTGTTTGAATAAGTTTCAGGGTGCAATTCAGAGAATAACCCACAACCTACAAAGAAAAATACAAACGTGGCACATTTGAAGAGCATATTTTATTTTTAGGTGTGTAAATGACAACAGCTATTCAACAAGTTTGTTGTAATATCAAACAAGCAGGTAATAATTGTTTTACGGAACATATGTCAAATATGTAACATTGCATGAGAAATGAGTATGTAAGTTAAAGTGTGCTGCTTGTTTTCATGCATGCCAGTTTGCTACATATACTTGCTTCCCTCAAAGACTACAGAAAAAAAGGAAATACCAACAAACATTTAGACAGTAAAATGAAGACAAACAAAGAAAAATAAAAAAAAACACATTAAGCAGTTATCTACAATGTTATTTGAGCCAAAATAAATTAATCTCTCCGTAATGTAGATACGGTGAGGGACACAATGTGTAGTGTTTCTTTGAATACAGATGGTGAGTTTTGCATTTTATTATCTGGGTTACAATTAACAACAAGTAAACTTTATACAAAATATCATTCTGTCTTATTAAATTATTAAAAAAACGTGTTTAAACGCCAATAAGTAACGCTAATACTGCCGAATCCTTTAACATAGGGGTCTTTTTTTGCTCAGACAAACTTATCAATATAAATAACCTGGAACTATTTTACATGGGTTCTTCTTCTTCTCGGTATAAAATAATAAAACAGGACATTTCATTCAACATTTCATCTCATACGAGAGCAAAGCATTTGTCCAACACTTCCTTCAGTCAATTGTGCTTATATCCATTCCTGCTGTAACTCTCAGTAGCAGCGAGCAAAACCTTATTAACATTTTTCGAGAGCGAGAAAATGGGAGGAACTACGTTTACATCATTTCCCCTTCGGATGTTATCCTGACCCATCAATGTTAATGATATGTTTAAATACATTCAGCCACCACTAAAAATACCCACATACAACAAAACGTAAAGGTACTAATGACAAACCAACATTTATACAATATTCAAAAGTGCAATTTCCCCACATTTGGAGGCTGAATGCTACTACTTTTACGGTCAACCAATTGGTGTAAAGAGGACGGAACCTTTGAAAGGATGTTAAATTTACAGTACAGGCAAAGAAATTAGTGGCAGTGTTATTGAAATCAGAAGTATGAGATGGAAGGTAGTCAAATCTTAAACAGAACAGAAATATAATTAGAGATTTTCTTTATATCTTTGAAATAAATAAATTAGTAAAGATTTAATAAATAGAACCTACAGCTCTAAACGAACAAATCTCACCCATGTATCTGTTCTTGGAACGTGTTATTTATAATGCGACGTGCGCATTGATATTGGTACCAAACATAATTTCGGCTAAGAGGAGAACAATTTCATAAGCAGCAACGATGCTAGATTTAGACTTCAGTTGCAAACACAAGTCGGATTTTACGCCTCTCCAGATGTTCGAAGTATAATTCACTTCAACAACCTTCATTTTACAGCAAAAAAAATGGAAACCAAAAAACAAAATGATTGAGGTACCTTCCAGTAGACATTAACTTAGCAAATTCACACTATACAATACATTCAGTGAGTGTCCTACTCGTAAAAATAATAATAAGCGGGGTGGAACATTTGTGACGTTTGGAGCGGAAACGATTACGTTGCAAGTGCTATCCAGTTATTCCTCAACACTGTCTCTGCTCCTAACCCTAACAAACAACCACAGTAGTGCAACACTGCCAGTGCTCCCCTATCCTTAACACCAGTCTCTAAAATCCTCTAAAAAAAGCTTTAAAACTATCTGAAAATGTCTTTTATACAATTTAATCCTTTTTAAAAAAGTTCATTGAAAAGTAGCCCTTAAAATCAGCCCACTTTTTACGGCTAAAAATTGATAAAAATAACTATGTTAAAATACCGTTAGCTAAATACTGCAAATCTAGGGCTATTTGTATTTTGACTACATTTCCATACAAGTTTTTTTTAATCCTAAGCGATACATTGTTATATCAGTAGGTGTTTAGCAAACATCATAGTGAGTGTTTTTTGTTTCCTACACCAGATTGTCGGAGAGGTTAAATGCCGGTGTGATAGAGAAAAAGAGGGAGGGTTGCTGTAGTGCAGAAGTGAAGTTTAAAGGATGAGAGCTCTGGAAATGCAGGAGGCGGGGTTGGGGTTTAAGTAACGCCTGGCCTGCTCCGTCATGATCAGCTGATCCTCTGTTTTCCCAAAAACCACGGCCTCCCAATTGCTGTTGGCCTGTTGGATAAGAAAATGATAAAGCACAAAAATGTACTACAACTTAAATTAAAATTATAAAAATAAAAGCTAATTCAAAATATGGATAAATACTACAACAGTATATAAATAATACTAAAATTACATTGGTTTGTCCACAAGGCTCAAAGGTCTCAAATTTGTGTATAATGAAGAAGAATAAAACAAAACTGTTGACCTATTGGATAAGAACATAGGTTTTTGAGTTTGACCCAGTGTTGTTATTGTTTACTAAAACTATGATTTTTGTTGTTAACTGAAATTAAGATGAAATCCTATAAAAATTATTAGATTAAAATTATTAATTGTAAAAAATATATATTATATATATTAAATATATATTTTCTTGTAAAACTACCTGAAAGTTTAAGTGGTGAATAAAAGCTATATAGAAATAAATATCTATAAAAATATAAATGGCAATCCAAAATAGTAAATACATACTAGTAAAATAATACTGAAAAAACTGATTTGTCCAAAGGTCTCATGTTTATAACTAAAATTTAATTGAATTATAAAAAGATCTGAGGATTAATTGAGTTAATTATGTGTTAACTGCAACATACTCAATATAAGGAGATTAATGTCATATCAGATCCTTTTCTCTTGATTGTCAAGGAACTAATGAGTAAATTACCGGAGTGGTTGTTTGGTAAGGTGGCTCCTTTGGGTCATGTTTTCTCTCTTGCCCTGTGGGCTAAGGGGAGATACTAATGAAAGCGAATCCTTCAGTGATCTAGGAGAGCAACAGTTCTCCTCTCTCTCTGTCAAAGGCATCATGAGCATGGATCTGGTCAACAGGCCGTCACTGTGAGACTATGTGGAAAAAGAAGGGCGATGATGGTGGGTGAAGAGGGAAAACAAAATGATTGTAAACTCAAAACAGAAAAACGCTAATGATGCATCATTAGTTAGTAGAGTAGGATGATGGTCTTACCACGGCATTGTTGTTAATCTGCTGTTGGGGAAACAGCTGTACATTCAAACAGTCTTTTTCCCAGTTGTCCAACATAAGAGACTTCCTGACTTTCCTTGCAGGAGCTTCCATGTGCTGTGAACACCAAATGACACAGTTTAAAAATAAAAACGAGTTAACATTAGATGAAACTTTCTGAATATTTAAACAAAACCTATTTGCATGACTATGGAAACAGGAATGTAAGAAAGTGGCCAGTACCTCGTAAGATCTGTACTGACGTTGGTTCTGCACTTGTGTGAAGATGTCAGCCCCTGTTTCCTCTTTCAGAACCTCTCTGATGTCCTCCTCAAGAAGTGCCAGAGGCTGGGGCTGAACACACCCATGTAATATATCAAAAGACAAATTAGCGACTGAAGCCCCGAATAAACACATGAAGAGCCTTTTATAGGTGACTCTCATGAAACCTGTCAAGTCATATTTAACCTTAAAATAAAGAAAAATAAAACCTGTTTTTAGAATTGCATTGTGCATTTTCAGGACAATTAAGCATCTCATACATAATTGTATGCAAGAGAACACAAAAGCATTGCCAAATAATTTTTACTCACATCCTATATTGTTTTCTTCCCCATGTACTGTACCTCCATAGAAATAAAATAAGTACTGGAATTACTAAAAACTAAAATTGAAATAAAATATACAATAATTAATTCTAATGAAAACTAAAAAGTAATATGAAAAAACAAAAACATAATTATAATTATTAAATAAATAATACATTTAATATATAAAAATATTCAATTATACAATTTAAATAAAAATATTTATGTACAAATGTATTTATACATGATACAAGTATTTGTTGAACTGTCTTAAATTTATGCAATTTTTTTCAAAAATAAAGGTGTATTACAGTATTAGGAATCTAATGAAAGTCATCATTACAAAAAAACTTGACAGAAAAATGAGACCCTGACACAGTAATGAGAATTTTGAAAAATATCATATCAAGGTACATATAGGCTTTTTTTTTGTGTATCTTGCTGTAGCATTTTTACAGCAATTTACAGATTTACTAACAGCTTGCGCCAACACAAACCCTCTTTTGGTGTTAATAAACTACTGTCAGGATTTACTAAAGACACACAGTGAAAAATTAGTGAAATTGCGCGCACACTCTAATTTCCTAGTTCAGTAAATCTGGCCCTAGGACTTACCACCATTCTTAATGGGCCATGCATCTTCTCCTGGGCAGCCAAGGCATTTTTGAAAGGGGTGGGTGTTCTTGGAGTGTGGATTATAATATTCTTATGGAGTTTCGGGGTCCTAAAACTGTAAAGACAAAATACTATGAATTATTTCTTGATTCTGAGATTGTCAGCTCGTTATTCTCAAACAGCAGATGTGAAGAATAGGCCCCGACCCTGCGTTCTCCTTCTGGTGTTTTGGTGTAGTTTCTCTCTGGTGGGGTGTATTGAGGCATTTCTGTCCACATACTGGAGTGGATGTAAGAGCAGGATTGTCGAGGCTCAAGGGCTCACCACCGGACACGTTGAAAAACTAAGTTAAAAAAAAGTTTTAACTTCAAATTTTGAATGAATCCACAAATTTCTGTGCTTTAAAAGTTATGAAATGTTATACATTTATTTACCCATACCTGAGAGGGGGAGAATGGCAAGCCTTTGACAGGGGTGTTTTTTGGTGAGTTTCCACTGTTGTCTATAAAAGAACAGCAGTTCCTTTCATCTGCAGGTGACTGATCCTCTCTCTCTCTCCTCTTCTTTCTCATCATGGAAGCTGGTAGAGAGCTGAATCTGTTGGAAGGAGCCACAGACTTGCCTTGGTTCATTGCAGCACACTGCCTGCTCATCACAGGGACAGTTGGAGCATTTATTGAGTAGGCAAGGCTTTCTGTGCACCTCTCCTCAGTGGGGTTAGCGTGTTTTGGGGAGGAACCTCTCTCAGAAAGATCAAAGCTGGTCACATCACTCCAGGCCAAAGGGTCCTGCAGCATCAACACGCACAAATTATTCCTTTACTTTTCATTAGGTGGCGAATAAAAACTGCATTTTTGATGTACTTTTACTAAACTAAAGAACTAAATTTACAATGCCTAGAAAATAATATGTAAACAATACCGATATTAGTAAAGTTTTTAGTTTTTGTCAGAAATACTGTGAATAATTATGAATCTATAACTTATATTATAATACATTTTCATAATATATATATAAATATATATATATATATACACACACAGTGCTGGTCAGAATTATTTGCCCCCTTGGTAAATATGATCAAAGATAGCTATAAAAAATAAATCTGCATTGTTTATCCTTTTGATATTTTATTTTAAAAAGAAGCAAAAATCTAACCTTTTATAGAAGTAAAAGAATTGAAAGTGGGGGGGAAATCACATTTTGAAACTTTTTCTCCAAAACACATTGGGAACAATTATTTGATCGAATCCATGATACCATGTATCTGAACAAGACTTCCAGGACCTCTGGCAGAAAATTTGGCCCACAGCATTAAAGATACAGCAGAGTATTTCATTTTACACATGGGGTACTTTTTATCCCTGTATGAACCAAACCCATATTAAGTGTTTGACTTTCACTTCTTTTACTTCAATGAAAGGTTATATTTTTTCAATTTATTTTAACCATTAACCATTGATTAACCATGCAGATTTATTTTTTACAGCCATCTTTGATCTTATTTGCCAAGGGGGCAAATAATTCTGACCAGCACTGTTATGTATATATATATATATATATATATATATATATATATATATATATATATTTGTGTGTAATTCTCTGCTTACTGAGTCAATGAGCTCCATGGTCTCTGCAAACTCTGGAATAGTCTCTAGTGTGGACAGCACAGCACTGGCCTCAGCAGCCAGGAACTTGCTAGGAGAAAGAGGCAGAGGCATCCTAGCAGACTGGCCCTCCTCTAAACGGCACAGCTCCACCCCTCTGTCATCCACACTCTCTGTGGTGGTGACAGTATCATCCGGCAGGCTGTCTGACCAGCTGGAGTAGCTCTCTGGATTCTGTAATGGACCAAACCATTGAATTCAGGAAGGGAGTTTATGATAAGAAAAGACCAAAGGAAAACGAAAACTGCAGTGATGTGGAGAGGAGCGTTAAACTGAAAAATCAAACACACATCTGTGCCAAAAAACCTATACTATGAATATCTGAGATTATTACTTTTTGACCATAAGCTAAAATCTCTGGTAAACATTCAAGATATTAAGGTAACGATATTATGGTAATGATAACAGTAGGTTTGCTGACTATTGACAGGGAAACTGTGAATAAGTAATTAAATTTCATTAACCTACTAAATGTATATCAAACAGACTGAACTAGGAAAAACATTTAGAAAATGCAAATATATAATAATAAATGAACTGTGCCAATTTATTATATTTATAAGATGCATAAAATAATATAAAATAAATTTTAATAAGCGTAATAAAACAAATATATATTAAAAACATGCTTAGTTTTAGTAAATGAAACCACACAGGAGGGTGTGAGGCAGGGAGGCAGTGAAGGCGGGCAATATTTACTAAGCACAGCTAGAAATGAAGGTATGGGGGAGTAAGATGGGAATGGAGGGATCAATAGCGAACTATTCTACGCGCACACAAAGTGTTTCTTACACGAGGGCCCGACTGTCTTCTGACTTCACTCTCAGCTGACATTAGCAACAGCTCTAGCTCCTTAATTCTTTTCTCTTTGTCTGGGTCGTCATGGCACGGCTGTGAGGAACAAGAATCAGGAGGAAGAGGCGGAAAGAGAGACTGAGACAAAGTTTACTGACAATTTCACAAGACTTTTATGAGGTCCTGAATTTCACCAAGCAAAACCACCCAGTTGTGTAGTTGTATAAACATGATGTAGTTTATATTCAATGTACTAGATTAGAATAATGTCAATACGTTTCAATTCAAATTTGTATAACGGCATTGGTGAAATTCAGATATGGATCAGTTTAAAACACCACACCACACACATGCAGATTAAACAATTACCAACAAACATATGAGTCGTTTTTTATTTATTTATAGAAAAGACAAACAGACTTCAGAAAGCAGAAAGTTCAGAGATACAGAGGAGACTGAAGCATGCCGTGAGAACTGCACCATAGGACTTACCGTCATAAAGCTAGAGATCTCGACACTTATGTTTTCCATACACTGGTCGCTTTGTGAACCATACGGATATCTGGGCGGCTGCCAATCAAAAACAATATGAAAGCATGTTTGTTTACTGAATACTTCATATCTAATATTTATTATATTAAGTATAAAAAGGGATAAACAGATCAATTCTGTCCAATCAAAAATTATTTTAATGTCATGGCCGATAACAGAGAAATGGATGACAAATAAAAATTCTATACTATTTTCTCTAAATAAATGTAAAATAAAAAAATAAAAAAAAATCAGTCATTTTAAATTATCAAGTGACTTTAGACATCACAAAATTATAACAACAGTATAAAAATGGATATTCATTTTTATGAAATTGAACAAAGATTACATATAACAGTGTTATTAAAATATTAGTGTTTTAAAATATTAACATTAATTGAGCTTTAGATGACAGCAGAGGTAATCTAAATGTAAAAAAACTAGCTGGGAAATCTAGCAAGCATAATTAGTATTGACCACTAGCAATATACATCAAAATAACTCTAATCTCAACCAAAATATGATATCAATATATTGTGCATCCCATTTAAATATAAATTAATATCTATAAGATCACTGGTAGATTTAGATAAACCTTCTGGAACATCTACAAAATAAAAAAAAATAAGTATGCCACACACTTTATGATACTGATGCAAACATAGTATTCTTGTGAGTGTTATCACCTGTGATTGGCTGTTCATGATCAGTTGACTCTGGCCATGTGAATATTCCACAGCTTGGCTGGATTTGGGCCGTTTCTTCTGGCCAGGGTCACTTCTGTAGCTCTTGCGGGCCTCCTGCAAGTATCCCTCATGTTCCACCTTCCTGCGCATGGTGGAGTTCCAATGATTCTTAATGGAGTTGTCTGTCCTATAAACGTACAGTAAGGTAAATGTCATTCTCTGGCCTACACAAGAACACTGGTATTCTTCAATATTCTGTATAGCTTTAGAATAAAAATAAGAGCTTTTTACCTTCCAGGCAGCAGCTTTGAGATCTCAGCCCAGCGGTTGCCCAGACGTTTATGTGCTTCATAGATAATTCGATCTTCTTCCTGGGTCCAGGAGGATTTCTTCACTTCTGGGTTGAGGTGATTGTGCCAGCGCTCTCGGCACTGTTTGCCAATGCGGCCCTGTAAGTGCTTGGCAATCACTGACCACCGTTTGGGCCCATACTTGTGAACTAATTCAATCACCTGTGGAGAGGTCAGAAACAAAGTACAGCACTAGGGTTATAAAATATCCTCTTCATTTGAAACTCCATCCATATGAATAGTTTTCCAAAAATCTGTAAGGATGAACTCCAAATTATTGAATCTTGGACACATAAAAACAGTCAACCCCGGTCGTTGAGCTGACGTAAAATTGGACAAACTGATATCTCTTCTATTTTTATTTACAAGAGCTAAACTAAATTCTAAACTATAGACTGCACATTTCCATCATGATATTCAGTACCTTTCAAAAGTCGGGGGTCAGGCAGATTTTATTAAAGAAATTAATGTTTTATTCAACAAGATGCATTAAACTGATCATAAATGACAGTAAACATTTATAATATGACAAAATATTTCTATTTGTAAATAAATGCTGTTATTTTGAACTTTGTATTCATCAAAGGATCCTGAAAGCAATTTATCAGTTTCCATAAAAACAACTGTTTTCAACATTTTTAAAAAAATAAAATAAAAATAAATTGAGCAGCAAATCATCATATTAGAATGATTTCTAAAGGATTAATTGACACTGAAGACTTGATTAAAAATGCTGAAAAAATTTGGAATAACAGGAATAAATTGCATTTTAAAATATACTTAAATGTTATTTTAAATTGTAATAACATTTCACAATATTACTGCTTTTACTGTATTTTTGATTAAATACATGCATCCTTTATGAGCATAAGATAATTTCAAAATCATTAAAAAAAAAAATCGGACTAACCCCAAACCTTTGGATGGTAGTGTATGTACAACTTCAGTTTTACATTACCATTATGTAATGAACAGGGCAGAAAGAAACCTCTCGCATTTATACCAGCATCAGTTCTTCTGGAATGTTGTCAAAAACAAAAGCTTTCAGTTCTATGGGTGATAGAGGAGGAGGACAATGACTTTGGCATTCTAAAACTCGGAATCAAAACTAAGAGATCATCACACCCCACCTAATCCTACATCTATCGCCATTTATCCATCCATCTCTGTCTTTCTCTGAGGACACAGAACACCCAGCTCGTCTTACCCTCTGATCCTCCTCTTTTGTCCAGGGTCCTTTCACCAGCTCCGGGTTGAGCACCTTTTGCCAACGGTGCTGACATTGACCATCTGTCCTTGTCTACCAAAGTGCAACAAAATCCCACATCAACACCTGCAGCTAGTACACATACACCTATAATAACATCTTTACTAACACAAAGACCTGTCACTAATAATACAACATAAATTGAACAATAGTTCTGCTGTAATTCTATCTAGTCTTTTCATTTGCAACAGTATTTTCAGTCTAAAGTTAGAACTTGACACGTGGCTCACCTTTTGCCTAATTTGTGTAAAATAGATTTGTTTTAAAGGTACACTATGTGTCTTTTAGCGCTCTAGCAGTTAAAGTAACACCAAGTAACTTTTCCTCTTCGGTCGCCCTACTGGTTGGAAACGAAATTGTCCATTGCCGTTGTCGTAAATAATTTAGCCTACCGTCGCACGCACGCTTGTTGTTTATCCAGCACCGGCTTTAGAATGAACGATGTCCACAGACAAGGCAGAGTATGTTACACGATTTCATGAAAGGATGATGTATTGCGACATCAGAAACGAAGAAAAACTAAATAATAACTATTGTAGCGCTTGACGTAAAGCAGTCGAATTTTGTAGTTCTTTTTGTGCACGGGTTCCTAAACGAAACCCCAAGTTAAATAGTGCCAGTAAAAAAGCGATACAGACCCCGTCAGGCTATGGCAGAAGTGTCATTTAACTTATTTTAAGTCGATGTACCATCACAAGGGTCTTGGAAATATATTATGAAGGTTGAAAAACTACATAGTGTTACTTTAATAAACAAAACTACATGCATCTTGCAGAAGAACACTGTAGCCTGAGCTACTTTCTCTCTGTTTATGTATATGACAAGTTACACAGGTACGTTGACGTCCCGCTCAGTCTAAAATAGTCTGAATATAAACACTTATGATATGTGTACTGATGTTTTGGAAGATGGATTCATGATGTACTCAGTGTTCCTTTAAATATTTAACATTTTAATTTAATTTAAAATATTTCAGAAGACACTTCTGAAATGTAGTTCTTCCATAGAAAGATAATAAATATGTGGAAAAAGTAAGTAATTCACTTTACAACTAGACCAGTTTTTAACATTCCAAGCCACAGGTACACAATTTAAAAAACACTTTCAAAGTCATGATTTAGCATCTGATTCAGTGAGTTACTTACTGGGAAATAATTGGCGATTAATTTCCAAGCATCGGCTCCATGTTGCTCTACAAGTTTCTTTAGCTTCTCATCCTGTTTGTGAAACAGAGATCATAAAGTTTTCCATCTCAGAAACAACTAGCCCGCTGTGACAGCAGCACTAACAGCACTGCAGCCATTCCCACCCCTTCCCGTTTCATCATTGAACCCCAAGGAGTAAGTATGATCTCATTTGAACTTAAAATAGCACATGTGGAATTGGTTACAAATTAGAATTCATGTATTAAGTACCTCATCCCGGGACCATTTAATTTTGCACAGGGTCTTTTTAGAACTCTTGGAGTCCCTGCTGTCAGGATCTGTAGAATGACGTTCATCATCCTCATCTTCACTGCAGCCATTAAACACAAACAGACACACATAGTCAAACACTATTAAAAGAAAAATATCTATTCTGACACAAACCATTGAACAGACAAGCTTGATCAATCATCTGTAAATACAAAATGCAAACAGTTTAGAAAAGCTGCTAGCTTGTTAAACAGGACATGCCTGAGTATAATTAGTCTGCAAGCAAGCAAAACAAGCTACAAAATGAATTCCAGAAGTATTCAAAATTCAAGTACATTGGTTTCTGCATTCATACATAAATGTAAAGATGTTTGGGGTTTTTTGAAAATATATTTTTTCCATTATCCTAAAGTCTAAAATACATTCAGAAAAAATAAATAAATAAGAAGTAATTTTCACACAAGCAACTCAAAGTGACAGTTCAGACTTCAGCCTATAGCCTTGTTGCCTGGTAACATTTCACCAATGCAGTGAGGTAGAGAGTTTTTAATCAACACCATGTACTGGGTAGTTAAGTCTCCCTGGGATACCAGAGCACAAACTTAATGGAAAACCATTCATCCAATGCTATAGGTGACTACCAACATACACGAAGCTCAAGCCTTATTTGTTGTAAAGCTAAAAGATATTCTAGAAGAACAAGGAAGGAAGTCTGATCATTAAAGAAATATGCAACAGCTCATTCAACCAGAATGCCTTGCTGCAAAGTCTAAAGTTGTGAGGAAATGTGTTTAGGCTGAAGTCCAAACTGGTACAAATATGGAGGTGCAAAATCCTTCTTGCTGCCAGTCTGCCTGTTTATCATCGAAACATTGGCTCTCTGTATTACATGCCACCAGATGAAAGAAGTGTTTCATTTAAGAAACATGATTTAGTATGATCTCCACCCTCAAGGAAGGGGTGAGGTGATAAACAAGCCCATTTTACTTCAGAGGTGATTTGCTTACATCATTCAGTCAGGAGGCAAACCAAACTGACCAAATCTGTACAAACGACAAATCCACTCAGTCAGATTAAGGTCTTCAGCTGGTCTTCTTTTTAAAATGTCATTCAGATATCTTCCATTAATGTCTGACACGGAAATGTACACACTTTCCATAGACCTAATGATTTTTATACAGTACAAACTGTATATTATCTCCCCTTACACTAACCCTCCCCTTAAACCTATTCATCACAGAAAACTTTCAGCTTTTTTACATTTTCAAAAAAGTATGATTTATAAGCCGTTTTCCTCATGGTGACCAAAAAATGTCCCCACAAAGATGACAATATCGGAAATATACAAAATATTTGTGGGGACATTTTGTAGGGTTTACCAGGACACACACACACACACACACACACACACACACACACACACACAACACACACACACACACACACACACACACACACATAAATAATATCATGGTCATGTTTGTTTAGGCACAGCAAGATGTATGTCACCGTTCTTCATAAACATCATCTTTTGGAAAATCTGACTCACATAGTTTTATAAACCAAACTACAATAAGTGTGCAAAGCATTACGCACAAGATTAATATTCTTACTCCTTTATTATTATTTTAATACAGATAGTTTCATATTTATTGTGTATCTCTATAAAAACAAATCCATTTTTACAGCTAATCAACTTAATATAAGTTGTTGTATATTAATTTCCAGTTACATATGTGCAAATGTTTACAAAGTAAGATACAACTGATTAAATATTCTGCTTTAGTAATAAGATTTTTTCCTACATACATGTTATGTTAGTAATCTGTAGTTATTATGTAATGCCATATTAAGGCACCAGTACCCAACTGTTTCATCTAATACCATATAATCCTCTAAAGCTGGAACACTTGCACCTTCCCCCATTTCTGCTTTGTGACCACTCTTACTTGTAGATTAATTTAAAATACATTTAAAGTAAATTCAATTTAAATTACAAGTTTACAATTTAATTACAATTTAAAGTACATTTTATTTACTTGTGGCCAGTTTCGTTTAATTTTTGTACTAAGATTACTTCAGAAATGATAAAATAGCCGGTTAGCATGCTAGTTCACTCTAGTTCAATAGAGAATGATCTAAGACAGGCTAACCACTAGCATTCAGGCTAACACAATGAACTTATCTTAGACATTTGAAACTGTTTGACAAATCGCATTTGGCATGAGGAAACATTATGGTAGAACTAGCGATAAGAAATATGTTTTATAAACACGAGTCAGTATTTAACTCATGATCAACCTCGTTGATCAGCAGGTGCAACGTGATGCGTCATAGGGACCTGTCATTTCATGTTAAATATCATAATTTAATAACGTTTTAGATTATATTGTGCAATTCAATTCTTAATTTTGTTATTTTGAGCTTCGATGTTGCCATAGCGATTTCTGTTGCGTCACAGATCTCTTAAAAACTCCAGATATATAACGTTATACTATACAAGATATATAACAATCTTCCGATGTTTTAAGCTGGGCATCAACATAAGATAACAATTAATTATTCTAATTTAATTTAAGATTGATTTCGCTTTTTATATTTGATTTAGTTTACAAGGCACTGAATAACATCCATCATCTCACCTGCGAGACTTCATATTGGGCATGTCAACTGTGATCAAGTCCCGTTCTTTTCAAAAGAAAATGTCTTTAAAACATCCAATGATGCAATTCTTCTTGAAGTCAAAACACACAGATGACTTTTATCCAACCATGCCACTGTCACACATGGGTATATTTTCCGCAAAAAGCTTCAGATCCGTACAGTCACATCCCCGAGAGCACTAATGCAATAAATATGAAACAATGAAAAATGCCCTTCCAAAATTCTTATTATTAAATAATAAAAGTAAATAGAAAACTTCTAACTTAGTGCGATCTAAAAATGGTAAAGGAAGAAAATACATAAATATAACTCTGTGTTAGTCTTGCCCGCACTGAACACACACCCCTCTGTACTGTCACTCTGTACTGTTTCTCAGCGCGTGTGTTTTTTTCCACTCATTCTGTTTCATTTTTTGTCCATCCCGCCGAATCTCGCGCCCAGCCTTCTTCCGGAAACGGGTTTGAATCTGCGCACGCGGCCTCGCCGCTGATTGGTGGAAAACGGTAGGCGGAGCAGCGCGCTCTTGTTGTTGAACAGCAACTGGACTGTGACACTCGCTGACGCCCTTTTTTATTTGCATGCAGCTAGAGTTACTTTTACTCATTACTTAGTATGTTTACAGCTGATAACGTTTTATATTTAAATAAACCAAACAAATATATATCGTAGCGCTTTATTGTCAGGGTTTGAATATTAGAATGTAAGTTACAGCACTGCAAAATAAAAATGATCTCATTGGATACGTCACAGAGTTTTCTCATTATAAGCCCATGCTGCCCTCTTGCGGATATTTTGTGATTTTATTTTGCCTTTGGAGGATTCAAAAAATTGAATAAATATCTGCTTTGTTTGGCAGTTAGTTAAAAAATACTATAAGCAGGTTTACGAAAAACAAACTTATAAGGGACTTAGCATGTAACAAATATTATTAAACGTTTGCCTTGCCATGTTACAGGTTTTTTCAATTTTAGTTATGATAAATTCCATTATTTTACATAATATAATCTAATATGACTTTTCAGCAAATCTTTCAAAAGTAAAACAAATATGAAACAAAATCATTAAAAAATGTAAAAGGCAAGATACAAAAATAGCAAGTTTATATAAAAAAATGTAATAATAACTTTTTTATTAATGTATGACATTTAAACCGTGCCCCCGTCCTTTATTTTAAAACATACTTGTCCTAACAAGTTACCTTGCAAAAATCGACAGTTCTGCCCATAGACATCATATAGAGACTATCTGATGTCTATGGTTCTGCCGCTAGATGGTGCTGTTGTTTATGCTCCTTTACAACATTATTATTCTTCGTTCCTCGCTCGCATTTAGTCGCGTGACTGATTGTTTCGGAACTTCGAAACAAACGTCAATGTGTCTTTCTTTCACTGGCGGTTCATTGGTAATATGATGAATGTAGGAGACTACAAATTCTTTCCGTTAAGCTAGGTCAGTATTTAGTACCCAGACACGCCGAGTTTGGTATTTGAATCGTTGGACTTCCTTTGCCTCCCGACACGTCATTGGAGTCAGTTGGATGGAAAAAGTGAGAAAATAAGGCAAGTTATGTCTTGACTCTCTTTGAACAATATGAAGCTCGTGAGTGACTCTAGAAGTACGTCGGTGGTTGTAGTACAGTTTGGGCTGTAACAGGTCTATTCTCTGCGATAGTACACAATGTACATTACGTAATAAAATGTTTATTTATTTATTTAACAGGCAAGCCAAATGCCAGAAATACAGTGCTCTACAAAAAAGGAAACAAATGTGAGCCACCGTCTGCCAGAAACGAATGTCTTCCAGTCAGGGTTTTGTTTTGAAGCTTGATTTCAGTTCAAAATATTGTTTCTAGCCGTCTGAAAATCTAGTTACAAAAAGCTTCCTATTTACAACATATGGCCATCATGAATTAAAGAATTCAGGCCAGGGTCATTATTTTCGCCATTTATGTCATTTGAATGTGTTGTGCTGCAGCAGTGCTAATTCTCTCTCTATATATAATATTAATAATAATACTTATTATTATTATATTAATTTTAATAAAAATAGAGACTGATAATCAGTTTTATTATCACTCTTTAGTAATCAGTTATTTAGTACCAGCTACTATATTGTAGTCATAATTGTTTGAAACTATAAATACAAATCAGTTCATATTGGTTATTACTTATTAGACAAAGATAATCTGTATTTGTATCAGTCAAAAAGTATATATATTGCACAATCCCTTGTTTTTTAATATTTCATTAAATTGAACTGATTTCTTAAACTAGCCTAATTTGACAACAAAACTCATGGATGATTTATTTTTAAATTATTCATGGAATAGTTTCTCATTGAGAAATGAATCTATGAATCCTGTGTGGGCTAGTCTGTGTTATTCAGTATTCTTGAGGAGTAATGTTGACCATTGAAATAAAAATGATATGAGCAACAAGTGAAATATTCACCAAGCCTTCTGTTAGAAATTTTATTGGAAGTTAAACTGTCCTAAGTTTTTTTATTGGTTTCTTTGACACACATCCCACTTATAGATTCCAGTGTCTTTAGATATAACATTTTTAATAATGTAGGATTACACTCAGTCTGATATGAAAGCTGTACAAACCTGCACTGATGCGTTTCGGCACGGCATGAATCTAGGTTTTAATGTGTGACATGTCTGTGCTAGTTTATGTCTGTTCATTTGCACTTTCTTTTCACTGCTCAAACCTGTTCGACAGTTTGAGGTGTTATAGTATGAGGTCAGGTTTGATAACAGTAACTTTTTGACACCTTCTATGTAGTGATGACATTAACTAATTGGCTATAGTTTCCTGAAATTGCATAATAATGAGCCTGAAGCTGTGGTATAATTTGTCCTGATTTTATTTTGTTCATTTGAAATAAGCCTTTGACAGTGATCTTTCACTTCTCATGTCATGCATAAAGAAACCAGTTTCTAGTTTCAGTTTCAAAGTGAAGTGTTTCTGTTTGGTTATTTGGCTCTGACTCTGGAACAGACATTTCAATAAGGCCATGCTTCCTCGTGGTGACTGTTTAAAGTAGAAGAAAACTGCAGGTAAATCATTAGGTCTGGGCAGATGCACTGGGAAGTTTATTTATTTGTATATTGTGAACAACAGCCTACTAGAGCTCCAATATATCTGGCACATTTGAATATGCATGTGAGTCATAATCATTAAACTCCCTCAAAATCTTTGAATAGTTCAATGGCCACGTAGGCAAATAAACCTGTGACATTCCTCCAAGCTCACATGAATGCAGAAAATACAGATCTCAGCGATAGGTAAACTATGTCTGCAAAAGCAACAGTCTGTTATCTCATCTGGACACATTTTGTTTGTATTTCATGTCATGCAGTGTGATGAGTACGTATTCTACTGCTTATTTTAAAAATAATTATAATATGCGTAAAGATGTTTATTATTCTAGAAAATAATATTTTATAAGTCTATTTTGATGAAGCTGGTGCAATTAAAATGTCTCACAGAATTTCGGTACATAGCCTAGCTAATTATTTGAATTCAGGTTTTTGTAATAATGATAATAAAAAGCTTTTTATATTTTATCATATATATACTGTATACTGTATATATAGATTTGGTTATTTTTTTATTATTTTAGTTTTTTTTTACCTGTCAGCAAGCTACAACTGTTGTTGAAAATGCTTTTTTTTTTATCATAAACTGAGGAATGTCGGTGTTCCTTTGCACAGAAATATTTATCAGCGCTCATTCTCTCTCTCCTGAGCTGCTCTTCAGAGGCTCTGCCTGGCCTTTAAATCTGCATCTTGTAGGTCCAGTGTGGCGTTTTCTAAAAATACCTCATATACAGTACCTCAGAGGGGAAGGGGAATGTCGCCCACCCAGAGAGCACTGGTGTGTTTCACTTGACAGAGGGAGTATGTGGAAGTGGCATATGAAAGAAGAATATCCCCGTTTGCTCCCTCCCAGTTGGAGAGAAGCAGAGGGGAGGATAAAGAATGCGAGGAAAAGAGAGGTGGAGACTAATCGCTTGGCTGGCCAGACTGAGGCTCCTCTCTGTGTTCATGCCACACTTGATTAGTGACTCTGAGTGGCCTTCCTGTCCTGTCATGCAAGGCCCTCTGGAGCTAAATTGGACGCTGGACACCGCTGAAAAGAGCACTTGACGGTGGTAGAACATCTTGCTTATGTTTATGTTCTGTGCAGGAGCATAATGGAGAGTTCCCATCCGAATCAGGTGTGCACAAGAGCCAGGGGAGCATTCTGAGGACCCGTGACCCGTTGCTTGTGAGATTCTGAGAGGCCTCAGGATGGAGGAGCAACCCAGTTTGCCCAATGTCAGCATTCCCTGCTACAATGAACAGAGAGACAAGAATAAACGCTATACTGTGAGTCACATTACCTCTGATGCTCTCATACACGCTCTGTCTCACTCTTTTTGAAATATTATGTTAGAGCATCGGATATGTGAACGTTTTCATCCTTGTATCGTTAGGTTTACAAAGTAATGGTCAGTGTTGGGAGGCATGACTGGTTTGTGTTCCGGAGATATGCAGAGTTTGATAAACTGTACAACACTGTAAGTAAATTGATTTGTAGTTTTAAAATATAAATCCGTTTTATATTATATGTATCTTTTTTTGTAAAATGTCCTGTACAAACCATACACTACCTTTCAAAAGTTTGGGGTCAGTAAGATTTTTTAAAGATTTTTAAAGAAGTCTATTATAATCAAAAAGGCTTTGTTTATAGTATTTGTTAAAAATACAGTAAAACAGTAATATTGTAAAATATTATCACAATTTAAAAGTTTTCTATGTCAATATATTAATTTGTAAATATAAATAAAATAATTGTTACTGACTCCATGCGTTTGAATGGTAGTGCTTTTAAAAAAAATATAATGTGTTTTTCCACAGTTGAAAAAACTGTTTCCTGCTCTGAATTTGAAGATTCCTGCTAAGAGAATATTTGGAGACAATTTTGACCCAGGTATTTCACATTTCCTTGATTTCTCATGAGTTAATGCTTATTGTACAGAGCCCGTAGGAAAATTCGGTCATCTCGTGCGCATACATTAGTGACTTTGCTTCATTTAGCTTAACAGAGATCATGTGTATTTGACAAATTTGATTATCCAACAGTGTTCCGTACAGAAAGTCAGCCATGCTAAATCTGCTCTGCCCGAGCCTATAAAATCTTTGTCCTTGTTTAATCTCATGTTATGCTCTCAGACAATGTGGCAGCAAAGTTGTGTGCATAAATAACAGAATGAGAATGCACACCCAAGTACCAATTGTATTTAACTCATGTGAGACCAATTATGTGGCCAGTATGTGGTCAAGATCTTTTTCATATAGAAATCATCTGGTCATTGGAAGCACATGCAAAATTTGTGCACACGTTCTAAAGGCTTCTTCACCATTGGTAGGATTCTTTCTCTGCTTTTCTTTCTCTTCCCCCCCTCTTTCTCTCTGGATAATTGCTGTCTCACTGGACAATAACAGTCTAATTATTTGGTGCATATATTTACGATAGCTTCCCATGCTCCACTGAGGGTTCACTTTGTATTCACAGCATTGGTTTTGATAAGTTACTGATAAATTTGTTATTTCCTGTCAGAGGTGATTTTAGTCATAAGAAGTTCTCAAAAATGGGTCGTAGATCTGATTGGGTCATGGACGGCATGATAATATCAAAAGCTTGCATTATAACTTTTGGATGCACAGCTTTTGACATCAGCAATCATGCTCTCCTTTTTTTTGTTGGTGCAAATTCACATGTCACTTCCTGGAAGCTAGGTAAATAAGCAGATGCCAAGATGGACAGGTTGCTAGACATCCGCAAAAACCATGAACAAAAATATGCTAGATTAAAATAATGATTCAGACTACATGGATAAATATGGGTTTACTTGCAATGAGAATAAACATGGTTTGTGTCATGGTTTACCACAAAGTGTTTAGTGCAATGAATTATTGGCTACCAAGAACATGAAACCAAAATTCAAGAGCCATTTTGAAACCAAAATTGTACATTATCCTATTCAGCCTGTTTTATGGTTATAACTGTGAATTTTTTTACCTAGGCAGTTCTTAATAATTGGGATTTTTGTGTCCTTTTTATGATAAACATTTGTTATATTGTGTTGGCTCACTACTTGATTAATGTAAAATCGGGCAAAACCAGATGAGAACTACTGCTATGCACATTTTTATCAAAATTATTTTTTTATGAAGCGCCTATGTTTTTGTGTAATTCTTAGAGTTTATAAAGCAGAGAAGAGCGGGGTTACATGAGTTCATTCAGAAGATTGTGTCCCATCCACAGCTCTGCAACTAGTGAGTATATCATCCAGTTTTTTAATGTTCCTCCAGTTGTCAATGCATCTACATTTTTGTAAAATTTGAATGGTCTTTGGATGGAAACAAGCCAAATCCAGCCACAACTAGATATCTCTCTGAACTTTGAGTACAAAGTTGATTTGATTATATCTTGTGAACTTGTGCCAAATAAAAGATGCTTCTTTTTGATTCTCGGTCAAATTCACCATGGTTACGGTTCTTGTTACAGAGAGCTGTTGATGTTAGCTTATATTTCTCCTCACAGCTGTGGCTTTGTATCGCCTCAGTCAGACTTCTAACATGTGAATGTTCATTTCAAATGCGCAGTCCTGATGTCAAAGACTTTCTGCAGATGGACAAATCTAAAAACTTCTCTGATGCCTCAGAGGATGAAGATGACAAGGTAGGTATTTGAACTAGTATTATGTTTTTAATAAGGTATTGAGTAAACTGTCTTTATACTTTTTTAGCTGTCTCACTTTGAGTGGTATGTAGGTATATATTAAGCATTTTTGACATGCTATAGTTATTTATAAATGAATGTTTTGTTCAAAATAGAATTATGCATTAGCTTTTATTTTAGGTTTTAAATCTAAGATTATATTTATGTACTGTTCATATGCAAATAAATTCATAATAAATAAATAAAAAGAAATAAAAGTACAAGCTTTCTCTACAAATTTGAATTGAGTCATACCTAGTTGTTGTATTTTTGTCATATCTCTTACAGAGTAACTCTACCTCTAGAAACATTAACCTGGGACCATCTGCAAACCCACAGTAAGTGTTTTATAATTGTTTAAAATAATTGTATAGACTTTATTACTTTGTAAAGTGATAAATATTTATAAATTTGGTAGCAAAAAATGGTGGAAATTAATAGGGATGCACAATATGTCGGCCACCGTATCAGTATCAGCCGATATACGTTCATTGTTAATGTTGTCGTTATCGGTTCGATATATTAAAGCAGATAAATAATGGAATTTTTCCTTCGACTGAGACACTAAAAATGCGCTCTGTTCACCATGATGTTTTTGAATTGCTTGAAATATGATTGGAATCACAAAGGAAAAATGCCATTAAGTGTAACATACTTACACATATACTTACAGCAAGTCAGTCATATAGGCTACATACAGTTATAATTGTGTTTGGGACATGGCTTTTAATGTTGAGATTTTTGTGATCAGGCTCTCAAAAATTATATAAAAATTTGGATTTAGATTTATCTGCCAATATATCGGTTATCGGGTTTCAAATATAAAGAATTATCGGTTAACATATCGGCCAAATTTTTCATATTAGTGCATCCCTAGAAATGAATGATGCAAATGCCTTTATTTTAGCCTTAATTTCCGTATTTTTTCCATAGAGCAAAGCCTACTGACTTTGACTTTCTTAAAGTCATAGGAAAGGGAAGCTTTGGAAAGGTACATTTTCTTTTTAAATATAATACATTTTGATAAAACTTTTGTGAAATTATTGACTGCCACAGTAGTGAGAGAAACTGAAACTGGGTCAATTCCTTGTTTGTAGCATGTTATGTGTGAGTTACTGAAAGCTCTGAATGTCACTGAGCCTTAATAAATTCTCTCTTTTGTTTGCTGTATGGTTAGCCATAGTGTTTGTTTCTAAGCCACGGACTCTCCATTCAGGAAGTGAAAGTATCTCAGTTATGAAGTTAGAGCTTGTCTGTTTTTTGTCCACGAGTGGCCGTACTGGAAGGTGAAACTATTACTAACCCATCGTGTCCTCACCCACACAAAGGTTCTGCTTGCAAAGAGGAAGCGGGATGGGAAGTGTTACGCCATCAAAGTCTTGCAAAAAAAGGTCATTTTAAACAGGAGAGAGGTAATGATTTTCTTTGTTTAAAACCAAAACTTTATTAATCCTCACTCTCTCTTATGTTCTTTGACATTTGATTAATGAATACCTTTGATATTCTTTTCACGCCAGCAAAAGCACATTATGGCTGAGCGTAATGTGTTGCTGAAGAATGTTAAACACCCCTTTCTGGTTGGACTGCACTATTCCTTTCAGACAACAGACAAATTATACTTTGTCCTGGATTTTGTCAATGGTGGAGAAGTGAGTATTATTTGTGGTTGTGAAACTCAAGGCTGACATTTGGCTTATCACATCTCAAAAGCCACTGTTTGGTAGATTAAACCAATATGTTATAAATAGAGCTTTTGCTGACAGTGACATTTGTCATTGTATGTCTTAAAGGGATAGTTCACCCAAAAGTTGTCATCACTTGCTCATCCTTATTTCATTTCAAACTCACCTCTGCCTAACTCAAAAGATATTTTGAAGAACTGTTTTTTTTTTTCCGGACAAACAACAAATTAAAAGAAAAAGAAAAAAAATCATACAGGTTTGGAATGACATAAGTGTGAGTAAATAATGACATAATCTTTTGGTGAACTATCACTTTAACAAGAAAATGTAGTAGATTGCCATGTGACATGTAAGTGAGATGAAGCCCATGCATGACTGTTGCAAATTATTGGTCATTTTATTGTAATTTTGCATGGTTCCTATTCACATGCTCAGTTAAACCACTGGTCTGACTTCCTATTTTTTTAGGTTTTATAAGTCTGATGAATATATTTTTAAATGTCAGCTAATGAAAAATCACATAAACAATCAGTAGCATTGTGAGGCAGGCTACAAAATAGCCATGACTAACCATGATGTAATAGGTAGCCTGACTATTTTCTGCATTTACTAAGTGAATATTGCAATTTTTGATTTTTTTCCATTACAGCTTTTCTTTCACCTGCAAAAAGAGCGGACCTTTCCTGAACCCAGAGCGAGGTTTTACATCGCAGAGATGGCAAGTGCTCTGGGTTACTTGCACTCTCTAAACATTGTTTACAGGTAAATTCAGCTTTATTAAAAAATCACTCAAGCTATAAATACACAGGTTTGGTGGTTCTCAGATGATGTTTAGCTGTTAAAGTGTGTGAGAATTCCCAGGCGCAGAGAAATATTTAACAGACACATTCTACACCCCTGGTTTTCCCTATTGTTGCCATAATTTGACTTGGAACTGTACTTTACTATAGTCATTTGAAATTACACTCACGTGTGAAATGGCCATCGTGAGAGCGTAGTTTGCATTCATAGGGTGTGTCGGGATTGCTATTCATATGAATTAAATGGCTTGTCTTGTCATATTATAATAGCCATAATTCACTGTTGATGGTTTTTCTGTGTAATGTTCTGTGTAACATTTTTCAGCTGAATTGTTCCTGGCTAAAAACATATGACAAAATGCTAACGCTTTAAGTGTTCTTGTGTTCCCAGGGATTTGAAACCAGAAAATATCCTGCTGGACTCTCAAGTAAGTATCCCTCTTTTTCCCCCACTTTTATCATTGCCAGAGCATAGCTGATCAACGTTGTGAGAGTTCCAGGGGAAACAGAGTAATCTACCCTCACTGTGAAGTATAACAAACCCTTTTGATTTTCCGAGACGAGGTGTACGAAGTATAGCTTTTGCCAGCCAAATAAAATATAGCAATGAAACCGAAGACTTATTTTTAATTTGTAAGAATGCGAGAGATTAGTTTAAGTTTTATTTGTGCATTTCCTGTCAAATCTGATGAAACTGAGATTTCAAGGCCCTGCCAAATATTCCAGTCAGACACTAGATTCTTTGGCTCTGTGAAGAATAGGCCTTTTGTGTGGTGACATGCTTCCTGAAAATGTTCCTGTTGGCATCTTTTGTTTGTTAAGGGACATATAGTCTTGACTGACTTTGGACTGTGTAAAGAGGGCATCTCCCAAGCAGACACAACGACCACATTTTGTGGGACACCTGAGGTATTAAAATAAATACAATGGATGAATGATGCTTACACTACTGTTCAAAAATTTGGGGTCAGTAAGTTTTTTTTATTAGGAAATGAATACTGTTAATAAAGCAAGGACATATTTAATTGATCAGTAAAATGTTTTTATTTTAAATAGGTGCTATTCTTTTGAACTTCCTATTTATCAAAGAATCCTGATAAATATATATCACTGTTTCCACCAAAATATTTAACCGCACAACTGTTTTCAACATTATTAATAATAAGAAATTATGTAATCATCATGATCAATGATGCTGAAAATTCAGCTTTGGAATTTGGAATTGTCAGGAATAAATTACATTTAAAATAAGATTTAAATGGCAATTTTTTTTTACAGACCAAAGACTTTTGAACGGTAATGTATAGCATGTGTCTTTAATTTTATGGTTGAAAAGAGTGTTTAACATGTTACTGTAATATGTTACAGTGAATATATGGTTTAATTAGTTGTTGCATGTAAAAAAATACTTATTGTGATTTATTTTTGTTAAATTGTTACATATTTGGTCATCACACTTGCCTAGATAATCCTTGTTACATTTTCTTCAGAGAAAATAGTGCTGTAGTCGTGACTTCGAAATCCGGAATACTAATTCACCAGTGGTTCCCTCGAGATTTTCCTAATGGGTTTTACAGTTTATAAGTAAAATAAGATCTGTGGTAAACATATGTTTTGCTCTACAACATAAATTACACACACTTACACCCCAAATGTTATTTTCTAGTTCCTTATTAAAAACATACATTATAAACATAAACGCTTCAAAATTCGCCTTTTCGATTTGGGCGTGTGTAATTTATGTTGTAGAGCAAAGCATCCAAATATCGTCAAGTTATGTTTACCACAGACCTTTTTTTACTAATAAATCTCAAAACCCATAGGAAAATCTTGAGGGAACCAGCGAATTAGTCTTCCGGGTTCTGGCGTCATGGCTGCTGCACTCTATTAACTGCAAATTAAGCTTTTGGAGGGTAGAATAACAACGATTTTAATGCAATACTTGCATTCTTTTGTTGTTATGATAGTATCTAGCTCCAGAGGTACTCAGAAAACAACCCTATGATAACACTGTGGACTGGTGGTGTCTGGGATCTGTGCTCTATGAAATGCTTTATGGGCTGGTAAGATACAAATACAAATCTGGCTAGTTGTCTGAAATACATAGGTTTTACAATCTTTTTTTACATTTATGCCAACAGCCTCCGTTCTACAGCAGGGACACACATGAGATGTATGACAACATTCTACACAAGGAGCTTGTCATGCGCCCTGGGGCATCCACAGCTGCCTGGTCCATCCTACAGGCCCTGCTGGAGAAAGACCACACCAGGAGGCTTGGCTTCATAGATGACTTTGTGAGATATTTAGTACTTGTATATCACCCTCTGGTGGATGATTGTGTCAAAACATTTTAGTAGATTCTCAATAGTGTTTTTGCAGTATAGTTTCCTGATACATGGCATTTAATCAGGCAATGAAACACTTCTAAAGAAAATAAATAAATAATTAACCCTGAACCCCATTTTATTTTTGAAATTTTGAAATTGAATTTGCTCTTTTATAATATTTCTATACATCTTATAATATTGTTACTCGCCATGGAAATAGCCAAGGAAGCTGGCATGGCGTTAAAATGCCAACAAAGCAACCAAACAGTCAGGCAATGTTGAATTAAAAATATCTTGGAATATTAAAAAAAGACCTTGTATGCTATTTGTTACAGAATGAAGTCAAAGAACATGAATTTTTCTCATCCATTAACTGGGATGACCTTGAACAGAAAAAGATTCCTCCTCCGTTCAACCCTAGTGTGGTGAGATTTAACAGCATTAATTATTTTGCTAAAGTTTCAAACTTTTATACATAAGTATATTAAAACAGTCAACTCTCAAATGTTTTCTTGCAGGAATCCCAGTATGACATCTCAAACTTTGATCCCGAGTTTACAGAGGAAACCGTGCCAAACTCGGTGTGCTTCTCTTCAGGGCAGTCAATCATCAATGCTAGTGTCATGGAAGCTGATGATGCCTTCCTGGGATTTTCTTACGCGCCGCCATCAGAAGATTCTTTCCTGTAAGGGTGGCGCTGCTTATGGCGATCCACAGAGAGCTGCATTAAAAGTCTGTGAACACTCTCTCTGATGAAAGGGAAGCATTTGCTGAGCATGATGTCCCGATCGGAGGGTGGACCCTTTTGTTTCTTAAAAGAAGCAGTGCATAAACCTTTTGGGATGCAGGGTGTTTCAAACTTTATTTTTATGCAGAAATGACATTATATTTTGTTTAACATTGAACGCCTTACCTGAGAGTTTAGCTCAGGAGCTGAACTAATGATGTTGTTTTCCTGAGAATATTTTCAAGGGCTGGTGATATTTGTAAACAAAACATCCACTTTGACACATTCCTTGTTTTTTCCCCCAAGTCTTACACTTGATTGCTTATAATATTGTGCAGTATATGAACAATAAAGTTTTTGTAGTTTAGTCTTTTATTAGAAATTTACTTTAAGGGGATTTTTTTTTTCATATAATGTCAACACAAGCAATTAATTTATTGCTTGACATATTAATATATATATTCCCTTTATACTGTGTAATATTTGAGTTAGATAAGTAGGCAGACCTTTAAGCTGTTTTGAAATGAATTTCAGTAAACCCTGTAAGTTACGGGTCATTAACAGCCATAGTGTAAATTATACATTTGTTGCTATTTGCAGCTTAGATTTCATTAGAGTTAATAGCACTTAAATACTGTCAATGACCCTGTTATAAACCACTATTTCGTTTGCCACCCTCTGCTTATGAGATGAGACTCCATAGTGCCTACTGACCTATGACATGACCTTTAAATGATGTACTGTACAAGTAAACACGTTTTCTTGAATCACTTGGCTGTCACACGTTGCCTTTTATTTGCATGTATTATGTTCAGAGTACATTTGAGTTGTACTCAATGGGATGGGAAATACATTAAATTAAGCAATAATAATACATTTAAATAGATGCTGTGTTTCACATTCATTAAATACTGCTTAAAATTTTTGTTTATAGGCGTTATTATTAGAGGCGTTTTTCGAGGCTATAATGTTTCTTGAGTCGCGTGTGATAAATCTCATTTGCATAGATTATGTTGATGTCTAGGGTCTAGCTTCTCGTCCAACTGCCGAGCGGTGTACTTCGGAGATATGGATAGTCTACTTTCTTTAAAAGAAGCAATAGTCATTTATTTAGATAGAAGTGGTGGATTACGTAAACTCATTGAAGACTGTAATGTCTTTAAAGGTTTGTTTATAAAGTTTGGGATCATTATTAGCGGTTTAAATGCATCTAACGTTAGTAGTTTCCCTCAGTGGACAAGAGCTCGTGCACGTGACTCATACAGTGTCCACATCTGTTTTTATGTGACGTTTTAGATTCATTATTACACTTTATGTTGTTATTATTATTATATCCATAATTTTTGAAAGGGGGGTAAATGTCTTTCAGGTGCACAGCAGATGGGGGCCGTGTATCGGTTCAGTTTTGATGTAAGTCCCTCAGATATGCTTGAGCTCGACGCCCCACTGGGAGACTGTATACTACACGACCCTCTCAAAGCAGTTTCACTCTTTCAGTCAGTGAGTTCAGTTGCATAAATAAAATATACAAAAATACCCAACTTATTAGTCAGTTACCTCACGTTTGCTTATCCAAAATGGCATAACCATGCATTTTCCACCAGCTACAGTTTCCTGTTGGTGAAAAAAGAAACAATCATGTTTTGTATTGTGCTTAACAGACCACATTGATATTTACATTTAGAAACAAGTTACTCTGTATTTCAAACAAATGAAAATGCAGTGGATATTTTTCAGGTTTGTTATCTGTCTATAAAAACTATGTCACTTATTGACCACATAGAAACAGAAAGCCAGGTAAGGAACGTCTTAATTAAATTCATATTTCACTTATATGTGTTTGTTTATGTGTCCACTACTGGTCAAAAGTTTTTAATGTTTTTGAAATATTAAGCAGAAACTGTTTTTAACATTGATAATATTAAAAAATGTTTTGCAAATCAGCATAGAATGATTTCTGAAGGATGATGTGGCACTGAAGACTGGAGTAATGGCTGCTGCAGCGTTGCCATCACAGGAATAAAAACAATTTATTAAATAGAAAGCAATTCTTTAAATTGTAATAAAATTTCACAATATTAACATTTTTACAGTATTTTTGATCAAACAAATGCAGCCTTGGTACGCATAAGAGACAAAAACATGAAAAACACTTTTGACTGATAGTGTATGTGTGAATACAGACTTGGATATTCTTGAAATTCACTAGTATAATAGAGCCATCAGTGTATCAAAGTATAAAAAAACATAATATTTTTTTTTCTTTTTTCTGTAGGTTAATGTTGTTTTAAAGCCAACTCACTTGCCACCTTTTCCTGACTATTGTTTGGATCTCTCTGAGTTTCCTCGTGGATATGGTCCAATGAGACCTTTTGCTTTGGAGGGCCTTGTAATTGCCATGACACGTGTCACCAAATACACACAAGGGGCCAGATTTCTCTGCTCAGAAGAGACATGTCCTTGCTCAAGAGGTAAGTAACCTAATTAACTTTATGGGTATTATTTGTTATTTTTGTACTACACAATTGGTCAATTTGTCCAAAGGGTTTCATCATATCAGAGTTCATGCTCCGGGTGCCACAGAGTCTGCCACGGTTAGAAGTGATTTTACCTGCTTTCTCTGCTTTTCACCGCTGAAAGAGGATGTGAAATCTCGTGTTTTAGGGGGTGAGACAACATTAATTTAAAAAACATTAATGAAATATTATATAAAATATAAACTTGATACATGTGGAAAAAAATCTGTAAACTGTAAAGTTGCAAACACTACCATTCAAGTTTGTGATCAGTATGATTTAAACAAAAAAAATGTATTCAGCAACGACACATTATGCATTGATCAAATGTGAAAGCAAATCTATTTATAATGTTATTAAATGTTACTTTAACTTAGGTTCAACAGAAAACAGTTTTTTTATAGATTAAATGTTATAATGTTTAAAATTTGATTTTTTTTCCCATTCAATTCACAGATAAACAGCTAGTTGAGCTCATGCATGTAAAAGCACTGGATATTTTGGGAGTTTATGATGCTGCTTCCTTAAGATATCAGTCTGTCACCCTTTTTCTAAGAGGTAAATTCACTTTTTGTTTCCTAAATTACCCCCTTGCTTTTACTTTCTCATGCTATTGCAAATAAACTTTACTTTTAAACCAACCATTAGAAAATAATCCAGTTAGTTTGTTACTTGTCATGCCTGATTAACCTGGTTTTCATAAGGTTGAATCTGTGCTCTCAAATACATAAACTGCCGAAACACATCCTCTCACAGTGTCTTTCAGTATTAGATTGGGTGTTCCTGTCTCCTTCAATAATATTTCTCAGTTAGCCAACTGGAGAGGCCACAGATTCTCTGGACGGTATTAGCATATTGTGTTGACCTAGTATTAGTCTGGAATTCAATACGCCAGGCTCTAGTTACTGAACAAACATGTTAATAAATGTAAGGTACACTCATTAGTTGCTACAAGTCATAGTGGAATCATTGTTTAAAAGAGCCTGCAGTGTTTCTTTTGGCAGTCGTGTAGGTGGTGAGCTTGTTTCTCAAAATAATAAGTGAAGACCAGCCCCCAACTGTGATTGTTTTGTTTCTCTTAACGTAATTAGATGAACTGTGTAACTCCATGAGAATCGGCCATCTGTACCGAGTTGTGGGGATTCCAGCTCATGTGCACCAGTGGCCCAATGTAACCTGGAGTGTCGAGGCTTGCAGCGTCCAACCATGGACCCCAAAATGTAAGGTCTTGTTTTGACTTTGATGGTGTAAAAACAGCCAGACAAATTCACAGCATGTCAAAGTCATTTGCTCCTGACTGCCGCTCACAGGCTCCCGTCTGGTTAGCAACAACTTCCAGAACCTGCAGGCAGCCTCGGCCTGTTCCCCGTGGAGGTTTGCGGCCATTGTAGCCAACTCATTCGGTTCCCCAGTGATCCCACCGGGACTCTACAACACATTAAAGTTGGGGCTGCTACTTAGCTTGGTGCAAACTGAAGATAATCCAGACTCGCCCAACCACCTGGATGTGCTCGCTCTCACCAGTGACAGTCTAATAATTGATAGGTACTGCTTTATCAAATGCACATATCCATTTTGATAATGATCATCAAAATATGATGCATAGTATGTGTTTATTCGTTGACAGGTTGATGAGATATAGCCTGCCATTGGCCTCACGAGGCATTCATCATGCGCTGACAGGAGAGCTGTTGGCATCTCTATCTAGAGATGCACATGGAGCAGGTACCGCCAACATCCATGCAGGTTCAGCTTTGCTGGCATCTGGAGGAGTCTGTCTGCTGGGAGACCTCACATGCTACAAGAAAGACAAGATGGACATGCTTCAGTCTGGTGCCAATTAATTGTTTAACATTATTAATATCACAGATGACAACTAGATATGAAAGATTGTACATGCATTAAAGCACGGCAAACCTAAATACCTATTTTTCCTTCAGCTCTTGAAAGCAGAACTGTGTCTATTTTCATTCCTGCCAAGAAGTATGGTGATGATATGGACCAGCAGCTCTCCTTCCCCATCCAGTGTAACTTTTGGGCCTTAGCTGATGCTGCTTCCCCCTCCAAGAGGACAGCCAGATGTGATAATGTGGTGCTGGGTTCTGTGGTGGGTTCATATCTTATTATAGTCAAATAGAGCTTTTCCTCAGGAAATGAGATGGGAATGATAATGTGGGAATTTTATAAGCGTGCAGTACATACCAAAAGACTGATTAGAAGGAATGCTGGAATGCTTCACAGATGAACCCACCTTTTTCTGTATTTGGGAACAGGAACCAGAGACAATGGCGTCTATTTTAGGAGAGTTCCTCATTGTGCTCATTTGTATCAGTTGCTGAACCGCACCCCTGGTTACTCCAAATTATCAAAAAATGACTTGGTGTTATTTTATAGTACTACATCAGTAAATTTTTAAAGTCATGGTTTTACAGCTTCTGCTTATTTATAATGATTATGATTTATTTTATAAATGCAGGAAATGGGCTCAGTTCCCCTTCAACTTGCAGAGGCATTTGGACTCATAGTCCAGTGTCAAGAAACAAGAGGCAATCATCCACTTCTGTCCATGACAGTGCATACCCTGAGACAGGCCATGTGCCCAGGAGAACCCTTTACCCAGCATGCATGCAGTTTACCACACAAGACTACAAAGAGGTCTGTCAATACACTACCGGTCAAAAGGATCGAAACCCCTTTAAATTGTATGTCATATCGTAATTACCATAATTACGAGATTTCAACTTGTAAAGCGCTCACGTCTTCATTGAGATCGTAATTACACATTTTTGACAGCTCCTACTTGTACCACATGACCACTGCAGATTCATATAACCATTGTGTTTCAATAGAAATGCATAATTCCCAGCTCAGAGTTGAAATTTCTGCTATTATGACATGAACTTAGTATAATATTTCATGTGTTTTTACTGTATTTTGCAACTTTGGTAAACAAAAGGCTTCTTTAAAAAATATAAATTCTTAACTTTTGGCCAGTAGTGTACAGTATAACACTGTATTTGGACTGCCGTTTCTTTTTCAGTTTACTAGTTTGAAATGTAAATAATGTACATAAGGTAAGACTTAGTTACATGAAAATAGCCTGTTTTTCCACACTTGAATATCTTCTAGCTCTTGGCTCATGCAAGGGAGCTGAAGGTGGACATGAGCCCTGAGGCGGAAAGGATGATCCATGGCTATTACATGGCCAGTCGCAGGGTTCGCTCAGACTCAACACAGAGATCCTCTGTCTCGGTCACTTCTGTCAAACTGCTGTAAGCTAAACAATTAACAGTTTCCAGCAGCATTTGAACTGATTTTAAAAAGGAAAACATATGGCAACTACTTACGAAGTCATATTAGACCACTAGATGGAGCAGTTATATTGCAAGTCAAAATTGCAAATTAGGCACTTCCCCATTTCCAACAGATTCTAAGCAAACAGTTATGTAACAATTATTTCTTTATTATGTTTAGTTTAGAGATTGATGGAAGACATTTGAACAACTGGTTAAAAAAGGGATGGGGGGAATAAAGCATCCAAACGACTTCTGTAAAACAAGCAGTCACACCATAAAAAGGAGAATTAAAAATGTAACCACTTCATACACAACTAATATTGTTTACTGGTTCTGTTAGGATTTCTTTGGCCCAGGCTCATGCTAAACTCAGTCTGAGAAAGCAAGTTCTGGAGGAAGATGCAGTCGTTGCAGTACTGCTGTGCGAGAATTCAGTCACCCTAAAACATGGTTAGTTTAATCATTTTATTTCTTTTAAGTCTAAACAAATATAGAAAAAACCTTTGAAATCCAGTCAGAGTTAAAGAAACACAAAATCAGTAATGTGTTTGATAATTTATTTCAATATGTGCACTTGATAGCAACCCATTCACATTTTAGCACTTCATTACAAGTTTAAAGTTAGGATCAAGCTCCTTTTACTGTGTGTTTGGGAATGCAGGGGCCTCTGCGCTTGTTTTTCCACCCGACGCAGTGTTTCCCTGTGCTCTTCATGACCTGGACTCCATGCACCAGCGGGACCTGACACTGGAAGAATCCCGCAAGCAGATCTTGAATTTTGTGCACACCTACGCAACCTGTATAGAGGAATGAAGCAAGGTATTACAAACAGGAACTAAGCTTTAGCCCATTTAAGTCAAGACTGTCTCCTCAGATAGTCACAGTTTCAGCACCCAATTTGGTTGATGGTAAACGCGAATATGTGATTCATCATGGCAAATGACATTATCAATATAGAATTAATTGTATATAATCATTACCAGTATACAGTAACCAGTCTTATTCATCTCCATTCTCATGTCACCATTTTCTAGTTTGTCCTTCGATTGGTAGGGAAGAATAAAATCAATACTGAGTATTTTCAATGGGGTTCTGGGAGTCAATTCATTCTGCTGTTGCTTTATGCTTCAGATAGTCCAGTGTCAACAACCCATTGGTTGATGGTAAACGCGAATGTGAATTCATCATGCATTGACATATCAAATATAGAATAATTATTAATCATTTACCAGTATACAAGTAACCAGTCTTCATTCATCTGCATTTTTCATGTCACCATTTTCTAGATTCAGTCCTTCGATCTGGTAGGGGAAGAATAAAATCAATACTGTAGTATTCTCAAATGGGGTTCTGGGTAGTCAATTCAATTCTGCTGTTGCTTCAGATAGTCACAGTGTCAACAACCCAGTCTGGTCTGATGGGTAAACGGCAAAAATGTATCTCATCATGGCAAAATGACATTAATATCAAATACAGAATTAATTGTATATAATTATTTACCAGTATACAAGTAACCAGTTTTCATGCATCTGCATTTTTCATGTCACCATTTTCTAGATTCAGTCCTTAGATCTGGTAGGGGAGGAAAAATAAAATCAATACTGTACAGTATTCTCAAATGAGGTTCTGGGTAGTCAATTGACCCTTCGCGTGGAGCTTGATTGACAGGTGTTCTAACCAATCATACTTCGCCATACGCCATTTTGTCCGAAAAAGCAGCCAGTAGAGTTAGGAGGATTTTAACTTCGTAAAATGAATATACTGACGCCTTTCCGCGGTTAAAACAACATTACTTATGTTCGTTCATGTTTATTTGATGCTATAAATGAACTAGAAGGAAGAGATGATCGGATAACGAGCAGCTTTAATGGATGCTCTACAGCGATCTGTCACGGCACATTAAAGAGCCCCAAAACGGTATTTATTGTTTAAATTTCTTTCAAAAAATAACCACATTTGAAAGCTGAGACTTTGTTTAATATGTTTAATATCAAAAGTAACCGAAAAGTAACCTGGTCTGTCCTGTCTGTCCGCGTGTTGTCAGTCTCCTCTCTGCTCCGCGATGTATTTTTCACTGCGTGAGAACATGGTGAGAGCATGAGAGCAGCGTAGCTTGTCGGAACATAGCGACAGTAACTAAGGAGGGCGGGTCTTTGCGAAGGGTCAATTCAATTCTGGTGTTGCTTCAGATAGTCACAGTGTCAACAACCCAGTCTGGTCTGATGTCTAAACGGCGTAAATGTGATATCATCATGTTAACAAGCAAATTTTCAAAAACACATTTTGCACTCCAAAAGGATAACTTTTTTTAACTTGCCAGTCTTCATATGATCTGAACTTCTCAGGTCACCCTTTCCTAGTGGAATCCTTGGACCTGGTGGGAGAATAAGTAAGATCAAATTTAATGCTGGTGAAATATCAAATAAGCTACTGGCTAATCAACTCAGCTGTTGCATCAGATAGTCACAATATCAGCAATCCAATTTGGTCTGATGGGTAAACGGCAAAATGTGACTCATCATGGCAACAAGCATTCCTCAAACATCCATTTGGCAGAAAAGACAAACATTAATAAATAATGTACATCTAAAAAAATAAAATGCGTCTTCATCTGCACTTCTCGTCACCCTTTACCAGTAGCAATCCTTGAACCTAGTGAGGATAAGTGAAGGTGGCTATATATTCTTACTTGCATACTAAACAGTCAATTGCTCTGCGGTTGCTTCAGATAGTTTGTTTCAGCACCCTTTCAGATTACCCAATCCAACACCCTTTACATCCCAGTAATCTTCACATCGTTTAGTTTTAAAAATCAATTTACCAAGTTCAGTTTCTTACCTTTGCAGGGATCCTTTCCACTGGCTGCAGCCATCTTCATCTGCATCTTCTATTGAAAAAAAAAAGAAGATAAGATTTAACTTCTAATTCTAAGTAAAGAAACATGACAAAAGCAGCAGAAAGTTATGAATATGATCACCAATTACCCATGTTATTTCGGGTATTGATTTAGTGCCTCAAATAAGCAGCACTGAGGGAAGAGGAAAATGAAAAACTCAATTCCACCTCAAAAAGATGACTGATGATCTAGAGGTCAAAAGGCATTGTAACACAGCTTGAGAGTAGACCCTCACACACAAACACAAAGGCCTAGGCAAGGCTAGTTCAACTCAAGGTCAGGACCTTTACCAAGACCACAGCACCTCCAAGTGAATCAAAGCCCTTATTACCCAATCCAGGTCATGTAAAACCATTCCCAAACCAGTCAGGCCACACAAGGGACAGCAGACCTATGCCGGACAGAGCACAGTCCTGCCGACAGCAGAGCAAATGGCAAAGGAGCAATTTATCACCAGATCTGGGACACGCACCTGCCAAAATGATTTATAACAGTCCTCATGGGATACTTAAAACCTTTTCTAAGATAGGTCATGATTACAAGATTTGACAAAATGATGTCACTATTACAATATTGATCATACGGTCCCTGAAGAAACGTAATACATCCAATCAAAACTTCTATATTCACTTTGGGCTCAAAACGATGTTTAAACCAAAGTAATTTGAGATATATTCTCCACATCACAGCTCAAAAGCTCAAGAATAAACATCATATACAAATCAATTAAGTCAACGTATAAAAAGGTAATGTCAAATTTGAATACTCGTCAAATTTAAGAGATGAGAACTCAATAGTAAAAGCACAACATTTGGGCCGATGTGTTTTGCAACAGGACGAGCTGACTATCACCATGAAGTCTTTTTTTACAGTCTATGGATGCGACTTAATGAGAAATGGCGCGAGTCGAGCCTGACGATTCACTATAATGTTCGGGACTGATTCAGTTTCTCAAATCCTTCAAAGTCCAGTTATTGACTATTGATGCTTCTGTGAAACGACTAGGCAAATTCGTATGATAATTTAGTCTTTTTGTAACACGTGTGGGAACCAACCACGTGGCAAACCTAGGGTGCAAAAATATCTAAACGAGCTTATAACCTCATGAACAGTTCCACAAATCACTGCAACGATACTTTCACTTATGTTAGAATGCGTCAGTACAACTATTAATTTAAATACATTTACCTCAAGTTATACCGCAACATGTAAAACGTGCGACCAGCTCAGTCCACTATTGGAAAGAAAAGGATGTGACGCATGCGTACTTCGCGTTTTAAGTACTTCCTAGTAGGACCAGCACATGCGTGCTGAGGTGCTGATGTGCTATAGTGTGATGGAATAAAATCGTCTGAAACTGTTTAACTCTGGCATAGGATTATGACACGTTTGTATTGATATCAATCCAAAACACAGTAAAGTTTGTTGAAAATTATTTGGGAATTTGATTTCTTTAATGAAAGAAGCTTGCTTATTGCATCTAGCAAACCTAAAGTAGGCTATAGCTACAGAACACACACACACACACACACACACACACACACACACACACACACACACACAACACACACACACACACACACACACACACACACACACACACACACACACACACACACACACACACACACACCACACACACCACACACACACACACACACACACACACACACAACACACATACGCACGCACGCACGCACGCACACACACAGTAAGCGATAAAATATATATTATATATTACTATATAGGCTATTATACCTTTAATATCCACAATTTAGATAAAAATTATCCAAGTCAGCCATAGTATTTAGATCAATAGTATACAATTGGGGCCATAAACTTTCTCTTTAGGGGGTTTAAAACGGTTTTACAGAGTTAACGATATTCATTGCTTCCCACAGCTTCTCAGTAATTTGTCATGACTAAGCTTTAAATGTTTTTTTTATGTCTCCATTATCAATTTCACACAGCATGATGCCTATTAGAACACAAATAAAGTTTAAAATAATTAAATATTTTAAAATGGCTATATTCAGTGCATTATATGCACACATTATATTGCACATTGTGAATGATTTAGAAAAACAATGAATAAGAATATTGATAATAAATTTGAGATCAGTGTAATTTTAGTTTAAGAATTGTTTTATTTATTGTTCCACAGCATATTCACGTGAAAAGAAGAAAGGGGATGGTGATGTTATTGTTGCGATTCTGACAGACCACTTCACATGACGAATGTTAAGTTATTCACACATGCATTTAGTGCAAATGTTGTAACAGAAAGTGCATATCCGACAGCTCAAGCATGACAGCTCATTATAACCCAACACACGGAATTTCAGACAAGTACAGAACTGCAAATAGCTACAGAAGTCTGAGCAGAAACCCACATTTAAAAAACACAAAAGTTTAATATTTCAATCTTATTTACATATTTGAAATAATTAGGATATATTAATATGCAATTATTCAGCTGTCTGTAGGCATATGGCAACATAATGACAATCACTTCCTGTTAATTTGTAGCGTAAAACAAAATTTTACAGGCTGCAACTGGACAATTTATGCAACACAATGACTAAAACAACAACATTTTTTAACCTTCATTTTTAAAAACCTTTTGTGCAAATAATCTAGGCTATGTTTGAGACGATGATGAAGATGCCCCTTGATTTTCATTCGAGTTACCCAGGAACTGGCCAGTGGCACCGATATACAATCTTGAACGCATTGGCCATTTCTGAAAGACAAAAACGATGAATACAAACACTTATTTGAAAACTGTTTCATAATATGAATTGCCACACGTAAAATGGATATTTGCAAGAATAAACCTCAATCTTAAAGTAGCCTAGCCTATATTCAAAACTTGTAGTAAATTAATAAAAATGTCTAGGCTACTTTAAATTTCCATTTCATGGTAAATAGGCCAATAATTGGACAGCAGAATTGACCAAAACTTACTTTCACAGGATGTAAGTAGCCATCGCCTTTAAGTGAATTCAAAGCTTCAGTTTGTTTTGTGTTGTCCTCTTCCATCCCTTCCTCTTGTAAGGTTCTCGTTAAATGCGCTATGTATGTGGTTGCCAATATCAAGACGTCGAGTTTGGACAGTTTGGTGTCCGGTGGCACCGACGGTAATGTTCTCTGCAGCTCGAGGAACGCATGCCTGAGCGTCTGCACGCGACTCCTCTCGCGCGCTGCGTTGGCTGCTGCGGGTCTCCCTCGGCCCCCGAGGCCACTCGACGGGACCACCCTGGAGTGGGACAGGGCCTCTGCGCGCCGGCTGTCCGCTGAGAGCGTGTCGGGACTGGGGCTCGAGTTGGGGCTTGATGCGGGACTGTCATCCATAACTGTCACAGAACCAATGCCATCCATACGGAGCGACTGTCTTCCAACCATTGAAATCACCCCTTAACCTGGTTAAAATAGTGGGCTACGTTAAAAATACACATTTAGGTAAACGGGCACATTTATACAAATATTGAAGAATATGTCAAAAACACGTTTAAGCTTAGGCTATACACTCCTTCAAAACTTTTATGGGAACATTTGCCTCAAGTGAGCCCCAAAAAATCTCATATCCAATATTAGTCAATCATTGTCAAAGCAATAAAACAGCCTAATAGACGCCTTAATTTATGCTTTAGGCTACATTAAATCATATCTGAACATGCAGTTTTAATACAACTCTATAGCCTACTTTTAAAGGTGCATTTTCATGAGAACTTACTGAAATGTTATAATCATACCTGTATTATCGTTTCAAGTGCTGTCCTAAGAAACACACACCAAGGCATGAAAACCTCCACAGCTCGGCAAAAGTAGTTGTAAAATAATAGTCCTTTTCTCGTTGTAAAAATATACAGTCGTGGTGCTGCGCGTGAAAGGTCGGATAGGCTGTATGTCCGCGCACACGCAGCGTCCTCACCTGAATGACTGCGTAAAGTCTCACGAGCCTCTAATTTATCGGGCAACACAAAGAGCTGACAAGTGTTTCACTCCGGTGTAATTAATCAAAAGCCACAAAAACTCTGGCAACTGAAGCCGTTCTCGCATCGGTCGGTAGGAGGATACAGTCCATTTCCCGACGCCAGAGGCAGCATTTTTTGGTTACTTTGTAAACCACTTTGTAATCCACAACTTCAGAAAATTATATAAAATATTGTTTATGTAAGAAATAAATAGGCTACGCGTGTCCCATTTATTGGCTTTGTGTGGTGCTAATTTATTTGCACCAACACAATTAATTTATTTAATTAATTTATTTATTTCATTAGCCTAGCCTAGGCTACTTTAACATTTAAAAAGGCATGTCGATATTATAATTTTGAGCCGCAGACATCAGCTTTATTTTCTGGGACAAAGCCAATAAATAAACTCTAAACACTGCAATCAACTGGCACGCTTGAGGAAATTCTTGTGAGACTCCTAAATTAATCATTCTGTTTTCCGCAAACGGAGATGTGGGAGAATTAATGAATGGAATTATTCATAACATGTATCTGAGACTGTTCTTAATAAACATTGTTTTCGTAAGGATGAAGTAACAGTATTGCCCGCAGGCCAATAATTATGAAGCAGAGCAAATGAGGTTAAGTAAGCTTCTCTGTCTAATTATTCTACATCTTTCAGGAGTTATACCCTGGTGTAGATATACACATTTCCCAAATACGCAGAAATTACATTCGTGCATTACTGTTCTCTCACCGCGTATTCTATAGGCCTATGTCTAAACATTATTATAAAATCAGTTTTATATTTCATATTCATTTACCGTTCCAGTCCAGAACGCAGTGTCCATGATGTTGATAAATCTGCCTAATGAGTAAGTTGAAATAAATCCTCAGTCGAAAAAAAAGTTACCTATGAATCTAAAAGATAATATGATTAGCTCTGAATGTAAACGACTACCCATTAGTAATTTAAAGCACGATGCAGCGATAATTTGTTAAAATACTCCATATTTGATCAGAAAAATATAATAAATATATTATTTTATAAACATAAAAAACAACGTGCTAAAAGTATATTTGGTAATGTAAATAACTAAAAGCATTATCAAACCTTAAAATTTAGTCTATAGTCTGTGATTTCACAGAGAATTTCCAATGGCAATTAAAATGTCACTTTGAGATTTTATTAAAATTGCCTATTTTAACTAGGATTTTTGTTTAAACTATTTTTAATGAACAATAACATTACTAAAACATGTATATCCTTATCCTATAGAATGATGTACAAAACATGATGATATTCAAAATACTCAAACATTTTGCAAAGTAAATTTATTACAAACAAACAATCAAACACACACACACACACACACAACTATTTAAGAAATAAGAAATATAATTAAAAATGCAAAATAGGCAGTACAAAAGACTTATCACGAGAGTGCATTATGGGGAACCTGCTCAGAAATTCACATTGTAAGTTGCAAAGCTGAAGACTCGCTGCATTGAAAGTATTTAGGAAAAGTCCTCACATAGATGACAAAGACTTTTATAAAGCCAAAAGGACACTAATAAAGGGTTTTAAATCAACAGTTTCAGATTTTCAGAATCTGCCACTCCGCATTGGAATATTTAGCCCTCTTGACCTGTGAACACACCAGAACATTCATATTTGTTGACTTTTATGCTTTTTATGTTTATATGTTTTGTGTTAATAGTCAAAATAGTAAATAGTTAATATTAAAAATAGCCAAGAACAATAACATCCTGGCACACACTGTCTAATATATGCTTATATAAATTATGACTAAAATCCTTCTGTTACTGGACCCCTATAATAACATAGAAAATTAGGGCTTTAAACAACTGTCATTCAGCATTATCATTCTTTTTACTCATACTCTTGCTTGTTAAGTTTTTTTTCTTCTTATAAGTACAAAAACATTCAGTTTATATTTATTGTAGCTACATTAACAAATCATTTCTGCATTTCAGAGGCCACACACTGATAAAGCAACTGATATGATAACCAATAGGATTAACATATTTAGAATGTGAGACATCAAAGGGGTATGAGTTATGCAGTAAAAGATGATGTCACATTACACAGCACAGAACTGTGGTTAACCTCAGGAGAAAGCTGTTTATTTGCATGGGTGAGAAAAATAAGAGTCATACAACTTGACAAACAGCAGGCATTTATCCAGCATGTCTGAAGGCAACAAATGAGTAGTTGAATGCAACTTTACACCGATAGCTTTTATATAAGAATTTCTTTCCCTTTTTTAATAGAAGATACGTTTTTGATTAAAAAAAGTGAAATAAATAACGAAATAGATGAATAGCATGCAGAAATTTCAGTTGTTCATACCTTCTTCCTCTGCTGTCTGCTTGAACTTGGTCGGTCCGAAATGTAACGCCGGGCTTCCCAAATTCTGACGGCTTTCTCAGAGAGCTACTGCGGTCATGGTCAAAGAGATGTTGGGGGCCCCTTTGAATATCAGCTAAAGCAAAACACGGGTTAGTCACACATTGTCACAGAAATTGACATAATGGCTGTAAGGCTTACTCAACCACATGCTGATTATATACAATAGTAGAATATAAATAAATGATGCTTGCCCATTACTAGGAGAATAATAAAAAAATAATAATAATTACTGTAAATATCAAAGAACAATAATGACAATTTCATTGCAATGCACTCAACAACAAAATTTTGTAAATTCAAATGCGATAATGGTGACATGTAAGGGCCCTATTTTATTTGTAATACAAATTATACAGTGTATGTATTTAAATAATATAACATTTATTTTAATCCTCTATATATAAATGTATGTAATCACACACACACACACACACACACACACACACACACACACACACACACACACACACACACACACACACACACCACACACACACACACACACACACACACACACACACACACACACACACACACACACACACACACACAACAGTAGCAGCAAATATTTATACTTGTAAGTGGATTTGTGATTTGTCCTCTGATGTCTTTTTCATCCTCTAGTTTCTTCTTTGCATCTTTTGAGGCTTTCCAGTTGATTAGAAACTGCCTAGACAGCTCATTTATTTGTTTTCCATCGAGGTCTTCTAAATATCAAGAAATAAATAGTTTCCGTATAATTTGACTGACTAAATAATTATTTAAAATGCAAAGAACACCACCAATAAAAATAACTATTAAAAAGTGTCATTAAAAGTGATAAATTAAATACATAATATAATAATGATAAGAATTCAAAATAAATAAATAAATGAAATAATAAAGGACAAACAATTTGAGCCATCCACTGATTCTTTTACAATAAATAATTACATTTTAAATGACTCAATACTCGTCTTCACAAATTAGCTAATTCTCACCTAGAGTTTTGCAGACAGTTATTAGTCTGTCCCTGTATTTAGGTTTGTGACACACAGGATTTCTACTCAGATCCAGTAGCCGCAGGTGAGACCATTGGCTGAACACTGTCTCTAGCTCCTGAAAGCGTAAATAAAGGCATTAATACATTTTACTCTTAATCAGTGTAAAATAAAATCATTGGTAGACAGAGTAAAATAAAATATTTTCCAAATGTTCCAAATGAGATTTTGCATCCTGGAAGAATCCTGAACACTGAAAAAATTTTGAAGATTTAAAAGAAGATCTGCACGGTTAAAAATAATCTGGGCGACAAAGAGGACACAAACATAAAAAACGAATTAAACCAAAAATTTGGAAGGGCAAAAAGTATAAACAAAACATCAGCTTGTTTTAATAAATACTGTCACTCGGACTAACAAGTTCCCCTGGGCAGTAGTCCTCAAGCATGTTGCCTGCAGTGTATGTTTATCTAAGGACACATTAATCCAGGCTGGAAATATGAATACTCTCTGGACACGCTCTGATTGTTCATTGCCTTCCTGTCTCAACTAAAATGCTTCCACTTTTCAGTCCGCGTGCAATCAGCTCTAGCGGGACCCCAGCGAGCCGTGCGCTCTCAGGCTTTGATAAATGATCGTGTCAGGTCTGTCACTCTGAGGGCTTGGCTGGGAACTGCCCAGCGCCAAATTGCCCTCCCATGCGCGGGAGTGCTGAATGCACTCCTGACTGGGCTCTTTCCAGCCCCACACTGGGTTAATGATGGCCAGTTATGAACCTGTATTTGACCAGCGCTTCGATCCCTATCTGCACTGTCTGGCCGTGCGCCACTAACAGCCTCTGCAGTACCCATTTGTCACTCGGCTGACTGCCTGTCATAATCTATTTTAAAAATCCATAATGTTTCCTCTGGAATTGGACCAAACTGCGTAAGGCAGGAATTGATCCTTTGGGTGCTGTCGCCACTGAATCAATAGTGGCAAAGGGGTTGTATAAATTAAAGGAGATATCTGCTAAACATGAAAGCTTCCTCTGACACATGGATCACTATTATCGGTGGCAGTTGCTGAGAGAATTGTCTTTTGTGCTGTTGGACAAAGTTAGCGAGGTGCTTGACAAGGTTTTTTTTTACTCCATACACTACTGCAGAGTTCAGAAAGTGTTCCTTCAACAATATTTTAGTCAGTGAATGTGTGATATCGATAGGTTGGAAAATTCCTTTTCCAGAAGAGGTTACTTTTCAGCTTTAGTTTCACTAAATGTTTGCCTCAAATGGTTTTTTAATACAAGGCTGAAGTTATACGGGACACTGAGTGTATTTCAGAGGAAAATCAGTTCACTAAGGAAGGAGGAAAACTTGTGCTGTTTAAATTGTCAGGAGAAGCTGTCCCTGGGGACCGGCCCACTGATTTGTTGAATAATTCTGACCCTGTGCAAGTCTGGAGATTGCTGGAAGGATTTGTAGGATTAGGTTTTTGCACTACTCTCCCTCTATCATTTCACACTTCATAGGAACATACAACTTTGTTGCAAAATGTAACTTTTATAGTGTTAAATTAACCATTGTTCATAAGTATCTTATTTATGGAAAATCATATGTACCTGTATGTCCTGTATCTGGTTATCAGCAGCAAAAAGATGGGACAGTTTCCTGAGAGGGGCCAAGTCCCATATCTCATCAATGTTATTTTTGCAGATATTTAAAATGCACAGGGTTTCCTGAAAGAATATAATATAAATATAATTAGTAATGCACTTTTAATTTGAAACCAGTTCCACTTCTGGTGAATCAATGAAGATTTCACTGTTAGTAAAAGGAGAGCATTATAGGATTTTTTTTTTGCGGGGGAAAAATTGGGTGCACTTACACTTGCAATTTCATTAATTATCAAAATAAACAAAATTCTCAACTTTTCGGTTTGTTTTCCCATAGCCTGGGCAGTAAATACTCCCTGTTGATTTGTCAGACAAGGAGGCAGCCACAGAGACCTCTTTTACCCTCATCAAATTTTGCACAGAACTGCTTTGATACACATCTTGGTCCTCGAGTCATACGCCTCTCTTCTGATTCTGACAGCAAACTCACAAGATGCTTCAGGACACTGAGCTATGTCAATCTAAATATAAGCGCACTAGATTGAAGATATAATTGAACAACCTAAGGCTCTTCTTCACTGAGGTGAATGTTAAAGAAACGAGTTACTCACAGAGAGGCTAGAAATGGATCGCGGGTCAAAGACCAGCTTTTCTCCACGGGGTAGTCTCTGACTTTCCACATGCAGCTCCTTCAGGCTCTTCACATCCTCTAATCCCTCCACCACAGTGATGCTGTTTCCTCCCAAAAACCTCAAATACAGAAACATTAGCAGCCAACAACAAAATATTAATGTCATACTTCATTTCAATGCAAGCTGGAATGTGATGAAAAATAATAACTATTCTTGCACTTTCATATACTTACAATTTGGAGAGATTATGCAGAGATGAGAGGTTCTCTATGCAAGAGATATTGTTATTTTGCATGTATAAATGCGTAAGGTTTGAGGCAAATCCCAAATTGCAGATTTGTGATATTTGGTTGTCATAAAGGTAAAGGACTGTGAGGTTTCTGCAAATCGATAGATCATCCTATGTGTTAAAGAGGGAAAATAATCAATTAACATTAAAATATTGCGAAGTTTGGGGTTGATAAGATTTTTTTTAATGTTTTTGACAGAAGTCTTGTATGCACTCACCAAGGCTGCATTTATCATACAGTAAAACTGTAATATTGTAAAATTTAGGATAACTGTTTTCTATTTTAATATATGTGCAAATGTAGTTTATTCCTGTGATGTCAATCATTTCCCCAGTCTTTATTGTCACATGATCCTTCAGAAACCATTCTAATATGCTGATTTGGTGCTCAAGAAACATTTCTTATTATTATCAATTTTGAAAACAGTTGTGCAACTTAAGATTTTTGTGGAAACAGTGATACATTTTCAGAATTCTTTGATGAATAGAAAGTTCAAAAGAAGCATTTTAAATAGATTTTGTTTTGTAACAATGGAAGTCTTTAATGTCACTTTATCAATCAATTTAATTTAATCAATTTAATGCATCTATGGTGAACAAAAGTATTAGTTTCTTTGAAAAAAAATCTCACTGACCCCAGACTTTTGAATGGTAGTGTAATATTTAATTTAATGGAAACTAGAATTTGAACACATTTGAACTTGAAACTTACAATGTCCTCTATACTTTTGTTTGAAAAGTTTAGATGGGTCAGTTTCTTCAGATACTGCTGGAGAGATTCACTTCTGCAGGTTTTTGAGTGATTGCTTGATTTTGCGATCAGATGCACTGTCAGGCGGACCATAATGACTCTGTGTGTAAAAATATCACAGGATAGATTTCTCTTTTGCAGCACAGCATGTCAAGGGAATAAGAAGATTTATGAGAGAGCCAAAAACACAATAAGCAATGCAAGAACATATGATCAAATAGAATTTAGACGACTAGGGCTTGTTACTGGGGTTGTAAACTCAGAATGCTATCCTATCTATTTAGTAATCATGGTAATAGAACATTTTCAAATCTTAAAGGTAGAGTAGGTAATTTTTGGAGTGGCTAGCAATAGCAAGCTAGCTTTGAAAGCATGAGATCCCACCCTTCCTTGAAACCGCTCTCCAAAGCCACGCTTCCTCCAAAACCATAGACTGTAAAAAAATATGGACGTAGTGTCCGTGACGTCACTCGTAGGATTCTGAAGAGCGTTTTTGAAGCCCAGAGTGGGCGGAGCTGGTCGTCGCCATCTTGGCAGCGTGTCACTGCACGTCACTCCCGTCCCGGATGACCAAAAAATGGGCAAAGGGGCGGTATTAACTGAGGTGACGTGCCGGCTAACAGACAGCAGCCAAACGGCTAGTAGTGACAGCAGCGGCAATCCACCTGTCACTCAAGTGGCCACACCCTTAATTATGCAGAACTTTAAGGCCGTGTGTCACCAAAGCGTTTTTTCACGCAGCTGGCGTATTTTTCCAATTGTTTTCAATGGGAGCGCCACGTTTTTACTGGTCGCCGAGAGTTGAAAATTTTTCAACTTTGGGTAAAACGCAGTGCTCATCACTGTCACTTTTTACCCAGCCATCCAATCACAGTGGAGGAGGGGCGGGACAAATATCACACCGACCAACTGGCACAAAATTCTTTCTGTACAACGACGTCAACCAGCAGAGCTAACCAAACAAAATGGATGAAAAATAAATGTTTTGTATGAAACAAATTATCTGCGAAAATCAGTTACAAGTAAACTGTACTGCGGATATTCTGTATCATAGCAACGAATCGTCTCAACTGAAAAAACGCTGCGTTGCCAAAACGCTGCATTGCCAAAACGCTTTCCTGCGCCCACAGCTAGGTGTTTTCAGCAGAGCGTCTAGCGTTTTCAGCTGGCTAAAAACGCTTTGGTGGACACATGGCCTAAGGCTTAATTAAGTGGATGAGTTATAAAAAAATTCACCCCCTCACAGTTGTCATGAAGGGCAAAATTAGCTATATAGACCAAAACCACTTTTTTGTACCAGGCTGTAAACATATATTTTTATTGGATGACTGTTTGGAGCCTGTCTCTAGCGGCCAGGCGATGAATTGCAGTTTAAGTCACTTCTGTGTTGGATTCAAGAGAGAGATCGGAAGGTTGCCGCTTGTTTAAAGCACATGAACGCACACAGCAGAGGTTCCAAAGCATCACAAGAAGAGAGAAAGCATTAAACTACCCCATGTCTCAAGTCGCATAATTAGCATAACAAAAAAAAATCTGAAACAAATCGCCTACCCTACCTTTAAGTGAGAAATTAAGATCAGAAGTTTCTTTTAATACAGCCCCTAATCTCTAAATATATGTCTATATTGATTTTAAATAGGTTTTTGAAAGGAATAATTGATGTGGTGACCATTATTTATTTGATGAAATGTACTTTAGAGACAGCATAGACAATTGACCTGCAAACCTTTGTCAAAATTACATATTATTTTTGAAAAGTGAGATGGCTAAAAGTGAAATAGACATGTGACCTCACATTATCATAAAGAAAGATCTGTTCTCCCAAGGAAAAACAAAATAACCCAATACCCTTGATATATGCATTGTCTGTAAGCTTGACACATCCTGCACATCTGCATGCTGTATTATATAAAAAACCTTACCAAAAAAAAAAGACTTACTTGGAAGGTTATTATATTTTATTCCGTATGCTTATTCTTCCTTCTATATTGTCTTTTAATAACTCTCTATATTGTCTATACTGTCAACCACACAGACGATGAACATTAGGACAGAAGTAAAGGGAATACATACATCAACACATGACAGCAGGTCGGTTTTACACTTGATCTCAGAGCAGCAGACTATGGGGAGTTGACATGGAGAGCCTCTTAAAATCAATAACTTTCTGAGGTTACACTCCAGGGAACGGGATAAAGATATGGCAGTTTGCCAATCTGACCGAAGTATATTTAAGAATATATTGCAATAGACATGAATGAGCATTCTTATTTCTAATAAACAATGGCAAGCAACGTAGGCCTCTGTTGACATGTAACGTTAAACAGAAAAGGCACACGCGCGCTATAAAATAAGCACTGCATCTTCTTACCTTAATGTAAGTACAATACAAATGTTGTGCATTACCTGTAGTCAGGTATGAACGCAAAGTGTTTCTGCTGTTGTAATGTACTTCTCTTTTCCTCCTGTCTCGGCTTTGTTTAGGAAGCGAGCTGATGTTGCCATGGCGAGGCGAGGCGAAGCGACGCGACGCGAACGCAAGATCAGAGTTGTTCAAAATGTGGCATGACATTCTCAACCGAAATGGAGAGAAGTTTAAAATGTTATAAATTCAATGTGGACTTTAGAACACGATGTTAACCGCTTGTACTGTTTCTCGATATATGTGTGTGTAAGAATGTTTTATGATGTTGTTAAAAGTGATTTATTCTACTAGCTAGTAATTAATTACTTGTTTAATTAATTTAAATTATAATTAACTTCTATAATTAAAGGAATAAAATAAAAGTCAGTCTAATAAATGAACATATAAAAACATGCCCGTGCTCTTTAGATAATTGATATTTGTCTGAGAAGGCAAAAAAAGAAAAGAAGAATAAAAAAGGCCACTGCTGAGAAATTATTTTTATGAAGTGAAGGGAAAATGACACACAAAAATGCACCCTAAACATTTGCAGAGAATTAAAAGGTGAGAGACAATTGTTTGGGAAGAAAAAATGAGCCTTGTTAGAGTAGACAAGACCCTAAGGAGATAGCTCACCCAAAAATGAAAATCCTGTCCTCATTTACTCACTCTCAAGTTGTTCTAAACCAGTATAAATTTCTTTCTTCTGCTGAACAAAAAGAAGATATTTTGAAGAATGTTTGTAACCAAACAGTTGATGGGCCCCATTGAATTCCACACTATTTTTATCAATGGAAGTCAATGGGGCCTGTATGGTTACCCATATTCCTCTAAATATTTTAATTTTTGTTTATCAGAAGAAAGAAATTCATACGGGTTTGTAACAACTTGAGGGTGAGTAAATGATGACAGAATTTTAATTTTGGGTGAACTATCCCTTTAAGCATTTACATGCTGAAATCAGAAACCATGTTTATCAGCTTCGGCTGGTAGACAGAATATTTTCCTCTTCTCTCTCATTCCAAGCTCAAACTGCTGCCCCTTCTAATGCATATCAGCGCAGTGGGCTCCGGTGGGCAGAGGCACTGCAGTGACCCGTGTATTGTTAGGCTATATACTGTGAAGGAATGTGCTTCCTGAGACTGAGTGACCTCTATTTATGCATGCAGAGTACTTGGCAGAAAGGAAATGTTGCTTTGGTTGGTTTAGGGACGTAGAGGGGGAGTTCTCCCCTTTTCAGACTCTCGTCTAGGGCATTAAACATGTTTCAGCTCCTTACTGCCATGCTTGTTGAGATTATTATTATAAGGTCCAAAGAAAACATCAGTGCTACCAAATATCTTGAGGTCATTGGTCCCAAAGGCTAGTTTAACATTGTCCTTGTGATGCTGATTATTTGTGCTCATCGCTCAGATATATTCTCTTAATCACATATATATCATAATTTCTCAAATCTTATTATTTTCAAACATTTACTTTGAGTTCAGCAAATAAAGTGGAATTCCAAGTAATTTGAAGAAGATTTGCTAATGGAAAACATACCGTAAAATTAGTTAATGGATTTGGCTCATTGGCTGATGTTCATTTGCTCATGGAAAACACAATATATACAAAGGTTATATACAGTACCTCATCTCATTTATTCTCTCAACTCTCATTTCCTTAAAGTATTAAAAATGCTCATCTGGTGATGATTATTAGCATCATTTGTACTTACAATGGGTGAAATACAGAACTTACGAATGGCGATTTTAATTAATTTAGTCCTCTATGGACTAAACAATTGGCCATCATTACAAGAGCAAAAAACACACTTTCAGGCCAAAATCCACAAATTGCACAGGGGATAATTGAACAGACTTGCTTTTTCTGGAACATAACAGTACATTTTAAAATTAGGTACAAAAACGTGCATGAGGATGACGTCACCACTGTTGTCTCTAAGAAAATGCAGACAAGTTTGTATGCATGAAACCACACAGGCGTTGAGTGTCTGCCGCGATAAAGAGCAGACACGCAGTGCTGAATAGACTCCACTGTATTGAGCTCCTGTTTCTGTGATGCATCAGTGACAGGCCACAGTGTAACACTCAGAATCCTGAAGGATTGTGTACAACGCAGAGACAACCTGCACAGGGTCGTCCTGACAGATGCGCTGTGGCCATGCCAAGCTGTGTTTATCTTTGGGCCGTTGAGTTTGTTATTCCATTATGTAATGCTATGACTGGCAAATATGAAAATGACCTCTTGCGGAGCACTGCGGTTTCTGTTAACATGTTAAATTTAATGTTTTTAGGGTGTGTGAATGGAATACTGCTATTACAGATCCCGACACAAGCTGTGGGAAATGGGAATGGTGCGGTACCGTGTTACACACTGAACCCAGAGGAGAATACATTTCAAACGTCTGGTAACATGCGGCGCTAAGGAAAACTCATTTGTCTTGATCTATAGGACAGCTTTGACGATGAGCTGTGCGAGTTAGAATTTCAGACAAGACTTTATTTTTAAGACAAATTGAGTCGTTTACAATACTAAATACTAAAAATTACATTTAAGTAGGTTAAGTAAAAAAAAAATGAAGCAAAAACACAATTTCCATCAACTAATAAACCCGAACAGCGTTTATTTATTTTAAACAAATGATGCAAATATTCCTACAGGTGAATTGCTTTGAATCGTTCAAAGCTGAACCATAACGAAGAACACATAACTAAGCAAACACAGAACGTGAAGTCATTTAACTTCAGATCCTTCCAAGTTCAGTTGGTAGATGTGTTCACTTGATTGAAGAGTTTATCTTTGATAACCTGGGACATCAAACCATGAATTGCTTCAATGGTCGTTTTGCAGCTGAGGGGCAGAGAAAATGTTGTTATAATGTGTTAAAATGCATTTAAAAAATGTATTAGGTCACTAGTGGCACTATAGTACAAGTAAAAAATAGGGACTTTTTACACAAACAAGAGACTCATGTTAGTTACCCATGATCTCATACAAAATATGAATGTGAAATCAAGATTCAAAAGGATTTCAAAAGGAAGGATTTTCAAAACTAATTTATTACCCCCCCCCCCCCTCAAAAAGCTAATTTTTAAAACCATTTAAAATTATTTTTAGAACTCAAAGCATTTAATTCATTTTTTCAAAACCTTTTTAGAGTTCTGTACAACATATTTTCATATGTATACAAATGTCTGAGACCACATTAAAATTCTGTACTTTAATTTAGAAAATTAAGATAAAAAAAATCTAGAATGAAACTTTTTTCAGGATTATATCGAAATGAACGTAGATGTTTTAATTTTTTTTTAATAATGCCTCTATAAAGCATCTGAATTATCAATGCGTCACATTTGAAAATAAATAAACTTGCCTAGCCCAATTTCTTTCACATTTATATTAATCATTTAGCAGACATTTTTTCCAAAGCGACTTACAAATGAGGAGAATAATAGAAGCAATCAAGCCAACAATATGTGCGGTGACAGTTAGTCTAGCACAGTATACATAGGGAGTTTTTTCCAATTATTTATCATAACTGACACTATATAAAAAGGGAAGCACTTCATATTGAATTAATAGAGATTGTATTACCTGTCACGTGTTGCCTTTGCTAGTTTGTCCTCAGATTTCCTATCATGTGTGTCTAAGCCCAGCATGAAACTGCCTCGTCCCAGCTGGGCTTCAGCCTGCTCCAGCTTCTCCGACAAGTCAAAAACCTGTCCAGTGGTGTACTCCGCATTCTGAAGGAACAAGAGCCATTAACACCACCATTAACGACTAGAGTCTAGGTTAATGCACGATTTCACAACAATACTTAAACATTCACAACATGCCTTTCACTGATGGTCAATTCAAAAGGTTTTTGAATTGTTTACTGAAGCCCCGTGAATGAGGTCTCAAAAGTTTGCTGAAGGTGAGGTTCTTCTTTGGCGTAACAAGACGCTCTTGACAAGTTGTCAATTTATCTCTAACGCAGTGCTCTGAGGCTGTTGTTTAGATAGTCTACAGCTCATTGTAAGTGTTAAACAAGGCTCATGACAGAAGGTCGTAGTCAACTATGACAGGCTTTCAAAACAAATAGGTAAGGAAACAAAAGCAGCATCTACAAATATTAATCATGTGCACAGGTTGTCAACAAACCCCTGTCATATTATCAATCTCATCCACATAAAATACTTGTACCCTCTACAACAAAACATCTCCAGGATGATAAAGATAATAATTTTGAAAATATTTTAACATAGATGGGAAACGATTTAGAGATATCAATATAATGACGATTTAGAGATGACAAACAGATGAACATTATTATAATAAATAAATGTTATACTTATGTTAAATAATTATAAAATTACTGAGATTTCCCAATATACTACTGGTTACACTTTATTTTTAGGTGTCCTTGATGCAGTGTAATAATATTTAAGTACTGAGTAATATAATTAACAACATGTACTTAACATAAGATTAGGGTTATTTATAGACACCATTTTCAACTAAAAACGGAATTTTTTTATGTGTTTTGGCCATTTTTTTGGCCGGTCACATGCTTCAAAGTGCAAGTTTTTGAAAACGATCCGTTATCGTCTCTGCGCAAACTACAAAAATGCGAATTTGTGAAAACAGTGACGGGATGAGCATGCGTAATACGTGTTCAGTCTACAGCGTATAGTGTTTCTATACAAAGTGACCTTGCTAACTGGCGAGGCATGAATAATGCAACGTTATAGTAGTTTAGTAGTGAGCGGGAAACGTTTTGACAAAGTTGTCGTCTGTACGTAAAAAACTTTTTCGTATTTAGTACATCATTGTCATGTAAACGTACCCTTAGTTGCAAGTAATTATAATTTACTGTTATTACTACAGTACGTACATCTAGCATATGTAACAAGGACACTGTCAAATAAAGTGTTAACTAATAATTTTACATTTTACACCAATAAAAGAGAGCGCTTACTGTCAGCAGACTGGAGGAGCTCAAAGTGTTGACCCAATACTTATTCCACAGCAGCTCTAGGAGTTTGCGATCCAGGGAAGACTTAAAATAAGCCACTTCTAAAGCATAATACCTAAAAGCAGAAGACGGTTTATTGTGAAGTTCCTATACAGTAAATTTAAATAATTTACAACAATTTCCAAGTACAATAAAAGCTTACTGTTTGCAGTGCACTCCAAAATCCTCAATCTTGTTAAGAGGTATAGTCTGGTATTCAGATGGACCCTCATCTGGAGGCTTGTAACCCTACCGTTAACATTTAAATATGTGGTGATATAACTCATATAAATGAATACACGCATAAATATGAAAACTGACACGGTTACAAACATTCTTTTACTGATTACCTTCGGATATGTCCTGAAAGCTCCAAGATTGACCTTCCCTGCGGATATAGTCCTTGTGGGATCAATCTGAAAGGATGAAAAATTACAAGGACTGTAAAAGCAAAACAGTTCAGTCAAATATAACAAATAAAAACACTGAGCTGCCAGTTTAGCAAGTGAAAGTTATGAACGCCCAGCTTGCTATTTGCCCTCGGCACAAAATAAGCAATTGCAATGAAGGGTAAACTGTATAATGTATTCAGTTACAAAGCCAACAGCAATTAATCAGACACCACTACAAATGTCACCAAACTCTTTCGTATTTCGGGGGTCAAATATGGATCACTGATATTGCTGAATTTAAATTGATACTTCGTAGAGGAGCTATTTTCCCCTCTGTCTTTAGAGATTGATGGTATAATGGTTTAGAGAGGTCTTTGCAAAATCAGCCCTAATGCAAAATAAGCTACACATTTAACATTTCCAACAGCACTTACCACTACTGCGACAAAGGGCTCTTGAAACTGCTGGTTAAGCATCTGAGTGCTGACATCTATGCCTGAGAGCCAGCAGCCGTATCCAGGATGACTGTGGTACCATCCAATGGCATTCTCCAACCGCCCCACCTAAATGAATTCATAAACGAGCCTCAGAATTAATAATATTTCATCATATGCTGGCCGTGACATTCATGGGGAGTTGACACATAATATGTCTATGAATGTACAAAGTGTAAACTATTTATTTAAAGATTTGTATTATTTTAAAAACCCTATTTTGCCTTCATAAATTCATTTTAAATGGTTTTGTGATTTAATAAATACATTTTAAAAAGTGCAAATATTCCACGTAGTCTTTTAATGAATATTAGATCATGAAAACCAAATGCATACAAATTAAAAAAGAATAAAATATTTTAGACGATTATATTATATCACACACTGAAAATCACATGATTCAACAATGCATGCATATTTAAGTTCCTCTGACTGGATCCTTTTACTATTTTAAATCAAAAGGGCAAATATTCCATGTAATCTCTCAGTTAATATTAGATCATGAAAACTGAAAGCAGTTTAATTATAAAACAATTAGTAAAATAATATGTTTAGAGGAGCACAGAAATTGAAAACAGATTAAGCATACAAAATGTATCTTTAAAGCAGTGGATATTATCATATTTAGGAACAAAATACTGGTTTATTCTTATAAGCTATTTGTCTAATATGAATATTAGCGAATCTGTTTGGTTTCAGTGTACCTGTTTAGCATTCTCTATATAAGCAGCCATGTATTCATAGGCAGCAGCCTGAGCATTGACTCGCGTTTCAGTGCCTTCCACGGGTAGAGCAAAACTGTCCATGATGATCATCGTCTCTCCATCCACCTTCCCCAGCATGAGTCCCATCACCTCCAGGTTTCCTCCAGAACGGGCATGCATCACCATCTTCAACAGTGCCAAAGCTGATATCTTGCAGTATTTAAAATAATGATGGCTGTAAACAATAAACTGTGTTATTTATCTTTCGAAATGAATTGAGGACGACATTCTTTAGGTGTGGTATACTCACTCTTTAGTCCATGGTTTGGCCGCCAGAATCTCTTGTTGTTGTTTTTTATCATACTTATATATTTCATCAATACTCTGAACTTCCTGCATGCTGTTTGACAGCTCCCATGTTTTCATCGCTATGCTACTGCCAGCCATAGCTCGTAATCGGTTTTTATGTCCAGCAGATGAACTATAACGAAGTAACTTATGTTAAACACCACTAGCAATTTAGGATATTTAAAGTACTATATAATAGATCAAGTGATTAGTTTATCTAAACATTTAAACGCACTATTTAGAAACCATTAACAAACCTTCTGCTGTATCCCCTTACAAAAACCTACAACTCTCAAACCTGAGTGAAGCTAGCTAGCATAGCCTAAGTAAGGAATTATATTGGTGTCAAAATAAAAGTCTCAACGTTACGCGACTGGTTAGTGAAGCTAGCAAATACATTTTTTTTATTTAATTTTTATGATTGGAATCAGTACTATCATTACAGCTTATTAAAATGTTAAGAGCATTTTTGACTTTTTAATTTCATGTTCATTTAAAGATAAAGATACATTATTGTTTTCAGATGGCTTCTACAAAAAAAGTCAGTATAATCAAATGCATTTAAATGTATTTTATGGTCAGAAAATAACTAACATTATTTCAATGTATTTTCAATGTATCATTTGTCATCTGTAATCACATTCTTAGAGAGAGAGAGAGAGAGAGAGAGAGAGAGAGAGAGAGAGAGAGAGAGAAGAGAGAGAGAGAGAGAGGAGAGAGAGAGAGAGAGAGAGAGAGTAAACTAGATTTCCCAAGATGCATTGCGGCGATTTCCAGTTCAAAGGTTAACAAAACAAGGAAGTAAAGAAAAGTTCTCTGTTAATCTGCTTACAGACTATTTGGTTTAGCAGGTCAAAAGCCAAGTTGCTCGCCACACACATAACAGCACATTCAAAGAAGATTATGACGCGGTTTGTTTAGAGGCTGTGTTGTCTCAGACTCATGATCACTCATTACTCTGCTCTGCCGGGGTCATTTCCTTGACAGTAGCTACTGATGTTATGATTTATATTTGTACATCTTCGATAAAGCGACTTTTTTATGATTGTGTTTCAATCTGAAATTTGCAAAGAGGTAAGAATATTTTTTTATCCAATTCATTCTATTAAACCGATCTATTTAAAATGCAAATGTTAGGCTACTTTTAAGATGGCTATCATCATTTAGTCCTTTTAATGGACAGTCATGTTAATATGTCAAATCTTTAAGGCAAAACTCTAAAGACGATGAAAATAACATAATGTATTTCAAAGGTCTAACTTGTCGCTTGTCTTCCTTTCCTTTTTCTAAATCAGTGCCACAGGTCTGACCGCAGACAAAATGAAGATGATGACATTCTTCATTGTGGGACTCATTGTCCATGTAGTCTTCTTTCTCTCAATATTTGACATCTATTTCACGTCCCCTCTTGTCCATGGAATGACACCACAACATGTCCCTCTGGCCCCTCCAGCCAAGCGCTTGGTGCTCTTTGTGGCAGATGGTCTGAGAGCCGACAGTCTCTTTAAGCCAGATAACAATGGGACAGGCAGGGCTCCTTACCTAAGGTGATGAACATGGGTTAATCTTTGTCCTGTTTGCCAATGTGGTCTAGAATAGTTCAGTCATTTTTTTTAGTGAAGAAAGAAAGATTCTGAAAATATTACTTATTCACTGTTTAATATCTGCCTCAACCTTGAATAAGTATGTATTTGTGAAAATGTAAATCTAATACAATAGCTGTATTACAATACAATAAATATATATAGTTTGTGCCTCTTAAATATGATTGTTTGTGTGTGTTTTTAAGGTTTATAAATATATTTAACTTGTGCTTCCTATTGTTCCCTGTCATAAGGACTGTGATTGAAGAGCGCGGCACATGGGGAGTGTCACACACTCGAGTCCCTACAGAATCTCGACCAGGTCATGTGGCTCTACTGGCGGGCTTTTATGAGGACGTTAGTGCTGTTGCCAAGGGTAAGCAGTCATACATGTGTTTGTGTATAACATATGTGTGTAAACTTAATAATGTGTCTCACATCTCTGTGCTTACAGGCTGGAAGGAGAATCCAGTGGAGTTTGATTCTGTTTTTAATGAAAGCAAACATACCTGGTGTTGGGGCAGCCCTGACATATTACCAATGTTTGCCAAAGGTATAACCACACACCTGTGTATAGATATATGGGAGTTTAATGACTTTTTTGGTAGCTTTACTGGCATGTGTGTTTTGTAGGAGCCACTGGAGACCATGTGTACACTCACACTTACCCTCCAGACCGGGAGGATTTCGCCTCCACTGATGCTTCCAGACTAGATACATGGGTATTTGATGAAGTGAAGGTAGGATACTTAATGTGCTTTTATGCAGTTGCTTTAAACTAAACTTGAAGAAACCCCCACAACTCTTATTTCAAGTCTTTTATACTTATTAGAGCATTGCCCAGCATTTAAGAATCTGCTGTTCGGAAAATTTATAAACAGTTGTTTAAACATGCTTTATCTAAACTATTTTAAATGAAATGTATAAATATTATTTAAATCTTGAAGTATTATATTATGCATGCATTTTTATGACTCCATATTAATCATAATAATATATCCATATATATATTTAATGGGACCCCTGGTAAATATGATCAAAAATGGCTGTAAAAAATAAATCTGCATTTGTTTATCTTTTTGAATAAATGTTTTTCTCCAAAACACGTTGGCCACAATTATTGGCACCCCTAGAATTTTTTACGAGTAAAATATCTCTGAAGTATATTCACATTAATATTTACCTTTTTTTTTAGCACACTAGGAACATAAAATTGTCTAGCTATGACTTCTTGTTTCACAGGAGTTTAAATATGAGCAAACACATAAGCCTAATTCCCTTAATCATCCTTCACAATGAGTAAAACCAAAGAATATAGTTCTGATGTGCATCAAAAGATTTTTGAGCATCACAAAATAGAAAGTGGCTGTAAGAAAATAGCAGCCATATCACCCTGTAGCCCAGGGCTGAGCCTGGTTAGTACCTGGATGGGAGCCCTTCTGGAAAAACTAGGTTGCTGCTGGAAGAGGTGTTAGTGAGGCCAGCGGGGGGCGCTCACCCTGTGGTCTGTGTGGGTTCCAACGCCCCAATATAGTGACGGGGACACTATAATTTCAAACAGCACCGTCCTTCGGATGAGACGTTAAACCGAGGTCCTGACTCTATGGTCATTAAAAATCCCATGGCTCTTCTCGTAAAGAGTAGGGGTGTCAACCTTGCCAATCATGGCCTCATAATAAAGCCCTTACATTGAAGTGGCTCTATCACTCTCTTCTCTCTCTCCACCGATAAGCTGGTGCGTTGTGAGCGTACTGGTGCCGTTGTACTGGGGCTGTCGTCGCATTATTTAAGTGGATGCTCACACTGGTGCTGGCTGAGGAGAGACCCAGAACCCATAGTTTGCAAAAGCACTTTGGGTGTACAGTAGTACATATGAAAGCGCTATATAAAATGCCTCATTCATTCATTCATTCATTCATTCATTCATTCATTCATTCATTCATTCATTCATTCATTCGTTCATTCGTTCATTCGTTCATTCATTCATTCGTTCATTCATTCAATTATGGCCTGCATGTTTTGGAGAAAAGCATTTATTTCATAATGTGATTTACCCCCTACTTTCAATTCTTTTACTTCAATGAAAAGTTAGATTTTAGCGAATATTTTTCTTTTTTTGAGTGAAAGATCGAAAGGATAAACAATGCAATTTATTTTTTACAGCCATGTTTGATCATATTTACCAGGGGTGCCATTAATTCTGACCACAGCTGTACACACACACGCACGCACACGCACGCGCGCACAAACACACATGCGCACACGCACACACACAGTGTTATTTTAGTTTTTTTTTTTTTTTTTTAGATTAACAGTTTTTTATTGATTCACAGAAACATATGATACAATGATACAAATATGATACATCATATAACAATATGATAAAAACATATGTATAGAATCAACATTTTTACTCCGAAATTCCCCACCCCCCTCCCTCCCGACTTGGTCACGGCTTCACTATACAATTAGGTACAATTAAGATAACATCCGGCATACCATGTTGAGGAAAAAGAAAATAATAGCATACATACATATGTCACCACAATTTCACTTTCGAGTGTGAGCTTGGTTCTAACACAGTTATTACTGCCCTTTTTCCAAATAGGTTAAGTATCTGGACCATTTCTTATAGTATAGATTTACTTTATCAGTCTGTTTATAAGACATTCTTTCAAATGCGGACACTCTACCTAGTTCTGTTGTCCATTCCTGAAAAGAAGGGGCCTCCTCTGACTTCCAACTCCTAAGAATTATTTGTCTGCCAATCATTAAACTGGTTTGTACCCAGCACATTATGTGTTTGTCTCTTATTTCATTATCTGTCCACACACCTAATATAAACAATTGAGGACATAATGAAATATGAGTATCCAAAATTGTGCAAACGTGTTCATGAACTTTTTTCCAGAAATCCTGAATTTTTGTACAAGACCACAGAGCATGTGTTAAGTCTCCATCATCAGTTTTGCACCTCCAGCAATATGGTGTTTCTTTTAACCCAAGTCTATACAGTCTGGAAGGAGTCCAGTAAAAACGGTGCAAAATCTTAAACTGTATAAGGCGAATCTTTGCATCCCTAGATGTCGTTTTGACATTCTTTAAAACTCTATTCCATTCCTCATCATTGAATATCAGATTTAGATCTCTTTCCCAAATTTTCTTAAGAGCTAATAAGGCTCCGTCACCAAGACTTTGAATCAACCAGGAATAGTACACTGATGCTTCATGACCTTTCCCATATGCCAAAATTACCATGCAGTGTAGATCTGCTGACTCAGGAAGCTGTGAACTAGAACCAAAAGTAGTACAAAGTAAATGTCGTAACTGTAAATACCTGAAAAACTGAGATCTAGATATACCATACTGTTGTTGTATTTGTTCAAATGACTTCAGACTACCATTCTCATAAAGGTCACTTAATATAACGACACCCTTCTTAATCCATTCCTTCCATAGAAAGGGGGATTTATTAATACGCAATTTAGGGTTCAGCCAGATACTTGAACAAGCATTTAGATAAGGGTTAAGGCTTCGCATACGGGAAATTTTTAACCATACTGATTGCAAGTGTGAAATTATAGGATGTTTTTTCCCCTCTCCTTCCAGTTTAATGGACAGACTCTGTAACAAAGAGATAGACGGCAAAATAGATTGTTCAATCCTATACCAAGGGGGGGCTCGCTCAGGAGGAAGTGACCAATGAGCCAGGTGTCTAAGACTAAAAGCATAATAATAAAACAAAATATTAGGCAGGCCTAGACCACCTTTCTCAACCGGTCTCTGTAACTTATTAGAATGCATCCGAGGTCGCTTACCATTCCAAATAAAAGCCTTACATAATCTATCAAACTGTTTAAAGTAAGAGAGAGGTATCTGTATTGGGAGAGACTGTAATAGATAATTCAGTTTTGGCGTATAACTCATTTTAATTACATTGACTTTTCCAGCCATTGACATATGGAGTGGAGCCCATCTATCCATATCGCAGGAAATCTTTTTCATTAAGGGGTCAAAATTAACTCTCACTAAATCATTCAAATTTGGGGGAATAAAATGCCTAGATATCTAATGCCTGACTTAGGCCATAGGAATGTGCCAGGGTGAAACGCTGAGGCAGGGCAAAATGCAGTCAATGCAAGAGCTTCTGATTTAGACCAATTCACCCTATAACCTGAAAACTTAGAGAAGATATCAATTATACCAAGAAGACAAGGAATAGACCTACAGGGGTCGAAAACAAATAATAGAATGTCATCAGCATAAAGCATAAGCTTATGTACTTCTCCCCCCACTACCACACCCGGAAAATTATCATCTTTTCTTATTGCGGCAGCTAAAGGTTCCAAAGCAAGACAGAACAGCAACGGGGAAAGTGGAGAGCCTTGTCGGGTCCCTCTGCCAAGCGGAAAATACTCTGAAATTAGGCCGTTGGTTTGAACCGCTGCTACCGGTTGTTTATACAATAATTTGATCCATCTTATAAACGTGTTTCCAAACCCATAAACTTCTAGAATTTTAAAAAGATACTTCCACTCCACCATGTCGAAAGCCTTCTCAGCATCTAGTGAGACGGCGGCAATCGGGGTCTGTTCCTCTGTTATTTTAGTTTTTAATTTGTCATTATTATTTTGAATTAGCTTTTATGTTTATATTTGTAGTTTTCATGTTAATTTTAGTTTAATGTTTAGTAGTTTCGTTATGTGCTTTTGTCATTATTCGTTTAAAATTAGCTATTTATAAAATTGCTGTTTAGGTGTAATTTATTTTTATTTAAGCTTTAGTTTTTAATTCCCAGTTAATAATTTTAGTTCTTCAACGTATTACAGTTTATTGCCAAGGCAATATTTCTTATTTAATTTAATTATTTAATATCTAATTTAATTTAATGTTTTATTTTCAGCTTTATTTCAGCTAACAGAAATGTTTTTAATAGTTGTAGTTTTAGGTAACGATACCGCTAACCCTGATATACAAACATACATGCATACATACTACTGTTCAAAAGTTATTTGATATAAATACAGTAGTAAAAACAGTCATACTGGGAAATATTATTTAACATTTTCTTTTTCTATTTTAATATATTTAAAAAATGTAATTTATTCCAGTCATGGCAAAGCTTCCTATACTATATCTATCTATATATATATATATATATATATATATATATATATATATATATATATATATATATATATATATATATATAACATTATATAATACACATTAATATATACATATATAAAACATTATATAATAACAATAAGACCCTGAAACCTTAATAAAACATGATTGCTAATTATCTTATTTGTTTCCTTTTTTGTTAAGGATTTTCTCAATGTTGCCAAAAGCAATAAAACTCTGCTGAATAAGTTACATGAAGAACAGAATGTGTTTTTCCTTCATCTTTTGGGGATAGACACCAATGGCCATGCTCACCGGCCCATGTCAAAGTAAGAAAAATTCATTTCACCACAAAATATTGCAATGTGACTAACAACACCTTTTCGGTTATTATCTTATGTAAAGCCACTTTCAAACTATGTTTGTTGTAAAAAGTGCAAGACAAACTGTATTATAGTTTAATGTGTTGAGATACCTTAAACTGTAATTTACAAGTATATATGGAAATGCATATAATAAAAATAACCTGGACATCAGTTTTACCATTAGGTGGAGCTTCTACCATTGTGAAAGCCTCACATGTACTATTTTCTTTGGGATTTCTGCGCTTATAGGGAATATCTAGAGAACATTGGCCTGGTTGATGCTGGTGTCGCTGAAATTGTCACTGTGATGGACGACTTTTATGGGCATGATGGAAAAACCGCTTATGTTTTTACGTCTGACCATGGCATGACAAATTGGGGTAAAACATCTCTCTGACCTAGTCTTTGTAACTTTAAAGTGTGTTAAACAGTTAAAATCTGAGACAATAAAATTGCTTTTATCCCTATGATCAAAGTCATATTTTTAAGATTGAAATTTTGTATTTTGCCTGATTTATATTAAGTTCAAGTCAGCATTTTGGGTAAAAGAATGTTTATTTTATCACTTATAAATGTCTGTACACTACAGTATCCGAGTATGTGTTTAATAGGATCTCACGGTGCGGGACACCCATCAGAAACGCTGACCCCACTAGTAGCATGGGGCGCTGGGGTTCAGACAGCACAACGGGAGCCGGGCTCTCACAAATATGATGATAATTATTTAAAAGGTTTGTTTAATGGCCCTTGATTGTCTAACACCCCCTCTGTCTCCATCCTCTTTGAAGCAAATTAGTTTTCATACTTCATTTAATAGAGATTCAGGCATCATTAAACAGCAGAATTGATTTTGTCAATATTTCTTCTAACCCTTCTTTTGTTTCAGAATGGGGGCTAGAAACATACAAGAGAGTGGATGTCAATCAAGTGAGATTTTCTGTTTCATTTACGTTTGAAATGTCTATAAATGTTTGAAACATTGCTAATCTGATCTTTTTATGGTTTTCTAGGCTGATATTGCTCCACTAATGTCATCTCTTATAGGAGTTCCCTTTCCTCTGAACTCTGTGGTGAGTATGATTTCAGAGCTGTCAGATCTCCTGTATAAATCATAAAGCACTTCTACACAGATATGCGTGCAGTGGTTTTATTATCTTCTGAAGCATTTGTTGTTTTATAGGGTGTCTTACCACTGAATTACCTGAATAACAGCCAGCACTTTAAGGCTGAGAGCATGTATGCAAATGCTATTCAGATCTTGGAGCAGTTCAGGGTAAAGTACAGGACCTTTTGGTTTATTCTTCCCTTTTTTATTTGAAATAACCAAATAGCCACACTATTTTGTGTTTATTTAATCAGGTGAAAATGGTCCAGAAGAAAAAAACAACAATATCCTTTCTCTTTACACCCTACCAGTGAGTAAAAAGCAATGCTTAAGGAGAAATATAATGAAAAATTAGATTATTATTGTTTATTTTTTTAAATAAAAAGTCTTGAATCTTACATTCACCAGCATTTGACAGCAACAATTGGTAATTCAGATATTGTCCTAGTATTAATGTCAAAGTCACAAGCACATTTATATGATTGCCATTTTTGATAAACGACAATGTGAACTATATCATTAATTTTCACATGTGAACTGGCTAGCCAATCATAACAGAAGTCATTTACATAAAAGTAGAAACCTTAAAGGTACGGTAGGATGGGAAAATAGCCATGTTAAATTACACCTTTACTGTTGTTAGGACTGGACAAAAATGTTGATTATTCATTATACAATGTTCAGTCCTCGAATTTGATTGGCTGAGCAGTTTTCTGGTATGCAGGTCAGATCAATTTGTGAGATTCTCCTTTTTGCTTCCAGGTCTCTCACTGACTCTAAACAGATGGATTTTGTGCGTAAGGCAAGAGATTTGATCCAAAAAGGCCAGTTTAATGAAGCAGTAAGTGTTGATTGGTCATCGTCATGTCCAAACTGACTCGTGGATTATCTTTTTCATTTTGATATACCTCTTTCTAGATCCGTTATTGTGAAGATCTCATAGCTCAGGCCATGGAAGGCTTGTCATATTATCATACATATGATCGGCTCTTCCTGGGCAGCAGTGTGGTTCTGGGTTTTATTGGTTGGTCCTCTTATGTGGTTTTGCTCATCCTGAAGACCCATGCTAGCCTACGCAAACCACCATCTAACACACATATGGTAAGCAAGAGATTTTTCTTTTTAACATGCAGATCATTATCATTGTTTAATATGAAGGTTAGTGGTTTATGGGTTTAAAATGGTGGGTTCAAAGGTGTGAGGTGAGTCATGTCCTATTTGTGTTTTGTGATGTTCTAGGTAACGGAAAGAAATCTAGGTCAGGCGTTTCTGTTTATAGGTCTTCTTGTGGCTCTGTTCTTGTTGGTCCAGTCGAGTCCTTGGACCTACTACATCTACTGCTTGCTCCCTGTGCCCGTGTGGGTACTCCGTCATGAGGGAGTAAGTTACTTGTCCCTGCTTTGTTAGAACTCACCATATTAGTGGTTCTTAACTGGTTTTGCTTCAGGACCCAGATTATTATTACCAGCATTAAATCTATGGCAATTGTTAGGCCGATAATTATTTTCATGTTATGATAAATGAACATTTTATTAAATAAATTAAAATAAATAAATCACAAAAAAATCTAAATTAATCAAATAAAAAATGAATAAATCATTTAAATTCTACAAGCGTTTCTTTTTTATTTAAGACATCATAATGTACAATATAAAAAAAAATGTAATCTGTGAGATTTACTATAGATTACATTTAACAGTGTTATTACATTGTTAGTATTTTTAAAGTGTAACTATAATTGAGCATTAGAGGACATAATATCTAATACTAATATCTAATACATTAAATATCTAATACCCCATTATTAAAACTATGGCCAATAATTATTAGGCCAATAATTATTTTAATGTTATGGTTGATAACCAATAAATGACTGATATTAAAAGTCTTTAAGAATTTGCCTAAATAAATAAAACATAAAACATTAAAATCAATCATTTTAAACACTACAAGTGAATTTAGCCATCACAAAACTATAATGTACAGTATGAAAAATGGATATTCTATTAAATAATAATAAGTAAATAATACTTTGACGCCTGTATGGTGTGAGAGTGGCATAGGTTAGTTGTCATAAGTCAGAAATGTTTACATGGAGCGCATTAAATCTCCAACCTCCGGGGAATCACCCATTTTAAACAAACGTCAAACAGAGGAGAGTCTGCTAGCCAAAAGGGAACACGACAGAGCTCGTAATAGACCAAGAATCATAATAAATGTAAGTTAGCTCCCAGATCTAGAGAGTAGTGTGTTCATTTTATTGACTAGTCTAAAATCACATAATGTTCACTATTATATAACACTAAATTAACCTATTGCTAAGTAATGTAAACTTATTACTGTACCTGTATATACTACTATATCTATACATCTAGCTGTTTTTTCTCTCTTTTTATTATTGTTTATTTTGTACTAATGTGTGTGTATATGTCATTGGTGTCTTACTTTGTGTAAGCAGCTATGTCTTGTCAATAAAAAAAATAAGAATAAAGATACATGTGAATTAACTAGACAGACGGAACAGTGTTCAAAATTATTCACATGTGACATGATAGAGAGAGGAAAAATTGGAAAATGTTTCATAAAACAATGTGACCGTTTAGAAAATCTGCATTTATTATCGTATTCAAATGTGTAAAATATTATTCCAGGTCTATTTCTTGTCCCTACTGGATTTTTAGAGTTTGTGTGTTTTCTCTCTGTCACAGATTTGAAACTCTTTCTGGTCTGATTCGATCGATCCCCTCATTACCACTCAGCAAATGCTTTGGTTATTTTTTGCTGATTACATTTGGAATTGAGTTACTAGTAAGTGCTTGCTTAACATGCTAGACATGTTGAAGACTGTTATAAGTGTGTTAGCTATTTTAGGGTTAGAAATATTTAGCACTATTGTAAATTAGAGGTGTTTACTACTTTACTTCTCATTTCCATCTGCTGGTGTTTTTTAGGTCATGAGTTTTTTCTATCGGGCCATGTTAACCTTGGGGCTGGTGGTGCTGGCACTGTGGCCTATGGTTTCTGGCCTCTATACAAAAGCAAAGGTAAGGTGACCGTGACCTAAAAGGTTCTCTGAGCGATGTCACACGTTTTTTAGGCCAAAACATTTTTTGTCACATACAGCAAACATCTCCTCACTATCCGCTAGCTGCCTGTCCCTGAACACACTGTAAAAAGACGTGGTCTCTGCAGAAACCCCAGGCTCCACAAACGGCAACAAAAACAAACTGTAGCAACCTGCGCCATGAAACATAACAAACTGTTCCAGCCAATAACCCACAAGAAGGATTTGGGGGTGGGGTTTGGGGGGTTAGTGTGTGGATGAGGAGGAGGGAGGGTCTAGCTAGCCTCCGTTTTGTTTGACAATACTTTAATTGTCAACAAGAAGTGACTTCACCCAACATCGCTTAGAGCACCTTAAAATGTGTGTTTTTGAGGTCTTGTTTTTGTTCTTTATGCTGTTGTAGTTCAGGTCACTGAGCTGGATGTTTAGCTGTCTCTTTCTGGCCGTGTTTCCACTGTTGCCTGTGGTGGGACGGGAACCCAACGTTAACTATGTGTGAGCACTCTTTTTTCACTTACTGATCCCAGTACTATCATACACAATCACAATCATCTTTCTTCTTATAAACTGTTGAACACATTTGTACTCCCTTATCTGTGATAGTGAATGACATCAGAAAGTTACCTCTTTTAAATTTGATGTGTTGTACTGCAGAATTTGTGCTGGAGTGCTGACCCTCTTCAACTTGTCCTCATATCTCTGTTCATCATGGAGATGCTCTCCTCTGATCCGAAGGGATCGTCAGCTGTTCATATTTCAGGTCATTTTTGCCTTTCTTTTCATCCTTTTTCAATGTTCAAGGACATTTCCACCATATAAATTTTGGGTGCAGACGTTTGAGGTCAAACTTTTGAGATGTGGGATTCCTTAATAACTTTGTCATGCAGGTAAACATATTAAGGCTGTGTTCACACTTGACATGTTTGGTTTGATTAAAACGAGCCCTGGTGCGATTGCTGTTTGTGCAGTTCATTTGAATAAGTTCACAGTCATCCGAACTCTTGTGCGCACCAAACAAGCAGACCGAGACCGCCGAAAAGATGGGTCTCAGTCCGCTTCCAAACGAACTCTGTTGCGGTTTGAATGAAACATGAACACATGTAAATTAACCAAAAAAGGGACATGATGTCACAAGATACGACCCTAAAAAGGACAGAATTCTCAAGCATACATGTTTTTTCTCATCATAGGCTGCATCCGCTCTGAAATTGCATACTCTCTTGATTAGGTACTTATTTAGAATAAGTTTAAGTTAATTCACAACCGCTAAAAAAACTATGTGCACGTGTAGTATGAATGTGTGTAGTATGAATGTGATCTGGACATACTACATTTGCCATGTAGTCATTATCATGTGACCTAACAGTGTCAGTTGTGTCACTTCACTGCCATTCATAAACATAGACATCATATAGGTAGACGCCCTATCGACCGCTACTGCCTATTGGCACGGACAAGAATTGGAGCCGCCATCTTAAACCGGTCATCCGCGTCCACTCAGTGTAATCTGAATGGCAGGTGAAATGAGCTGTCAGCGCATTAAATTAATCATGTCTCACTGAATACTGAACTGATTTTCACGTGTTTTTTTTGCTGCAAAGGTCATTCATGTAGCTATGATACAGGACACATGGTTCGGCGTATTTTAATATCCATAGTAGGCTTAACAGTAATATAATATTCTGATATAAGATATAAAGTGACCAGACACAATATGTGTGATTAAGGATATACTGTATTTTATAAATCACACTATAAATATAATAAAGAAGCAGAAACAGATAGTTGCAGTAAAGTAAGATATTTTAATAAGTTGAAGAAACAATTTATGATTTGTGACACGCACATACACACGAACAGACACACAAACAAACAGGAACAGACACACACACACACACACACACACACACACACACACACACACACACACACACACACACACACACACACACACACACACACACACACACACACACACACACAGAACGCAGCCACCGAATCCACCGAACGCATGTTCGGACAACATTAAGCCTATACCTTTTTTATCGTATGTGGATGTGGGAGGGGAAAATGTCGAGACTAAAGCCCTATTCGAATTAACTTTACAAGGGTAGATAGAGTAAGTTAATAATGCAATTTTACCACAGGACTTCTGTAATGTCAATAGCCAAATCGTAAGTGATAAGATATAGGTTATGAATAAAACTAGAAGTTGGAGTGGTAACTTAGTGGTAACGTCTTTTGTCACATATTGTTTTAAGTTTACAATAGCCTGGGAGCATGTGTGTGTATTTTTATATATATATATATATATATATATATATATATATATATATATATATATATATATATATATATATATATATATATATATATATATATATATATATATATATATATATATATATATAAAATAATTATACACAGTGCACCCACATATATTATGTAAACAAAAACTTTTATTTTGGATGTGATTAATTACGATTAATCATTTGACAGCCCTAGTTTTTTTTTGCTGTTGGTCCCAACCAAACAAAGCAAACCGAACTACAGGTGTGAACACACCGTAATATACATACGTATAAATAAAAAAATATATTTGATTTGTTTTTATTTTTTTGATTATTATTATTATTTTTTTCAGCTTTTCATCAACTCACAGACCCCCTCCAGTTCTCTCATTTACAATCTGTTTTTAAATATAGTGATCCAGGGTAAGGTTCTGTAAAGTGCAGGATCAGGCAAGCTGGAGAAATACAGGACATGATATGAGAACTAGGAAATTAAGGCAGGTGTCTCACCAAAAGAACTATGCAATGAACAAAAGACAGGGTGGACAGTACAGTAAATACACTAGAAAGTAATGACTTATCAAGAAATGCCAAAATACAATTAGGAAATAATAAGCTAATAAATATTCCATTCAAAGCTAAAAGCACATGGCACAACAGATCCCCAGTAACATTATAGTTCTCAATGGGTATGAAACAAGTGCGACCTATTTTGCAGATATGAACTGCAATTGATTGTGTATAATTTGTCTGTTACATATGCATTTCCTGTTGCTGATTATCTCTGTGATTTTGTTTGTTTGTACCATTTTACTTCCACGAACTCATCGCTTGCTCATTCATTATCACAGTACTAAATAATATAAGCATCTAATCGCATCTGCATGCATTTCCAGATGGTGCAGGTGGTGCTGTGTGCTTATACCCTGACCAGCACCCACTCCAGTCTGCAGATGAAGCAAGGCCTGCCGCTCTTCAACCAGCTCGTAAGCTGGTTCACTCTAGGTTTGTCATCTCACATTCCCATGAGGCTCTATTACCGATGTAGACTCATTCAGGGGTCTCATTGGGGTAGTTTACCCAAAAATGAAAATTCTGTCATTTATTCACTCTATTTTTTTTCAAACCACTATGACTTTCTTTGTTCTGTGGAACACAAAAGAAAACATTTACAAGAAAGTGTTGTTTTGTCCATACAAGGATTATGTGTAAAATATTATGAGTAGAAATAATGAAGTAATGAAGGTTTTGGAATGACTTGAAAGTGAGTCAGTGTGTCAGTAACCCTTGAATACTATTGATGTTACCCCTGCTTAATATGCATAGACATAGACAGCTATAAATAAGCCGTGATGAGTCTTTAACCAATGAATTGCACTTCTTCTTTTGTCCATCCTGTTTGTACTTCATCCCCTATTCTCTCGCACTTTCTTTTTTTAGTTTCCTCATTTTTGATACCATTGTTGAGTTCAACCAGGCTCTTTCAGAGATTGCTGAGTATTCTGATGTCCTTGGTGTGTGTCTACCTTCTTCTGAGCACAGGGTAAAACCTTAATGATACCTTATCAGCAGGTTTTACGTGTCAGCGCTAAATTTAAGTTCTGCCCATGATAACTTTAGTCAAATTCTTCTATTGAGGTTGACTGCCTTAATAGAATTCAAAAGGAAACCACATAATGCTTGCAGTAAGCAGTTAAGTTGCAAAAGTTTTCAATTCAACAGCTGACTGGTTTGAGACGGTTTCAATTCCAGACAATATATCCTAATAAATAATTATTTAAATTCATTAAAAATTAAATACACTACCATTCACAAGGTTGGGGTCGGTAAAAATAAAGTAAAAACAGTACTATATTTTCTATTTTAAAAAGCCAATAGTCTTCAGTGTCACATGATCCTTCAGAAATCATTATAATATGCTGATTTGGTGCTCAATAAATATTTATTATTATTTTCAGTGTTGAAAATGGCTGTTGTGTCTTATATTTTTGTGGAAACCAACAAATATTTTTTAGAATTCTGTGATGAATAGAAAAGAACAGAATTTAGTTGAAATCGAAATCTTTTGTAACTATATTATGGAAAAGTATAAATTTCTTTAAAAAAAATTTAGTGTGTATTCTTAAAAACACAAACCAAATGAATTACATTATGTGATGATTAATTAATGTTTTTTTTATTATAATTTTGTTATTTTATTATAATTTATACTAAATGAACATTTTAAATTGAAAGCTCTTATTCTAATAACTCTTTGGCTTGTGTTCTGTGAAGGTATGAGGCCCTTTTTCCTCTGATGCTGTCATGGCTCATGTTTGCATGGATCAACATTGAGCAGGAAGCCATGACCACTCAGGAATGTTCATATCGAACTGAGGTAACGCTGTCCCTTCCTCTAACAAGGGAATTCTTTAGGGGCTTCCCTTCAGCCTCTGAGAAATAGCCTCAAAAATGTCCAAAGCTTATTGCACTGTGTATAGTTTTCCTGATCTTGTCTTCTTAACCACTTCTATTGATGAATATGTCTGTTCTCTATAAACTTGAGTAACACAAGAGTAGTACGGCTTTGTTTCCCTTACTGATTGTACCGTTTCCTGTTTTCACAGCTCTCCAGCATTGATTTTGCTGAAAATATTGACATTACCAAAATCAGGCAGCTGAGACTGGATGACATTCGGAGATCTTACTTTTTTGCATCCTTTTGAACTACAGAGTATTTGATTTGTGTCTTGTGATTGCTAAAATATTTAGTCCTTAACTGTTTAAACAGGTGTTTTTCATAATAACTGCATTCTTCGGCTGCGGTAACATTGCCTCTATCAACAGGTAAGCTGCTTGAAGAACAATAGTGTTATAAAATAGACTTGAATATAATCATGCCTTGATCTACCCTCACAGTTTTGATCCCGCCTCAGTGTACTGCTTTCTGACCGTCTTCAACCCGTTCATCATGGGCGGCCTGTTAATGTGGAAGGTATTGGCACTTGCTCAACCTGCAATTTCAAATTGATGCTCCTTTTTTTTTATTAATGCACAACTATGATTTATGCATCATTTCACTGTTTCATCCTCTTTCAGGTTTTAATTCCATTCATAATTGTGATGTGCACTTTCGAAAGCATTCAAGTGTCAACGCAGCTGTCATCGCGAAGGTACTTTGCACTTGTAGAGCAGGAAACCAGCAGGTCTTTCTCTGTTTGTGCACATTCGCTGCAGACTGACCACTTATAGGATGGGCTATATTTGGGCTCAAGCATCTCACTTCCTTGTTCATCAGGACTTTGGAATCAAGTGTATTTGATAAACAAATTTACTATGAAGCCCTGTGGACATGCTGGAAAAAAATATGTAAATCGTGGCTACAAATTAACAATCCGTTCCCACGACTTGCTAATACGTCAGCACATTTGACTAATAATTTACCTTTTTTTACTAGCTTCAGAATTAAAATGTTCTGATAATTTACTCATCCTCACGTCATCTGAGATGTATTACGCATTAGGTAATGAGTCACGCGTGTTCCGGTTCAAAAAGGTTGGGTAGGGTGAAAAACTCCATCTCATTTTCTCCTCCAACTTCAAAATCGTCCGACATCGTTGGTTTACCTTTATTTATTTTTTGTAAATGGCTTGTCGGTTTTTTTTATTATCAAAAGAGTATGTTACAAATACTACAGTAGGCCTATAGAAGAAAATACAACAAATGTAACAGAGTTGCAGACTAGGGATTAATGTAGATCTAGATAAAGACATTGAAACATTTACAAATTTTAACTGCTTTTTGCTTCATAGAAAATCTAATTGAGTCAATATAAAGCTCCATTTCTTTCTTAAATGTTGTAAAACAGGGTTTTTACTGGACAATTTACAATGGTGAACATGGAATTTTGCCCTATAGTGAAAAAACACATTGCCTTTTCCAATAGTAAATTGCAAATATACTAACAATTTTTTTTTACTATCTTTAAATATATTAAAAGTATATGAGCATCATGCTTTTACCTTATTTTCACAATACAACTTTTAACACACTTTAATATAATTGTTCTTTAGTATCATTTCTAAAAATATATTTTTTATATATATAAATATATAAATAATATAATATTCAGTTTATTTATTTATTTTATAGTATATTTGCACTTTAAAATATATTTTAGGTAAATTTTAACTGTGAACAGTATACTTTCAAAATACATTATAGTATACAATAGTATTTTGTATAGCTAAGTATTATTTGTTTATTAATTTGCATTTGTTATTGAAGACAAAGTGTGCAATTTGTAGTATTTGGAATGAGCCAAAGTTATAACTGAGCATATGGTTTTTACTCAAATATAATAAACTTATGGTCGGGGTATAGACATGATAAATAAGACATGAACATCTTAATGCCCGCGTTGTACTACGGTAATTCGTTCCCTTGTTTTAGCTGAATCAAAATGAGGGAACAAATTCGTTCAGCATGGCCATGATTTACTAAAATGAGAGAACATATTTTTAGGTCGTGGCCATGATATATATTGTGCAGGACTCCTTATTTGTATATATAAAAAGTTTTATAACATTATTTTGCATAGGTTCACATAAAATGTGCATTTGTTTTCTAGCCTTTTCCTCGTTGTGCTTGTCATCTCAGACTTAATGGCACTGGTAAGCTTAGCATAGAGAATAAATTAAATCCTTTATTATTGCATAAAATACTTATTTATATTAACCATTTTATTTGAATATTTCTATTCTTTTTCACCAGCACTTCTTTTTCTTAGTAAAAGATTATGGAAGCTGGCTTGACATAGGAACTAGGTGGGTTAACTGTATTGTTTTAGCATCTTGTTAACAATGTGAAGCAGAAGCTCACTTTTGGTCATTGCATGTGTGTAAATGCAAAAATATGATAAAACATTTCTTCTGTGTTGCAGTATTAGTCACTATGTCATTGTAATGTCCATGACCATCTTCCTCATGTTGCTGAGTGTCATGACGCACATTTTAACCTCCAAGAGAATCATCATTGGACAGAAACGAAAGATGCACTTTAGGTGATGATGATCTCACACCTGGACCTCCCTCCTAATGTTTACAAGGTGCAACAAACAAACAAACATCCAACTGCACAGTAATTTGACTGATGTTCAGCATTGTGTCTTCCTGTTTCTGTGAATTTCTTAACATCAATATTACTTAAGACATATATGACTCTGCATCTTAAACTGTAAGAGGAAGACTCTGTTTGGTATAACTAATAAGAAAAGTGATCTGTTATTAATACATTTATTTAATTTATAGGTATTTTAGCTCTGAGGCTTTAGGGAGGAAGAGAGGCACAGGTTAAAGGGAAAGTACTTGATTATGTACTGTATGATTTATGCCAAAGTTGAGGAATGTTACTGTACTGATATGACAGCTGATTTTAACTGTGATCTAATTCTCAGATGGTATTATGGTAAATGTGTAGTTTTATAATACTGTATTTTTTATATTTTTGTGTAAACGTGCACAATTATTTATATTAAGTGTCATGCCATGTTTTAAATAAAATCCACAAAAACACGGACCTTGATCTTTTTCAACACCATGTTCAAATTAAATACATATACATAACTTTTCAAAATGTTGGGTCAGTAAGGATTTTTAGGGTAAAAGACAATTTAATAGAAATCAATAGAAAAAGATTTCTATTTCAAATACATGCTGTTCTTTTGAACTTCATATTGATTAAAGAATCCTGAAAATGTTTTATTAAGGTTTCCCGCACAAATATTAGCAGCACAACAGTTTTCAACATTGATAATAAAAAGAAATGTAGCACCAAATTATTTTTTAAGTTTAACGTGACGACGTGTGCTGAAAATTCAGTTTTGCCATCACAGGAATAAATTACATTTTTAAAAATATTACAAATAGAAAGCGGTTATTTTAAATTGTAATAATTTACAATGTTACTATTTTTTTACTGTATTAAATGCAACCTTGTTGAGCATAAGAGATGTATTTTCAACATAACTGCCATTAATAGCATTAACATACATTATCTAATGTAACATTATGACATTATATACATAGTTTTATTAACTTATGTTCTCTTACATAAGTTTGAGAAATTTCAGGGAACTTTCCCCCCCACACACACACACACACACTCCACCTCACCCACTCCACCTGCAGCTGTGACTAACATGCAGGGGAAAACCGAAAACCACAAACCTCGCTTTTCAGCTGTAGTCTAGACCCAAGAATGGAGTGATATTAAGATTTGATAACTGTAATTTCTACTAAGAGATCATTTTAAGAGGCACTATTACAATACATTCAGACTATAAAGAACAGAAATGCTAGATGGCTGTGGTCTTGCAGTATTTCATCATAACTGGAATCTGAAAACATCAACACTGGTTGGTTGGTAATGTGACTTTCATTGTTTTTGAGGTTGGCCACCTAAACTGAAGAGTCAAATGTGCAACTGTGTGAATCACGAAACACCCAGAAGTCCGGCCTCCTCGTCGAGAGAACGTGCTAAAATAGTGGTTGCTGAACGAGTTGCAGAAGCAACAAACACATTACCTTACTTCCTCATCTGATCTGCATCTCCGACTTCTGTGTATTTGTTCTAAGGGTACGTATCTTGCTTCAATCTCTCATTAAGCTGTTCATTTTGATTATGTAAACTAATTTTAACATTTTAAATGCACTGTGTTGTAGAATATAGTTGAAATTTTTAGCTTTCAGTTGTTTTTCTGAAGGAGTGTTGTTCTGACACTGTGGCGTGGCACATTCAAATGAGCTTAAATTATTATTATTTTGTATATTTACTCAAAGTATTCAAAATTAAAGTTTAAAGGAAAGCAATTGGGGTTTACTAAATATATTGACATGTACATTAGCTTTTTATTGGCACTGCAAAAACACTGTAATTGGTAATATTTTACAGTAAGGTCCTATTAGTAAACATTAATGCATGTTAACTTACATCAACTAACAATGAGCAATACATTTGTTACAGTATTTATTAAAATGTGTTAACGTCACTTAAAAATTCAACGATTCATATAATTAATGTTAGCTGCAGGTCAATGGAATAATAATAACAGAAGCTTTGGTTTGAATACTGTATTAGTAATAGGCTATATATTGTAATTAACATTAAGATTAATGCATGCTTTTAATAAAGGCTAGAAGTATTTTTTTAAATCGTTAGTTCATGTTAACTGTTAAAAAAATGGAACCTTATGGTAATAGCGAACAGAAATCATCCCTGTGTCCTTCCAAACCTGTATGGCCTGCTTTCCCCCCCTGTGAACATAAAATAAGATATTTTGAACAATGTGTGTGTTTTGGATACCAGCATTCTTAAAAATTATCTTATGTATGCCTATTCCACAGAAGTGAGAAAATTTAACAGTTTTGGAAGGACAATTTTGGGTTAACTCTCCTTTTAAGTTTAATTGTTGCATTATTTTTCTATCTCTTTGAATAATTACTTATGAATAAAACTGAGTTAAAGGGATAGTTCACCCAAAAATGAAAATTCTATCATCGTTTACTTACCCTCAAGTTGTTCCAAACCTCTATGTGTTTATTTGTTCTGCTGAACACAAAGGAAGATATTTGGAAGAAAACAGATCTCAATCCCCATTGACTACCATAGTATGTATTTTTTCCTACTATGGAAGTCAATGGGGATTGAGATCTGTTTTCTTCCAAATATCTTCCTTTGTGTTCAGCAGAAAAAATAAACACACAAATTGAGGGTGAGTAAATGATGAAAGAATTTTCATTTTTGGGTGAACTATCCCTTTAAATCACTTAAAACTCATCAAAGGAACTTTTTGTGGAACATACACGTGATCACAATTAAACATTTTTACAATGTAATAGTGAGTTTGACTATTCCAAAAACAATGCAGATGTATTTTCCACGTGTTAAATAACTTCATCACACTCTTCTTAGACTTCCAGTGTCTTTTCTCTCTAGGGACCATGACGACGACGAACACCACCACCACCAACACCACCAACCCCAGTCCCACAGTGACATCCACCTCTTCAATCCCCCCAGTCCACCTCACCGAGCCCTACAGAATCGCCCTGATAGTTATCTACTCCGTCGTGCTTCTGGTGGGCATCACAGGCTTAGGTCTCATGATCAGCTTGTTAAAAACCAACATTCGCTCGTTAACCACCATCGCCTTCCTGAACCTGATGATCGCACATTTTCTGTTCCTGCTCACCGTGCCATTCAGAATCTACTATTTCGCGTTTGGAAGATGGAACCTGGGTGAGGGGATGTGTAAACTGGTCAGCGCCATGGTGCATATCCACATATACATGGTGTTTACCATCTACGCCATCCTTCTTACCCTTCGTTTCCTGCAATACTACAAGAAAACGCAACGGACTGAGTTTTACAGGCGGCTGCACGCGCTGGGAGCGAGCGCTTTAGTGTGGTTCCTAATTCTGCTCATCATGCTACCCCTCGTGCTGTTTCAATACGGCGGCAAACAGCCTGATAGCAGGGATGATAAAGTCAAAACAGAAAAAGTGTGCTTCAAATTTCAGAAAGTGTTAGAAAACAAGGCCGTCTACGCCCTGAACATGATTCTGTCCATCTTTATTATCAGTGTGTCAGGTATTCAGACCTGCATCCAGGCGATCATCCTGCACGTTATGATACGCAAGTACGGACAGGCCAGTCGTTCCCAGCAGGAGTTTTGGGTCCAAATAAAAAACCTCATCTTTGTACTTATCTTGCTCACCTGCCTGGTACCATACCACCTTTTTCGGCTGCAATACCTGAACCACACTACAGATCTTCATGCGATAAATGAAGTGTTTCTGGCCATCACGGGACTTACGTGTTTCGATATGCTGACGTTCACAGGGAAGAACCCCAGACAGCATTTACATCTGTGCCAGGTCCGTTTTCGAATCAGTAGATTCGCGCAGCAGTCGCACTCAATATGCAGATCTGCACCAACTCTGCGCCAGACTTGTCTGTAGCTTCGACTGTGACAGTCCGTCCGGCGGGTGCGGCGCCGATCCGGGACAGCTGCGCAGACCATACGCGCCACAAATGAATTGAGTCCGCCCGGCGGGTGTGGACCGGATCCGCGCGAGCTGCACAGACCAGACGCGCGGGCGCGCCACCCCGCATAAACCCGCTGACAAGAGTGAAGATGAAGACTGCAGGCTGCACCGTCTTTGCTTATTGGTAAGTGCATTATTCAAGTATAATTTAGTATGTAAGTTACATTATACAAGTAAACTGGTGTATGTCATGTTAGTCTGTTACATAATTAGCGTGCTATATTAAAAATAAAAGTTTACAAACGAAACACTGACATTCTGACAACCCGAGACGTGTCAGATAAGCTGGGTAGTATAGCAGGCGGTTAGCTGGTAGTAGGCCTATAGGTTCTTTTAAACACCCACAACTAATGCGAACATAGGCTTTAAGGCTGAATCGGTGATATTTGCTTATTATTCACCAAAATTGCTGAATATCGTGTCCATTGTGTGTTAGCTGCAAAATCGTATAACATTAGCCATAGTGCTAACGCTAACGTCACCAGCGGTGACCGCAGCCAAGTTACTGCAACAATAACAAATTAATGACTTCTCACGTCCAAATACATTCAACTAGTTTGACGTCAGTACCATATCAATTCTCACTGTATATACCGGCTGTAGAGTGCGACATTATGATTATGTCGATACGTAGCTATCAAACTATCTGCATATACTGTTGCTTACCTCGAGTCCAGTTCATGTTACAAAAATAGATAAACCATATTACCCGTCTTCTAAGCCACTGCGATGTGCTTATTTTATTAATTTGTTAAACAAGCTGTTTGTAAAATTATTTTTTCATTGTGTTCACATATTAGATGGAGAAATAATTACAGAGGGATTTATGGATATCTACTTTTGTTATCCTGTAAATCAGAATATTGTCTATGAATATGTTGCCCATATATCTCTATCATTTATCAATCTTTTACTTCTCACTAATTTAGTCTTTTGTTTCCACAGGTGGGAATGCTGGCCTCCATCGGTGGAAGAGATACAAAAAACATCATAACCAACCAAGGCCATTATTGTAAGTATTATATATAGATGCCTTTCACTTTACTTAATCACCACTCACTACTCTATGAAGGTAAAAGAGTATAAAAACTCAAGAGCACATAGATGTGAATTTGAGAACTTGTACAATAATATTCATACTTGTACGTGAACATTTACACTCACAGCTCCAATGTGAAAACCTGTAAAATTAAAATCTGAAGTCGAATGTTGAAATTTGCACTCGCAGTCACAAACCTGTATTCTGAATTTGAAGCTGCAGACAAGTGTTCACAAATGTGTAAAATGCCATTCACAGAAATACAATGACAGATACAAACTTATTTTTCAACATTCAACTTCAGATTTTAATTTTACAGGTTTTCACATTGGAGCTGTGACTGTAAATGTTCACGTACAAGTATGAATATTTATTGTACAAGTTCTCAAATTCACATCTATGTGCTCTCAAGTTTTGATACTCTTTTACCTTAATACTACTCACTCCACACCACTTTAGTCACATTTATTATTATTTATTTGTGCAAGAATTTTACTAAAACGTCATGTAATAAAGAATCTTTGAATATTGAATCTAATATTTACTCTTTGTTTCTTTGCTTTGTGTGCTTTTTGTATGTCTTACAGGAGCAGTGAGGAAGAATCGCATGTCTTTAACAACTTGTGAGCAATGAGTTTAAAATAAAGTTTTTTGAAAATTACAAATTGTGTGGGTGTTTGTGCCTTAATTGTCTGATAGCCTAAATATGAATCACAGACCAGGGCCAGATGAGCCCCAGATGTAAAATATGAGTCACGGACCAGGGCCAGATGAGCCCCAGATGTAAAATATGAGTCACGGATCAGGGCCAGATGAGCCCCAGATGTAAAATATGAGTCACGGATCTGGGCCAGATCTGCACCACATGTCATGGCATTAATAACTGTACTGGGCCAGTGCTGGCCCAGATCTGTCTCTGATCCGTAATTCCAACCTGTTCCGGTATTGGGCCGTTGGAAAGAATGAGCCCGGCCCAGGTCCGTTTAGCGGATCTGCGCCAAATGCTAATGAAGACCTGGCCCAAATCTGGCCCAAATACATTTTGCTGTCTGGGACGTGTGTCAGGTGTGCTGGACCTAAAGCTGGGTATTCTCCTCATCATTGATCCTCAATCAGGGTCTGCAGATGTGAAAATGGAAACTGTTTTTACAGGAAACGAGTGTAATAATTCTACGGTGACAATAAAGGTAGCCTAAATGACAAAGAACAATTTTTTTTTTAAAGAACGTTCAACGTTAATTAAGTTATGAAAACATAAATTATCTATAAACATTCAAAACGTCCAGTTAAACAAAATAATGTTTTAATTAAAAAAGTTTTTCTAGGTTTTGTTAACATTTTGGGAACTTTCTATTTTGTTCTATTTTCGTTTGCATATGTTGCAAACATTAATTTTGAATTTTCTCTGAACGTTGTGAAACTTGTAACATTTAAAAAACAGACTCAACTAAAATGTTTCACAAGACAACCATGACATTACAGTTACTATGGCTGTCATAATAGGGCCTATAGGAAATGACTATAGGCTACTAATTGTTAACTGTGGTAGCTGTGATAAAAAGAAATGGAAAGAAAGACACGGAAGCTTCTTACATGCACTTACAAAAAGTACTTCTACCATAAAGGTAAATTTAATTTTAAATAGGCCTATTAATGGGATAGTTCACCCAAAAATGGAAATTCTGTCATCATTTACTTTCCCTCGAGTTGGATTATTATTTTTCTGCAGAACACAAAAGTATGGGTGACCAAACAGTTGATGGGGCCCCATTGACTTCCATAGTATGGAGAAAAAAATACAATGGAAGTCAATTGGGCCCAAATGTTTGGTTACCGACATTCTTCAAAATAGCTTCTTTTGTGGTCAGGAGGGAAAAGAAATTCATTGGAACAACTTGAGGGAGAGTAAATAATGACAGAGTTTTAATTTTTGGGTAAACTGTCGCTTTAAAATAGGCCTACCTCAGATTTTTTCCCAGTTATTTAGGCCTAGGCAGCTATAACTTAACCAGCGTTAGCCGCTATAATTCGCGACACCGTCAATTGGTTTCATTTGTAGGGACGATTTAGACTTATGCATGTCAAGTATGTATGAGTTTAAAAACGTGGTTTTGTGTTCAATTATAGCCTATAAAACAATGACCAACCGCGGCTCGACCTCTCATTGAAAGACAGAAAAATAGAGATTTGGCGCCCTCTTCTGGTAAACTTGGAGAACGTCAAAGACCCATTTGAAGGTTGGCTAGTTGAAGGCTACAGTCTACGGTTGAAAGGTAAAATTATAGGCTAAAACAATGATTTAGGCTATTAGCGTTCAGCCAAATTGTTTATAAGCAGGCTTTTTTTTTCATTTATGAAAAATACAAAAATCTCTTTTACATAGGATATGTAGGCTTAATACTAAATTCAAATTCTTCTGCTTGTATAGGCTTCGTAGCCTACATGTGCGTGTACTTGACGTCGTGAACCCACGCACAGGCAACACTCATGTCTTCTGTTTTATTGGGGCTAGTTACTGTTTAACATCTCCACCCAACTTTCAGTTTGTTTAGTAAATCGATCTAATGAAAGGCTCCCCAACACCACCAAAAGTATTATCCAATGACATGTTAAACAATTCATGTACTTGAATTAGCCAACATCGAAACATCATATTTATTAGCATAAAAGTTTGACCCATATTCGTTTGGGTTTTGGTGGATTAATGCAAATCGTTGTTGGACGTGGTGAAGGTAAGACCTGATAGTTTTGAGCTGCGTTTGAATTGTGGGTCAGTTAAAGAAAAAAAAAGAACCCATTAAACAGTTTGTTTCAACATTTTACCTGGGAATATAGGAATTTAAAGAAAAGAAAAAATAAGATATCTCTCGGTTTGAACAGTCAGGCTGACGTCGACGTTCGTGTCTTTTTTTATATATATTTTTTAATTCTTGACAAAAAATAAAGGATTTTAATTTGTGAGCACAAATAACCAGTGGTTATATTAAATTATTTGTATTTTATTTTATTATAGCTAGTCAATAAAAAGGTTTAAAATATGCTACTTTCAATCTAAGCGTAATTACAACATTTACGTTCTCTCAATTATCTTTGCTTTGTAAATAATTACTTGCATTTTTTCATTAAAATATGCCTTAGGCCTACTACTATTATTACGTAAATATTTATTTTACGTAATATATTTATTATAGCTACGTAGCTACTTCTTAACAAGTCATGTCAATTTGCTTTTAAATACAAAACTGAACGTAGCCAACTACCTTGATACTGAGAGTTTTCCCCCAGTCCTGGGGTGATATTTTACTTCTAATCGGTTCAAGTTTGACCTTGAATTTATTTTGCTTTTGAAATTGTATTATAGATCAACTAATGGAGAGCATATTGCCAATATGATTTTAGCCTTTTCTCTCTGCATTGGATTTGTTAGTGAGGTGTAATGCAATGTATTGAAAATAGAGGGCATGAAATAGATGCCCTCACCTAGCATTATCACGTGAACATTTGAGCACTTCCTCATTTAAACATTGTTTGTTGGAGTGAAGTTAAAATGTAACCTGTACAGTGTTGCCTCAGAGTATCCATGTGCTTTCTGAATCTAATGTCAAATATTTTAAGTCTGATTTATATATATAGGCTATATATTAATGTCTTTCTGTTTTTGTTGTAGCCTCTGTTGTTTGTACAGTAATGGTGATATTCTGTTTGAGTTTTTATAGTAGATTTAAGTAAAGTAAGGCAGTTTAGTTTACAGAAAAAAACAGTTCTCACACTTCTAAAATCAAACTAACTGTTAGGGAAACCAAATGGCAAAGTATTTCATTAAAGTTGAATGTTTTTAAAACTATATTTAGAGACACTTGTTTGGTTTCCTTCATGGCTTTGCACATGCATTTTTTAGTTTTGATTCTAATCTGTCAGAATTTTATTTGAATTTTTTGGCCAGGTAAACTGATAGTTTTTCTACAAACGACTGCCATTACTTTCCAAACCTGTAAACGTTACTTTCTTCTGCAGACCACAAAATTAGATATTTTGAAAACCACTGCGGTTCAAAATAAGCATTGGACCCCCATTGACTTTCATTGAAAAAAAAATATTTTCAAAATATGTCTTATTTTGTGTTCTTGGAAGGTCATGATATGAGGGTGAGTAAATGATGACAGAATTTAAATTTTTCTGTGAACTATCCATTTAAAAAAATGGCTCATCAAAATATTACATTCAAATGATTCTCTTAGTCTAGTTTAAATAACATGCAAAACAGAATTTGTGTCAGATGAATGTAAATTATGTCTATAATAATCATTATAATACAACAGAGCTGCTGTAACTGAGATATCTAGTTTATTAAATATTGTGTACATTTAATTAAGCATTATAAGCATAACATGTATGCATCTTCATTTTAAGATGCATGGCACATTCCAAACTGAGAAAACCCTATCGATTTACAACATCGTGTTTACAAAAGGAAGCTCCTAGTTCTCCCAATGTGCATTTATAAATGTATTGTCCGTATTGTCAGTATTTTGGTTAATGGATGGTGCATTACTTTGTAAGACTGTCATTTTTCCTGAGAACAGGGCCTGTTGTTTGGGCCGCACCAATAAAACCTCTGGTTTCTCTCTGGAGCAAATGGGGAAAACTGTTATCTCTTCATCCTTCTGATAAGTATAGGATAAGGGGAGAAGATAAGTTCTGTGCAAGGAGGTGAGGAGTCTTGGCCAAGGCTCCTCCCTTGTCTTAGAAGATGACAAATCAGCATTCTGAAGAGATGGTCAACCTAAGGCTGCTCTCTCCCAGAGACACGGTCCCAGGACGACTTTAAGTAGAGATAGCAAGGAAGGGATGAAGTTTTCACCAAGTCCTCTCCCTAAATCCTTGTTGGACATGGATGTAGCCAATTACTGTGAGGGCCTAGACCCGACCTATAGCACACTGGGCTTTGAGAATGCAGAGGTGCTTTATTGTGGTGGTGAGTGTTGTGCTTTTTGTCCAAAAAGAAGTTTTTACGTACTTTTGAAACAGATAGTGTTGATGCTGCTTGGACTATAATCATTTTGGGCCAATTCTGTGTTTGCTATTAGTGCTGTTACTGAACTGTTAACTGAATTAATGTCAATTCTAACTGAGGTGGGTGTTAATTTGGCTTGGTATGACTGGAGGGGACAGGTGCCATGTCATGGCTGGTTTAATAGCTGTCTGAACTGTCTGGAATGATTCGTCCCAGCAGAATGATTTACCTCCTAAAGGAGATAACTGTTAGCTAACTATTTTGAAAGTCTTTCCATTCAGTTTAAAATTCAACAGAGGGTTTCACTCAAATCCTGAGAAAAGAGTTCTAAGTCTCAGGATTAGAGACAGGGTTCTCCGTGGGTTGATAGGTTGGGGAAAAAAAGACAAAACGGGATATACTGTATTTAAGTGTAAGTTTAGTATATTTTGTACAACTTCAATGTTAAAGGGATAGTTTGCCCAAAAAATTAAAATTGTCATCACAGCCTCACGTTGTTCCAAACCTGTATACATTTCTTTCTTCTGCTGAACACAAAAGAAGATATTTAGAAGAATGTTGATGGACTTCCATAGTATTTTATCCATACTATGGAAGTCAATGGGGCCCATCAACTGTTTGGTTACCCATATTCTTCAAAATATCTTCTTTTGTGTTTAGCAGAAGAAAGAAATTCCTACAGGTTTGGAACAACTTGAGGCTGAGTACATTATGACATGCAGAATTAAACATTTTGGGCGAACTACCCCTTTAATTCAAGCAGGAACAACAATGAACTTGTATAAGAGGATGTACGTTTTGAGGCGTGAAAGAATGTTTGTCCCATGATCTTGTTTTGTACTGTTATTTTTATGAAAAAGAAGTCATAAATAATACGTAAAAGTACATTTACTGAAGGGACAGTCATCCTGGGCATCATGAGAACTGTATTTGTCAAGGGTGCAATGTTGCCACTTCTAACTTTTAAACCTTTTGGTTATCCATGGTTCATATCTTTAGCTACTTTGTCATCACAATCTGATTTGATTTATCCAGTTCGGTTCTCCATTAACCTAATCCTAGAATAAAATTGCTGTAGAGATTTCCCAGTTATCTTTACAGTTCTTTACAGTACATCTAAACACAGAGATAGAGAAAGGTCATAAAATAACTGTTATAGAAACTGTTTAAAGGCAAACACACTCTCTGATGGACAGCTACACAAAAAATTCTCTGGCTGAACTTCATTTTTCTTGATTTTCCTAAAATTAAATGAATCAGATAAAAATCACATATACTTTATGTTGAGCAAATAACAATAAAATTAGATCTGTCATTCTAACTTGACTGAATCTGTTGCAGATAAATGCTAACAAGTAAGCATTGACAAAAAATGTTTCATGTGGTAACATCTACAATAACTGATTGTATAAAATTAAAAAAAAAAAAAAATTACACTACTGAATCATCCTCAACCAGTCCAGTCCCATGGAAAGCAGGCTGGGAACTGAAACTTATCTAAAGAATAAAAATGATTAAATAGATCAACTAATGTTTTACAAATTTAAATAGATTCCACATAGTGAAATTAGGCATTATTAAAATGTGCGAAAAGCAAAACTCACATTTTGAGTTGACATTTTAATGCAAAGTATACATTTAATATTTTATAGGAAAAAATATTATTGTTTGTCGCATTCGGCTAAATTGTGTACACAGCTTATTTCAGCTTTCTATAATCATCCTGTGCTTAGATGGATAGTTCACCCAAAAATGAAAATTCTTTCATTGTTTACTCACCCTCATATTGTTCCAAAACTGTATGAATATCTTTCTTGTGTGAAACACAAAAGAATATATTTTGAAAATGTTAATTTTTTAAAAAAGTCAATGGTCATCAAAAATGTTTGGCTACCAATATTCTTCAAGATATCTTCTTTTGTGTTCTGCAGAAGAAAGCAAGTTGTGTAGGTTCGGACCAACACGAGGGTGAGTAAATGCTGACTGAATCTGTCTCTTTAATTAAGCCCATAAAACCATGAATGCAGTAAAATAGTTTTCCAATTCCAACCCATTTCTCATTTTAAGTTCTGTAGCACCTTACTCTGAAACTAAATACTTCAAACAGCCGCCAGGATGAAATTGCCTCTCTGCGACCACACGTGCCCTTTGCATTCAAATGATGTTTTATCCTGAAATGAGAAGGAATCACTTTGGGAATAAACCAAATCAGTAGAGATTGCTTTCAACCCACATTAACATTTATCCATGAGATGTCAATCTCCATTGAGTATCTGTCTATGCGATAAAACAGAGGCTAATCCTAATTAAGTCTGTCCTACAACAGCGGGAGGCTCCAATCAGTCTCAGCGCATAAAAGGCTAAAGTCCCCTGCTGCATTTCTTTTGTTGAAATGTTATGATTTTGGATGCACAAAGGAATGATTGATTTCTCATCCTTGTCTATATGAACAGAAGGGTGCCACTCTCTGTTGCATTAGAAGGTCTTTTAGGATGAGCATCCTTTGTTCACTTATGCAGAACTCTTCCTTATTCTCCTCATTAGTAGTTATGATCGAGAGACAGAGTAAAAAGGCCTAGATTTGATAGACGTGTCCTGTTGAAGCTTTATGTGACTCACTATAGGCTCTGTGTTTGTTAGTCTAGCTTGGATTAGCATGCTTAGCTTAGCATCCAGAAGCTTAGCAGCAGTAGATAGTGTTCTGGATGTACAACAGACATGATTCTCTACTTTAAAAGATCTAAAAGCCACCCAAGTGAATCATTGAGCCCCCGCTCGACTGAATGAACAGTTTTGCAACTCAAACCAAAGTGTTCAGGTGGCAATAACAGTTTTGTAATGATCTCAATCCTGACTGTCCGTGTTGTTGTTCACAGAAAACATGCCGACAGAGCCCAGCATCAGTCAAGGAGAAAATGGCGTGAGCTCCAACTGCGCAATCTGTGGCGACAAAGCCACAGGTAAACATTATGGCGCGTCTAGCTGTGATGGCTGCAAAGGCTTCTTCCGCCGGAGCATCAGGAAGAGTCATGTCTACTCCTGCAGGTACATCATCCAGATGTTCACACTGTAAAATGAATATTGTGTATTGAAAATAATTTTTATGGTGGAAAGAAAATGTTCAGTGTTATTTTAGTATTACATATATGTTATTATATAATATAATACTATATTACTATATACTATATATAGTTTATTTTTTATTTCAGTTTTATTAATTTTAGTCCTTCAACTTATTTAAATTAGTTGCCAGGTTTTTTAAGTTTAAGCATTTTAAAGCAGTTTAGCTAACTAACAGTATGATATGGGAATCAAAAATTGATTTTTTTTATTAAGAAATTATTTTTTGTATTTCTTTTGCATTAATGGTTACCGCACACATAAAAAACATGGTAACACTTTACAATAAGGTTCCATTTGTTAACATTAGTTACTAACAATGAAAATAGTCCTACCTCTGAAGCATTTGTGAATCTCAGTTAATTTCAACATTTACTAATGCATTATTAATATCAGATGTTGTATATTATTTAATGAACCTGAGCTAACATGAACTAACAATGCATAGTTGTATTTTTATGAACTCACAAAGATTAATAAATACTTCTTTTATTTTAAGGTGACGTAGTTACACGTTGCTACATGTACTTACTATAGTAATAACAGTAAATTATGCATAATTACAAGTAACTAACCCTTAAACAAACACTAACCATTGCTCTATAGTAAGTACATGTAGTTAATTAATACACTCAGTACTTATTTAAGTACCTACTTATAAATGTAACTATGCCGCCTTAAAAAAAAATTAAGCTTATTTTTAGCTAATGTTAGTTAATGCATTAATGGCCACTAATGGGAACTACTGTAAAGTTTTACTATTATAAAGCATAAACAGTATAACCGGATTCACAACTGAGTGCCCCTTATGAGCTGGTTCTATGGAGTCCTGAACTGTAATGAATTTCACCAATTCACTGAACCATAAGATGTTACTTCTGTCAATGAAAAGAGAATCGTTAAGGAATTGGAACTGGAATTTTTCAGTGAAATTGAAATCAGAACCACATATATTAAATTCCTTACAGTTCCCAGTTCTAATTACAAATAATTAACCAAAACGCACCAAGACTTTTTATATACATCATATTTACATCTAATTTATTGCTGTAATGTTAACTATGTGTGTTTACAAAGTATAGTGTTTGCTCTTCTGAAATATTTTTTTTCTTCTTCTTTTGGGCAGGTTTAATCGTCAATGTGTTGTTGATAAAGACAAACGGAACCAGTGTCGTTTCTGCAGACTTCACAAATGCTTTCGAGCTGGAATGAAGAAAGAAGGTAAACATTTTATGCAATTTTTTTCCACAAATGCTCCCATTTCCCATGAACAGACATCTCATGGAGTAACAAGGAAGAGGGAACTCTCAAGTGAGTAAAATAGATGATGCCATAAAACTTGCCCTGATTACACAAGGATGTTTAGTTTATTGGATGTATAACCTTGGCTTAGACTTTTATGATGGGCGATCATGTGCTCTCCACCTCACTTTCCGTGCGTACACGTTGTTCAGGACTGTGGTCAGTTAAAGTTTTACCTCTAGCTTATGCAGGGTTTTGTACGACAGTCATGCATTATTTTTTAATTTGCTCACCATCGTTTCTCATTTCTTCTGAGAAAAAAAAAAAGCTTAAACCAGCCTAAGATGGTTTACTGGTCTTAGCTGGCTTAAAGGGATAATTCACCCAAAATGAAAATTCTGTCATCATTTACTCACCCTCAAGTTGTTCCAAACTTGTATGACTTTCTTTCTTTTGCTGAACACAAAAGAAGATATTTTGAAGAATATGAAAATAATACTATACATTTTTCTCACCAGGTATCTTTTGAAGTTTGATTCAATGTCAGAAAGAGAAAAATCACACATACTGTACCTGTACACATTTTTTGTAGGGACAGTATATTTATTTTCAGCTGCTATTTGCCAGGCGAAATCCATATAAAGTATCCAAAAAAACATCAATATAAGGTTGTTTGCATGGAGAAAAGTATTTATACAATTATTTAAAAATGTAATGAAAAATAAAGTAACATGGCCAGTAGGAAATATTTATGGCTGGCAAAATTTCCCAATTAATTCATCATTATGTGGCAAAAACACAACAGGTGTGGCAAAAATGTAATTTTGGACTCTTTATGCGTTTAATGACATTAAAATACATTAGAAGGAATTATTAATTCTGCCAGTGAACACCTTATATCTTGGCTGTTCGTGTGTGTTATTTCTTGGCTGTGTGATTTTCTGCAAATAAGCTTGAGAAACACACCCGTCTTGGCTAATCAGTAATAACTCCTAACTGTTATTAGCTCACTAATCAGCAAAATTGTTTGTGCTTGTTTTAAGCTGTGCAGAATGAGCGGGACCGTATCAGCTCTAGGAGGAACATGCAAGACTCGCATGATCTTCCACCTATCACAGCCCTCGCTCATGCTGAAGCTCTCTCGCAGCAGGTAAACTGTCCTATCAAGGTTAATCGAAGCGCTCACACGCACACACACAAAAAGAAAGAGAAAGAATATCAGTCGAAAAGGGCAGAGACACGGAAAATGAAAAACATGCATATTACGGTATCTGCGGCAATAACATTTATTGCTTTTGAGCAATAAATCATTGGCCTGATTGTCAATTAAAGCAAAGGTGTATGGGTTTAATGCATTCTGCTAGAGATAAATAGTGACCAAAGACAAAAATTAACCAGCAACAGGGCTGATTAAAGAAGGAAGAGAGGTTTTATCAGTAACTCTGATGAAGTTCTGCTCGGTAGTTAATAATAACAAAGAGAGATAAATAACAACTGTAATTTGTATGAGCGTTGCTTTCTTTGAGCATCAGTGAGTGAGTGTCATCAACATTTCTAATTATTTGCATGAGTAACTGTGAATTTACCCTGAAAGAGGCAACAGCTTGTGCGAAAACATTTTTAGAGGACACTGTAAGTTCAGTTCGTCATTTTTCTGTCTCTCAGCAGATCAACGCTGCCAGTCCAATGGGCCCTGCTGATGTTTCAGAGAAAAAATCAGCCACTATCAGTGACGTCTGTGAATCTATGAAGCAACAGCTGCTTGTTCTGGTAGAGTGGGCTAAATACATCCCAGCCTTCGGCGAATTGCCACTTGATGACCAGGTAATGGCCGTTGGAAAGCAACACTGGCTGTGCTAATTGGGGAGGCCCTTGGGTTAAATTGCAGGGCCGTTCACCGAAGCTCAATATTTGCTATTCACATGGCTGACTTGGTTTAGCCTGCATTTAGCATGCTATTTGTGTTGCTCTAAATTTAGGATTTCCTCCCTTGCATGTATTGTTATTGAACATGCAGAACCTTCCGATGTATGAGTGTAAGCTTAAAGGATAAAAATGCTATTTAGTTCATGTGTATTAGCTTTGAGGTCTACTGTATGGTAGTATACTCCTAAAAGTTGACAAAATTATTTTTTAGAAATTAAAAATTAGTGGTTTTTCTCTTCTGGACCAAAATTGATGACTCATTTAGCATTTTGTCACCTGCAAATCAAGTAGTAAGCAAGACGGCAATTGTTTGGCTGGTTAGGATTGCTGAGTTAGCCCTCTGCTGGTAGAGATCATAACTACACTATGTGTTTCTAAAAATCAAGTCCATTCAAAATGATTAAATAAATGTATCTACTATATATAATGATTAAAGACATGTATAAATATGTCTATTTAAATGGATAGTTCACCTAATTTAAAATAAATGCTATTCATTAAAGAATCCTGAAAAAAGCCATTACAGTTTCCACAACAATGTTAAGCAGCACAACTGTTTTCAACATTGGTAATAATAAGAAATGTTTCTTAATCATATTAGAAGAACGATTTCTGACGGATCATGTGACACTGAATACTGGGGTAATGGCGGATGAAAATATATTTAAACAGAAAAAATTCACAATATTTCTGTTTTTACAGTATTTTTGATCAAATAAATAGTCTTTATCAAATGGAGTCTCTTTCAAAAGGAGTCTCTAGTCATACTGACCCCAAATTTTTAAATAGTAGTGTAATATTTTTTTTTGTATTTCCTTATAGTATAACATATTTTCATAACATTTAATTGTGATATATTAGGTTTACAGAAAACTGTTAAACCAGGCCTCTTTTTTATTACAGGTTAGTTTATTACGAGCTCATGCTGGCGAGCATCTTCTGCTGGGTGTGGCTAAAAGATCAGTGCCATACAAAGACCTCTTGCTTCTAGGTAACTTCTAATAGAAAGTCATTTTCACCTTTCACCATAATTATAGACACACACACACACACACACACACACACACACACACACACACACACACACACACACACACACACACACACACACACACACACACACACACACACACACACACACACACACACACACACACACACCACACACACACACACACACACACACCACTAACTCGAGCGGATCTTTTGTTTATTATTTTCCTTGCAGGTAATGGCTGTGTTGTCCATCGAAACTGCCCTGAGCCGGAAATAGGTCGCGTATCTAACCGAGTCTTGGATGAACTGGTATTACCCTTTCAGGACATCCAAATTGATGACAATGAATATGCAGCTCTAAAGGCCATTGTGTTCTTTGATCCAGGTATATGCAAATAAAACAGAACATTAATGTAACACTTAATATCTATCTTAAAACACAGACATACATGTTACTATTTTTCTTCTAGATGCCAAAAGCTTAAGAGACCCCTCTAAGATCAAGGCGATGCGCTATCAGGTTCAAATGAGTCTGGAAGACTACATTAATGACCGGCAGTATGACTCGCGTGGGCGATTCGGGGAGCTGTTGCTGCTGCTTCCTACTCTGCAAAGCATCACCTGGCAGATGATTGAGCAGCTACAGTTTATCAAGCTTTTTGGTCTTGCCAAGATAGATAACCTGCTGCAGGAGATGCTTCTTGGGGGTGAGTATGAGGTGAAGCATTCAATTGCATGGGCTTTTGAAGCGGAAAAATGCTTCATGATCATTTTTTAAATTAGGTGAAAGCAGATACTTTATTCTGAAACAAGTGTGCTTGATCTTTCTCTTATAATACAGCATTTTACACTGCAAAATTTAAATGAGGCAAAATAATGTATGGGCTGTATACCATATTAAGACATTACTTCTGGAGCGGCTTCACTTGATTATGGTAGACTAGCTAAAGGAAACATTACTATTAATATTGCTCATAATAAGCATTAAGGATCTGATCAAACACTTAACATCAAGTGTAAAATTTTGGCAAATAATTTTTGCCACGGACATAAATGCTACGTCAAATCAAATTCATCCATGCATATGGCTTCAAGTTTCATTTTCTAAAAAACAATTTCATCAAAATATCTTAATCTTTCCTGTGTGAATGACAGACTTCTCTCTGGTGATGTGATAATATTTATTATAAGTGGTTTATTCATGCACATCATTATTTTTTAAACATTCATGTGCCGTGTCCCTCACATGAGATCGCAGCAATGGCAAACAACAACGAAAAATCAAGTCCCGTCCTACATTTTTTCTTTTTCGAGAAGTTGTTTCACAATCTTTTGTTCACCTGTCTTTTAAATTATTAAGTCAGGAAAAATAGAAACGTTTTATTTGTTGCATTTGTTGCATTGCTGCCAGTTATGTACTTATGTATTTATGTATTGTCATTTGTTTCAAGTGGTGTTTATAGTACTGTAATGCATTGTATTGATGTGTATTGATGCGGGACAGTGAATGTTGTGGGATGCGAGACAATTTTTGGAAGAAGTTCCAACAGTCAATAATTTCACTTTATTTTGATGGTCCCTTTAACACATTCTGTTGTTATGTTGCACCTACATGTCTACTAACTCTCATTAGAGTGTTAGTAGAGTATTAGTAGACGGTAGAGTTAGGGTTAAAATAAGTTGACATATTTGCAAAGTTACTTATAGTCAGTAGAATGTCTGTTGGAGAACATGAAGTTGCAAAGTTGCTTTTAATCAACAGAATGTTTAAAAGGGATCATCAAAATAAAGTGTTACCATAAAGTGAAATTGAAATATGAATTTAAATAAAAAAATGTCATGCTGGTGTAATTTTACCAAAGACTTTAGACATACAAAGACGGTGCACTCATAAAAGTTCAACATATAGCAGAATAAGTGCCGCCTTCAAAATAAAAGAGCCAATCGCTAATTAGTAAAGTCATTGCGTCAATGGCACACTTCAGGTGCACTTGAGGCTTCAGTCCAGCCGCTGAAAACACCCGCTCTGAGGGGACTGACGTTGCCGGGATGCACAGGAACCTCCGCGCTAACTTGACCAGCCACTTTCCACTCACACTGCGCAGCAGCATTAGTTTAATGATAATCGATGACAAATTAACGTGATCGACGAAATTCTTAACGATCAATAATCGATCGTCGATTAATTGTGCCCATCCCTACTTGCGATATGGACTTACAATGGCCGCCGCGTGCGCATGCCCGTTAAGTCCACAAGACCGTAGGGTGTCATTTTAGGTTTCAAAAGGATGCTTGTGAGCGCCTCATTTGCAGTATATATATGCGCCCTCAATGTGCACTTTTGCCGGGCATGTGAGCTCCACAGCAGACTTTTCCCCGACACTCAAAGCAGCATTATGTCACGAAAGTGTGGATATGAAGGAAGATCGTGAGGACTTAGGGTTCCATTTGGGACTGGGCCGATACTACTTCAAATGTTCACTATGTAACTTTGGCATCCCTGTCACCATCTGTGGTTAAAAGTTGGAAGTAGCATATCTGCCACCATATAGCCAGACCTTCTTTTCTTCACTTATGGATGTGATGTAACAGGCACAGATGAATGTGGTAAACTTGAAATTTTTCCATCTGACTGACTCAAAGTATGAGCATTGTAGGCTTACTAACTTTTTGAACACTGTTTTTTTATATAGTAACTCAATAATCTAATTTATTTTTGCAGGTTTAACCACTGAACAACCTCACTTATATCACAATGGTCACCCTCAGGTTCCATTAACAGGACAGACTATAGTCATTAGCTCCATACCAGGACCTGCACACTCACAGCAGATGGGTAATTTTTTTATTTATTGATTCTTTCATAAATATAGTCAGTGACCAGACATCATACATTAGTGAAACAGTGTTATTTTACTTGATTTTATTTTTATATTTGAATTTGAATAATTTGCTCATGACATACCAAGCTACTTTGAGTGTGTTTTATAGCTTTTCTGTTTTTTTTTTTTTCAGCATCCCCAGATACCCCTATTCCATCTCCCACTTCAGTACAGAACCAGGAGGCCTACAAGCCCACCGACAGCCCGGCTCTCCTGCTAACGCCACAGACCATGCCAAACAGACTCTCTCCTGAGCCTCCTCTATGAGCCTCCTCTCCAGCACTGGCCCTGTGTGTTTGTATATGTGTAAATTGTGTGAGTTACACCCTTCCCCTCCTCCAGTGCAACATGTTTAACTTATCCAAAGAGAACTTTACAAACACATTCCAAATGTATTGTCAAAGTGGACCACCAAAAATTGAAATAATTATATTGGAAAGATTTATTGCTGGCAGACCTGGTTTCTCCTACCGCTGAAAAACTAGTCAATGTAGATAATAATAGTTTATTAATAACAAATTATTGTCAGTTACAAGATACTTGTCAACATTTTTTTGTACTTTTAAAAAGTCGAGATTTAATTTATTAACAAAATTATACTATGCAACATTCAAGAAATGTAATTTTTTTTGCTTTAAAATGTGCCCTTTAACAATAAATAAATAGACATTGGGTCTGAGTTGTTTTTTATTTATGGATTCATGTGTATTGTTTGTTTAGTAACTTTTAGAAATTTTATAGGCTATGTTGCATGATAAATCATGCTGTAAAGTGCTACTTTTGGGAAAGTATCAATATACACTACATATTCTAATGGCAAATGGACCCTTCATTACAGCTGATTCATGTGGCAGCTGTATAAATATGAAGCATTAAAATGAAAAAAGAGAGGTAGTTAGGACATGTTACTTATAGGTCCCAATTTGCAACTTTTGTCAGTTTTCTGAAGCAAACCCTGAGAGTGAAAAGCCACAGTGAGCTATACATGGAACCTATACAATTGTAACAAAACGATGAAGCTGAGACTAGAAAGCAGATGATCATAACATCTCATCTGAGCCAGGTGAAACGGTGCGCTCTCTGACATATCATGAATCTCTGTCACCTCATTGCCTCCGAAAGAGAGACAGACAGAGAAAGAGCAAGAACCGTATGCTCATTTGAAAACACATCAAATCAGGCTATTTTCTGCATCTAAACAACAGTGTTTGGTGCAGGTGAAGTCCGTGTTGTCAATACCTCAGCATTCATGGGAAGTGTAATAAGTTTTGGAGTGCGTCCTGTTTGGATGGTTTTCCAGAAAGCAATCTGATATCACTAGGTGTAAGTGCACAAGGCCTGGGGGCAGATGATGCCGTCAATAGTAGCTGTCTATTATACTGCGGGAGAGCTTGGAGGAAGTGGAAATGGAGACCGAGCAAGCTAAGATAAACAATGCAAACCCTCCAATCAACTCCATAATAGAGTGGCAGCTTGCGTGGGGTTAAACGGCAAGCTTGACGGGAGAAAGCTGAGCATCCAGTGATCCTTAATGAACAAGCACACAAGGCTGAATGCACTTATTTGTATACAAAACATTATCTTGGTATTCAAGGCACACATCTCATCTGAGGCGTTCAGCTTTGTGTGACGGTGTGGTATTAAGCCTCCGTAAGCCTCCTCTGAGCAATGTGGAGTGGATGGAATAAGCATATCTGTTCTTCACCTTTGTGGTGAAGGAAACTCTCACACACTACACCTTGACATTCATGACAGCGAGGATACTCAAAGTGATTGTAATCCACATTGCCGGCAAGCTGAATAGGAGGAATTTTCCTCCCTTTTCTTGTGTAGAACTATCATTTGTTTGCATAATGACACTTCCAGACTGCTTCTATTCCAGTGCTGCACTTAAACCCCTGCTTTGGCTTTGTGTGTGTGTGTGTGTGTGTGTGTGTGTGTGCAAAATCTCAAGCTGTTTTAATCTTTTATGAGGCAAAGTTAGATTTAGGGAGGGATTAATGTAATATATATTTTTCATTTTGGCACGATTAATTTTCATATTTTGTGGATTTTTTTTTTAAATATTAGAAAAAATGTTTTAGGATAGTAGTTCCTACTGATCTCCCAAAAATAAATAATAAAATAAAAATGTGCGATTAATCCCATTATTTTTTTCTTCCGTTTTCTTCCGTTAAAAAAAAAAAACAAAACAAAACGAGGACATCTTGCTGGCTGCTAAGGTGTTAGTTATGGGCGGGGCTTCAGACCGCTATCAGAGTCAGACAGTTTGGTCAAATAGTCGCTAAATAAATTAATTTTATATATAAAAAATGGTAGACAAATAATATAAAAATTGGGAGTTGATGAAAAATATATGTTTTATTCGTATTATCTGCCATGGCATATCCCATTAAATTTCACGCCGGAAGTGGAGGCTGAAACTGAGGCCTAACTGTTAAGTTATTGATTGATTAGCATTTCATACGTTTGTGATATACATTACAAACTAAAAGATATTCGGATAAATATTGCAACGAGAAGCAAAAATGGAAGCTTTCTTCGACTTTACTGTGGAAAGTACACGAAGGTGAGCTAACCTAAGTTACAGTTTTTTGTATATTTTTGCTGTGAGTCCTGTAACGTTACTCGTCGTAGTGTTTAACTGCAATGTTTGCTTTTACACTTTCTTCTACGTTAGTAAACATGTCTGAACTCAACTGATATCATATTTTTTCTACAGCAACCCCTTTTTAAAACGTATTCCGTATCCCTTACTAGGGGCTTATTTCGAATTGATGAATTAAAAAGCTAATAGGGAATAGGCCTAGTGTTTTTTATATGTAACTTTCAATTGCTTTTTAAATATATTTATTCCACTAGTAACATGGATCTATTCAATATTTATAATATAATGGTATTTTGCAGCTACAAGTCACTATCCCAATTATTCAGTTGTTGGGGGAATGAATCCTGTGGGAACCTGTGGTTCCAGTTTTACTATTATTTATTCATTGTACGTATTTACATATCTATTAAAATCATTCCAGGTTTCTAGTAGCAACTAGTTTTTGTATTTTTAATTGTTTTATAAAGTAGTCATTTTGACTAGTCATTGCATATGACAATAAAAAAAGAAAGAAAGAGGAATTGTACAACTTGAATACATAGTTGGCAGTGCTTAATTGATATCTACGATTCCAAAGAATTCAATGACAAAAATTGGCCACTAGGTGTCATTAGAGGCGCATTGTAATTACAGCCGCTTTAGTGATGGTTTTCATTGTGAGGAATTTCTAGTAAGAATCTCCACAAAGCTCACTTGATCTTTTATTTTATAACGTATGCAAACGTGGATCAGAATTGCAGCTGCCGTGAAGACTCTTAGCTTAAGTGTTCCATGCTGGGTTATTTTAAAAAGCATCTGTTGATGGCGTGTTCTTTTTTTTTGTGGAATCAGGGAATATTTTTTTTATTAACTCCTGCTCTCCATTTAAAATGAATGAATGAATGGTGGTCTATTAGCTGCGGTGGGCTTGAATTCAGGCTAGGCTGACATCGCACCCTTTTCAGGATCAAGGTTCAGGCAAAGGAGAGAGAAAAAACCCACCACACACATACACTTGGTAATGTAAGTACAGTTTAAAATTAATGGTGTCTGTCAGGCTGGGGACCGGCTTGCCACTCAATGAGAGATTAAGGGTAAAGATTGCGCCCCATCATTTTTCAGCTGCACATTTTACCCATAATTCCCCTCTAGATCAACTGAATTTTTTTAGCTGAAAATCAGGCGAAGGTGTAGAAACCCTGTGGCTCCCGACATTCAAGGAACGCATTCACATCTTGAATGATTCCCAACCTTTTTCATCGTCTGCATGTCTATCCTGATTAAACCGCAGTATTGCTTTGGAAAAGGGAAGTGGTGAAGCTATTTAAAAAGGGTTGAAATGCTAGTTTCTCTCATAATAAATGAGAGGGTAACTGGCTTTAGTCTGAGAATAGCCGACTGTTCCTGGCCTCCTCTGACACCTTGCATTCTTACATTTTGTCCGTGCGGCACAGCTGAAAATGCTCGTGAAATGTATTCAATTCAAATCAAATTGATGTAGCGCAGAGTAATCTTTCTCTATTAGATGTGTCACTTTTGCCAATTGTTCCCTAATATCCTTTACTGTGACTATATAAGATTAGTGCTCTCCATGCTGCCAGAGTTTTCCGTGCCTTACTGAATTATTCACCGAGGCGTAACCTTCAGTTATCAGGTTAGAAAGACCTTGATTATAACAGGAAGTCAAGTGTAGAAAATCACTCTCTCCACCAAAGGAAGTGTTTCAGCCCTTTTGGAAATTTGAATAATTATGAAATGTACACACAAATAGTATAAGAAATTAATTACACAGGCACAATGGCTTCCTCTGTATTCGCAAAGGAGCAAAGCCTAATTTATGAGTAAAATAATTAGAGTTTATCTTTTTCTGCTTCATTTTAATGCGTGGAAATGTGGCCATTGTTATCTGGAACTTACTCCTATAATTGACACTAAAAAATAAACTCTCTGCTTGATGCTTGTCTCTTAAGTGACAACACTCAAACGCAGCCAAAGTTTTGTGAGTTATTTCATTTTTAAATAATGTGCTTCCCATCGTATTCTATCATATTTAGTTGTGGAATCATTAATCAAAAAGAAAATAATGATGACTCCCTGCTGACTAGACTGATGTGTTGCTCTCTGCGGGGCACCGTGGCAAACTGCTCCACAGGCGTCTTCTGGAAAAAATCGGATAGCCGATCGTTCCGCACACCTTGAAATTATAGCCTTCCTTGCATTTTTTTTCTCTCTCTCCCTTGAATAGTCATAGTAAATGAATTTAAGTTCATTAGCTTCCACCCTGCTGGAATAATGCAACTCTTATTACAGTACATCTCTGATAGACAACATTTGAAGTGGACATTTCTATTAGCATTATCCCATGCGGAATAATACACCCTTCATTATTTACTTAGTGAACAAGGAGATTCCCGGAACAAACAGAGACGTGGTCTAACTCGTAGATTGTGTTCTGTATGTCCTTTTCATCGCCTTTAGTGTCATTAACTCTCGTGTGGTTACTGCACTTAGTAGTTAGACTATGTTTTGTTTGTTTGATTTATAGTTCACCCTTATGTCACTGACCATTAAGCACCAAGTTCTCAGAAATGAGCTCTTTTTATGTTGGTTTCACATGGTTTTAAAAAGGTTTTATGTCATTTCCAAGAAAAGTTTCAGTTTAATGTCATGGTGAAACCCTCAATTAAAAAGTAATGTTTTCTTTTTACCTTGAATGTACATTGTAAAAGGTACGTTTGGGTTTTAAGGTTTTGTTTGAACAGAGCCTCTAATGCTCACCAATGCTTTATTTATTTATTTATTTATTTATTTGATTAAAATACAGTAAAAACAGTAATATTCTGAAACATAATTATAATTTAAAATAACTTTTCCATTTAAATGTGTTGATTTTTTTTTTATTACTGTAATGGAAAAAAATAATAATTTTTGCAGCCAGTCTTAAGTGTCACGTAATCCTTCAGAAATCATTCTCAAATGCTGATTAATTTGGGGCTCAAGAAACATTTCTTGTTGTTATTAGGGATGCACAATATTAGATTTTTGTCAAAATCCAATATTTTTCAACTCATTTTGGCCAATACCTATATAGGCCTACATTTTTTTTTTCCCTTTTGTTTGGAAACAACACCGTCTCTCCTGTGCAACAATTATAAATGAATTATTTTTCATTTCAGTTAGTTTTGATCAAAAACTATTTTTTTCATTCTGTTTCAGAGTTCTGAGGTCTCCTTATCAAAAGGTTACTTGTTAAAGATAAATAAATGTTAATAAAGTTCTTTCCATAATAAGAGTATTAAAAGCTCTGAAAATGACAAAAATAAAGTCAGTCACATTTTTTCCCTCTTAGACAGATGCAGTTTAAGTTGGATTTAACATTTGTAGCTAGAGCAATGGATTCGTCAACGCATGAAGTGTAGGCATGTCTTCAGTTGATGCTGTCTTTAGCTTCTGATAAAAAAAATCTACAATAATTTTAGAGCTCCTTGGATTCAAGTTACTTTCATCATCCATTTGATCATTTTATATACAGTTTATTAATTTGTGATACAATTGTCATGCTTTTGATTTATGACATCAATTACTGCTTTATTTATTCAGAAACTGAAGTAACTTCAAGTTATTTGTGTACGGTATTCTACTTTTCATTTTTTTATTACAGCGGCTCCACTAAATAAATCTACCATTCTTCCGGCCGGGCACTAGGGCCTGAAGGAGACGGCGGCTGCTGTGAGGGACTGTGAGAGAGAAACTGTTGATGGGTATTGCACAACGGACAACCTTCTGCATGTGCTCGAATTCACAAAATCAAGGTAGCAATCAAAAACTGTATATATAATAACCACACATTCAAAAATTTACTTCAAGAATGACCACGCTGCTGACGTCATCTTATCACTAGCACTCCTTGCAGGCGCATATCAACACGTTATCATATCTACATCATTTTTTCATGATCTGCAGATTGTTATATTTTAAGCCTTTATCATGCATAGTTATCAATGTTGATTACAGTTGTGCTGCTTAATATTTTTGTGCAAATCAGGTTTCTTTTTTTAAACAATTTAATTGTCTTTACTTTCACTTTTAACCAATTTAATGCATCCTACAACTAAAAAAAAAACTCAAATTTTGAATGGTAGTGTAACATGTTGTAATTTCCACAAATATAATACATTTTTGGCAAAATGTAAGAATAAAAGTCAAATTATCTGATATTTTACTAGACTTTAGATTATTATAGATGACTTCACTTTGATTTGGTTTCCCGTTTTATTTGTATTTTTCTGCGTGTTTCTGCATGTTAGTTGGACAACATGACTGAAAAAGTTTTGTTAAAATCATTTCAAATAGAAAAATATAGAGAATTCTGCAGGGAGATTCAAGATCAGGACTTATGACATCAGGACTGTTGTATCGCCATAATGACATTATGCCTCCACAAATGTAATATTTTTGATTAAATTATTTGCTTAAGCACTCCACTTTCCTTTACACCTGTTTTTCAATCTGTGAGACTATGTTTGCCACATCATCAGGTGTTTTTTTTTAATAGTCTGTTTAATTGAAATTGAGCTGCAACACAGTCAGACTAATACAATATTCAGATGCATGCTGAATTTCACCCCTTTAGAAACCACGTGCATGCGTGTGTCTGGGGAAAAATGCAAGCTGCATTTTAAATGCATTTGTGCATTCAGCACGGTGTTCTGTCAGGCATGTGTCTGGGACAGATAGTCCTGACTGCTTCAATACTGCCGAGTGTGCTCTGGAGGTAAATGACCTGCCTGGCAGAGAGAGATTGGTGCCCAGCATGTCTCCTGATAAAGTCAAACGCTTCTGCGACTTTGCCTCGCCGCATCTATTTGCACTCCATATTTCAACACGGCGCAGATGTAACAACTTAATTTGCCACCAGTCATAATTCTGCCCACCCACGCATAATGAGGTGATGCTGGTTATTTTAGACTTCGCTGCATGGACGCCTGAGGTAATTCGAGTTCCTAGGTGCTTGCAGTTCCCATCTCGAGCTAGATCTCCAAATTCTCGGCCCCGCGTCCCAAAACGTGTACGGATGTTTCTCCGACTGAAGTTCCTGGCCATATAATTTGACTAATGTTTTTAAAACACAACCCCGATCCCACAATTCATCTTGGCACATTCTGGAGAAATCCCACCACATTCTTCACTGTATGTGCAGGCCACCTCTGCGGGAAGCATTTTTGGGGCTTTTTTTCCTCGTCTTTCTTCCGCAGATGTACGTTTCTTTGGCCCAAGCTGTAAATTGAAAACACCGGTTGTGTTGCTCTCTCATCGCACACCTCGGAAATGGACTTCATTCGTTCACGTGAACTTCACATAACCCCTCATGTGCGAGACACTCATCATCTAGCGAAGGCCTCGTAGTGAAGGCCGGTCCATCACGACAATAGCGAGAGGAACCCGGGCGAATGACACCAGCACCCTTCTACCCTCTGAGATCTGATTAGTCGCCTCCATACAATCTAGCACGACACAATGCGCTTTCATTACCCCACAGATGTTGTCATCTCTTTCTCTCTCTCTCTCTCTCTTTCTATTTTTCCATCAGCCTCTTTTTTTTTCTTTTTTTGAACAAGTGTTCATCTCAGAACTCTGATCAGCGGCCTCACTTTCATCAGTCTAATGCATGTGCCTATCCCCGGGCCCAATCTTACGGCGGTGCAGCATGGGGCCTGGTCCTTAATCTCATTTCTTTAACCTCCTTCAAAATTGGTTCCCCTGTGCGCGAAGCATCATGAAGATCCAGAACTATTCGTTTCCATATTGTAAATCACCTGCTCCTCTGGTTATGAGGAGAGGCATGCAGGAGCTGCAGGGGGATCGTAGCATCTGATTGGGCGGTCGTTACCCTCTGTCGAAGTGACATCATTGTTCCGATCTCGTCCCATCAACTCGGTGGATTCGAAAGTGTCCAAAAGTACATAGATATATAAACATGTCACCCGGCTTTAATCAAATATGTGTGTAAAAATACCAAAATAATGGTTTTGTTTGGTGTCCGGGTGCACTGTAATCATGCAATTACAATAAGAGCCCTGTTAATATTCCGAGCTTCTCGCCTTCACAGTACTCAGGTGAATTAATTCGCTCAAGCAAACTCCGCTGATTCCGCTGTCCCCTCTGCCCCCGCCTGGGTATTCATGCTTTTCAACTGACACACTCTCTCCACAATATCCTTTATACTACAGGAAACCCAGACTCTGCTTCCAAAATCAAATGCTTAATTCATTATTCATTCTCTGTGGATGACTTCCCCGTCATTAAAATTCCCACAAAAGCAGTTTTATGGCAAAGACCCTGGTTTTTAGTTATGGTGGAACAATAAGCTGTCATGTTTTGTGTGTTTTTATTCTGTGGGTCAGCGCATATTCTGTTGTGGAGCAGCCTTTTGTCGCCATGTCATCATGAGTTAGAGTAGATGGAGTGTATTTTAGTTCTGATAAATGAATATTAATTCATTGCTGATCATATTTTCAGATAAGATTCATTGTTTTTGAATGCCAGTGTGATGGTTTAACTATGGGGTATTATTGGGTGTAATTTTGCTTCAGTTCCATAGTGCTCCAGCAGAGTCATTTAACTTTTTGTACAGGGGCATTTAAATATTTTTTTTATTGTTTGCACAAATGTGTCAGTTTCGAGTGAAAACCAATGTTTAAAACGGCATTGTTGCCACTTTTATTTTATTTTTTTTTGTACAGGGTTATTGCATACGCCCTACTCAAGTTTGGGGCTGGTAAGATTTAATTTTTTTTTTAAATTGAGAAGTCTTATGCTCACCAAGGCTGCATTTATTTGATAATAAATACAGTAAAAACAGTAATATTGTGAGAATTACAATTTAAAAGAATTTTCAGCATCATTAGTCTTCAGTGTCACATTAACCTTCAGAAATCCTTTTGTAATACAATTTGATGCTCAAGAAAAAAATATTACTATTTTCAGTGTTTTGTGGAAACAAACCATGATATTTTTTATTTTAGGAATTTTTGATGAATAGAAGGTTTAAAAGGACAGCATTTATTTGAAATAGAAATCTTTTGTTGCATTGTAAATGTCTTTACTGTCACTTTTAATCAAATTAATGTGCCCTTGCAGAATAAAAGTATTAATATCTTAAAAAAAAAAAATCTTGCTTCACTGAAAGCTGTCCTCTCTTCTTAGAACCATAAAACAGTTTCCATGCCTGCAAGTTTATATAAATGAAAAAGTTAATTAGCCTAATAGGAGAACAAACTCATTCTAAAAGTTTGAGATCACTAGTGAAGATGCTTTTATTTTTGGCTATATATATATATATATATATATATATGACAGCAGCACTCAAGCTGCATGACAAGCTGATTTGTGTAGCTTTGGATAATGATCTCTAGCATGATTTGAGATGATCTAAAGAGCATGTTGTGCCTAAATAGAACGTCTGACCCAAGTGTCACATTGACCTGGTCAATGTCAAATTTACTTACTTTGGTTAGTGACAGAAATAATGAATAATATTAAATTATTTCCTTGTTTTATATTCTTCAAAATGCTAAACATTTGACATTTTTCCAGGTTTAAATGAAATGATCTAAGGCTATTAGACTCCAATGTAATTCAGTTTTGGCACAGACTTCTATGTCCACCAAGGCAGATTGTGGCACACCTTACCTCACACGGAACGGGTCATCCTGTACAATAACATTTACGAAGTTCGTTTGGACATGTGTCCACACAGCCCAGATTCATGACCTTTATAAGAATGTGCTCTGTCTGTCTCGGGCTAACAGCCGCTGATAGTCTTGGTCAACTTTGTTGCGTTCGTGTTTGCTCATCGAGTCCCAGGGCTATTTGTGGCCTCTTCCCAGAGCGGGCTGGATTTCCACCCTAAAACCCTCTCAAAACCTGTGTTTCTTAATGTATGCATGAACACACTTTCCCAAACTGATTAAAAGATTCACAATTCATTATTCCCCACCCAACCTGCATCTCTTCCCTACATTATACATGAATGAATACCAGTGTTCCTAGTGAATGGACTCAAATCCAGGTTCATTAATCAGCGCGGGCCCGAGGGGGTGCGTTAAAATGTTTGTTAAACAGCGTGTCAGGCGCGCACGTTTGACCGAGAGGTAATATAAACAATGGAAGCGGTGTAAAAAGGGGTGTGTAAAGCGGGTTAGCATAATCTACATAATCGTTCCAGCGGTTAAGTCACTCCTTGTTGGTCTTCCTGACGCGATCTGCAGTGCCCGAAATGCGTGACTTTAAATTACAGCGAGATTGTAAGCCACCTCCATTGTGGTGTGGCCCTCTCCCTGTCTTCATCAGAGCCGGCTGTCCAATGGGATTACTGTAAGCCTGCGGTAGGAGCAGCTGACCCGCCACTGATCAGAAATTCATATCCCTGGATGCTAGATTGCTCCTCTCCCCACTTTGCCCTTGTGACGGCAGAGACTGCTGTCATGGTGTTAGACGAGAGGGGGGAAGAAAAAAAATTTGCATTCGCAGCCCCCCAAATTTCTCTGTCCAGCACATAATCAGAAAAGAAAGTGAATGAATAGTAATTCAGTCTGTCAGAAAATGAGAATCACCACGGCGCAGGGGAGAAGAATCTCTGGTCGGAGAGAAAAAGAGAGAGACTATTTGTAATGGCTGTGGTTATGGCTTCTGCAAACCTCCATTTTGACTGACTGGCTGACTTGTTTTCCTTTAGATTTTTTCCCATTCAATTTCCCTCCCATCTATAAATGCACATCCAGTCTACATGTACACATTTTAATGTCTGTTTATTGTTTGTATTGAAGCAAGTTTGGTTTGTGCGCCTTTCTGGAGGACAATTTTGTGGGCCAGCCGAGCGCAGGGCAAAGGGAATTAATCACACAGAGAGCGGGAGGTCACTGACTGGCTCCCGAAACATCACGGTGGGTCATGCGTCTCGGGGCCACGGCTTCATACACACATCACACTGTCTTATCCCCCGTCTCCTTTTTCCCCGGTCCAAGAAGAGGCTAGCTCAACCCCAGACACACAGGCAAGCTCGCACACACTCTCTCAAACAGTCAAATAGGGCGGTTCAGAGGACGGAAACATTCTGGTAAATATTTTTGAATGTCATTCTCTCTCTCTCTCTATCTCATCGAGTTGCCAAAATATTGCATGAACCCTCGTGCCGTGTGGTTGTTTTACCATCTTGTCTCCGTGGTTGCTTGCAGTATGCATGTAATTTGGGCTAAATGGTGGTTACTGTTGGTACTGCTGTGTCAGAGTTTGGAGCGCTGCTGTAGTAATTCCTTGTGCTTGTAATTCTGCGCCGTTCCTGATGAGGGATGTATTGTTCAGTTCTCGGGGGGCACCGAAGCTACCCTGTTATTTGCTTCAACTTAATCTCCCTGCATTAATTCTCCTTTTATAAGTGAGAGCGAGTCACGTTGGCTGACGTTTAGGGCGAGTAGATTTACGGTGGGCAGTCTTTCTGTTTTTTTTTTTTTTTTGGTGGTGGTGGTAATCAACCAGGGAGATCCATCATCTTTAATCACGCATGGGGCAGTATTACTTCATCTGCCATTGGCCAGTCAGGAGTGCACATTTGCATGAGCACAGAGTGATGCGTGTGACAATCGCAGTCAAACGATCATTAAGGAATGTAATTTGCAGGCAGAGGCGTCATTGGTTTGCTGATGCTCATTCGGGGCAGTGATGTGTATAAGCCGAAATGTTCGGCTGAGGGGGTCTTGTGCCTGTTAGAGCGCACTTCCCCAAGCCGAGTCTTAGCGTGGATGCTACATGGTAATAAGCCAGGCTTGCTCTCACCACTCACAGGGCTTTAACAAACACAATGTCAGTCAGCTACTCGTAGCGGCTTGATCGACACGCACTTTTCCTGTGCTCCGATTCTCTTCATCTTTACTCCGCTGTTTCTGTTTGCATACTGATGAGGGCACTTGCTAGGAACATGGTCATTTGTAATTTGTGACGCTTATTTGCTTTTTTAGTGTATTTGTTTTTATTTTTTATATTCCTAATGCTCCATGATTTTATAGAAAAATATCTGCATTTACAAAGGAATTTGTGTTGTTAATTTACTGTATAATATAATAGCTTTAAGGAACAGCCTTGAGCGAGTGACACAATCCTTCCATTTCCATATTTATGTACACGCACACCTACTCAAGTACTATGATATATTTTATTTAAATGTGTAAATTTTATTCTGTTCCACTCCTTCTCGCAGAAACATCTGGTTTTGTTTTCACAAGCACCGCAAATTCAGAAAATATCTTTTGTTTAGTCATATTTAGAGATGTTTTGCAAATATGTTGAGTGAAAACAGATGAAATGGGGAGATCAGGACTTAACTGTTAATTATGGCCTGGGAAAAAGTTTGTGCTCGAATTTGATCTGATGAGATGCATAAGATAATTGTTCTTTTTTTTTTTTCATTTATATTATTATTTATATATTATTGCAATGGGCAATAATATTATTTTTTTATTTAAATCTAAAATTGTATCCATACCATCTTCTTGGCTATCCTATTAAATACATATAATATTTTATTTATTTATTTTGGATTTGAACCTGAAGTAGGTTCAGATTTTTTTTTTAAACCTTGGTAACACTACTTTAGGGTTATATTCTCGCTATTAACTAGTTGCATGCATATTACTAGGATATTAATGCCTTATTCTGCATGACCTTTTTCTACGTCCCTTAATCCTACCCAATACCTAAACGCTACAAAAACTACCTTACTTACTAATAAGCAGTAAATTAAGAGTTTGAAGCATGTGTTCCCCCATACAAAATTGTTACCAAAACCTTTCTAAGTAAAACCTCTTTTTTTTAAATTTTTTTAAAAAATTTTTTTTTTAGAAAACCCCCAAACAAACCAAACAAAAAACACAAAAAGGTCCTTTCTAGTTTTGGTTCCCTTCATGCAGTATTATGAGGCATAGGTAAAAAGGAAAGAAAATGCATCTCTTCTCTCTCTCTCTCTCTCTCTCTCTCTCTCTCTCTCTCTCTCTCTCTCTCTCTCTCTCTCTCTCTCTCTCTCTCTCTCTCTGGTTGACATGAGGCTAATGAAAACAGGGTGTGGGTTTCCTTCAGCTCCTTTCATACGCTTCAATAAAAGGTGCGGCAGACATTTTGGCTACTACCTCCATGCTGTCACCCTCCTCTTCTTCCTTTACCTTTGTCTCGGAACGTGTGTGTGAATATGGAAATTCAAAACACCTAACTACAGGGCTTAAGTATAATCACGCCGCCAGGGCGGAGAGACTTATTTTACAGTTAACTGCTCATTTTTGCAGTAATCCTTTGATTATTCTTATAGTATTGCTATACCCTTCATTTGAAGACTACTTCCATATGATGTGTCCTGTGGCGTGTTTTACACATCAATATTTTTTTTTAAATCTAACTTACTGTAGTATGGCTTGAGTACATACAATAATTTGCACCTTTACTGCTAACTTTAAACACACTCTTCTCACTAGAAGCTCCTGTATTTCTCTCCAAAGGGTTTAGAAAGCAGTACAATTGTGGCTGTTTGGATCTCAATGTATTTAATGCCTCTTTACAGACATAAAACTGTCATTGGTTCCACCGTGCCATGCAGCAAGACCTGCGCAGAGCTGTTTAAAGGATGAAATGTGCATGCAATATGTGTTGCACACACCCCGAGGAGCTCTGTTACTTAACATGTAGGCTATTTGCATGTTTTCTTATGCATTTTGAAAAGGTAACCCTCTAACATGACACTTTTGCATGACCAGTAGATGGCAGTGTTTCCCCAAGCATTCAAATTGTGGGCGTAAGGCAAGAAATGAACTTCTTGAACCTTTTTTTTCTAATAGGAAATTGTAAACAAGGCAATCTTTAACCACGATTTCTTCAGATCATGAAAGTGATGAGTGCAACTGTTTGAACTATTTGCGTCGTCGAGAGAGCATTTGTGAATTTAAGATTATAAGTGTATTTTATGATGAATGAAAGAGAAATTAACTGAGAATGATGTTCAGTCGGTTGCTATTTATTCCCTCACTAAATCTGCTTTTTGAGTAACATGATTCAGAACAAATTAGAACGTCACAAAATAATTTGAAAATTCTGAGAAAAGGCTGACTGTAGTTTCCAAGCCAGGCTTGGATGATGATGATAATAATGCTGTTTTTACCCCTCCCTCTTTTTAGAGTTTTTAAATCTACAGTTTGCCCTAATCAAATCCATTTCTAATTTCTGTGGATTTCTTCCTGTCTGCAGCAGCTCTGACCCTAAACTTTAGGATATAATGTTCTTAATATCCAGATTAAATTTTCTTTAATCTGTTCTGGAACATGTGAAATTATTTCTGCAATAAAACGCAAAAGTCCCCAGAGCCCTCTGATTGCAGTCTAAGGCTATTAATATAAGGCCATACACTGGCTTTTTTTTTTTCATACCACCAACCCACAATCAAAGCGAAAAGCTACGAAGGTGGCATTCTGCGGTTATCTCCACTAATGAAAGAGAGATTAAAAAGAGGTTTTAAGATGGATTAACAGTGCCCACACTGAGACAAAAGATCTGAAAGGGCCTTAAAAACAAGCTAAATGAACACACACTTTCCAAAGCTTCATTAGCATAATGCTAAAACACTTACACTAAATGCTTGACAGGGTAAGAAAGGCTTTAGAACTGAGCACATGGACGTTTGCCCGCTGTAAATCAAGCTTTGTGCCATGTCACGTCATGTACCCAAAACAGCTGTGTTCTGAGGGTGAAATTTGCGTTTTATATACAGACAAAAAGGACGACACACCAATTTTGAACATTTCACACACACACACACACATGTAAGGCTGTGCCCTTTCTCCTTGGTTTCTCTGTAGCTTCTGAGTCTGATAAACAGCTGTTTGTAATGTATTCTATAGGAACGGAGCTTTATAAAAAAAAGTGTGATTTCCCTTTGAAATGGTTGGAGAGAAATAAGATGCACTGCATGTTTTAATTCAAATTATTTTAAATGCATTTTCCATATATATATATATATATATATATATATATATATATATATATATATATATATATATATATATATATATATAATATACATTTTTTTTTTATCCCACCGGTTGAAGGTGTTTTTGAGGTCCCACGTCACGGAGGGAGTCTTGTGTGTCGGCGCAGGAAACGCAGTGGTTAGGCTGGACAGCTGCTTTTTAAAAGCACTGATAAGAGGCACCCTGATGCTGAACATTGCAAATTGGAAGTGAAGATTGCCTTCCTGTAGACTTTATCTTAAAGCAGTAAAACAAGAAGCTGTGACTACAACTGCAGGTATTGATTTTGCAATTTCAGCAAATTAAGAACAAGACAGAAAACCTATTTAACCTTTCAGTGATTGCCATAGGTACTTTTTGGTGATGTTGAGGCTGACATTTAAATTAGCCCCCTGCCCCGGTTCTAGGGCCGGCACCGGACTCCCAAAACCCTCTGTTGATTATTCAGCAGAATAGGGGGGAAAAAAAGCTGGTTATGAATGAATATGGAGGCCTGTGCATGTTTACCCCCACCCCCCCCATATGTATTACAATATGTCACCAGGCATATATTACGGATGTATAATATTTCCACCTCACACATCAATTCATGCATGTCGCCGCAGCCATATAGTGCAGTAATAAGGGAAGGTGGCCATCTGCACACAGTAATAACATCTGTGGCAATAGAAGGAATAATGAAAGGAATAAAGGCCATTGGTGAAACAATCAGGGTTACTATTGAATTAAGGCTCCTTATGTGAAATAATAAGCGGTTCTTTTTAAGTTTTACCCCGCTTTAAAGTCTAACACTCTGTAGGGAAATAAACCACGCATGCAGAGCGAATCTGGCTTCTTATTGTCGATTAACAAATTCGACTGACGTGATTCTCAGCAGTGTCTGTTTTGAATGTGCGCTGTTAGCCATGCACCTTGAAGTGTGTCACTTAAGGAGATGTATTTGCGACATGATCGATGGTGCGCTTTCGGATTTGGATTGTTTTTAATATTGTTGATCAAAACGAATGGAACACAATAGGGATGAAGATCAGTCTCAGGGCTGCACCTGCTTCAATAGTTTTGTTCAAATCAAATTGTACAATATTATTCATAATAAATGGCTCTAATATGAGGAGAATGATGATGGAGGAAAGTCAAATATTCAGAATAATTCCTCGCGGAAACATGGTGGACAAAAAGAAAGCGAGAGGAAATGAAAAAAGTGAGACGGGGGGTAAAAAAAATCAACACCACAAAAGGTGTGAAAGGTGCTTCAATTCACCAAGGGATATTAGTAATCTTAATTGGTACAAGTGCAAATGACTTTTTATTCTGTGCACAGAAGGTGTCAGTCTGAAGGGCTGCATGCTTTTAAAAGAGCAGAACAACACTGAACATGTGGGAGAGTCTCCTAATTCATTGATTGCCCCTTGGAACTGATGGCTGCTAATTGTTAGGTGATTAACATGGAGTCGTAATTATGTCGGCCCAAGGGGGAGATTACTGTTTCAACATGCCATATTATCACAGAACGGAGCTCGCAGGGCCCGGATTTGGAAACAGATGGCATATTGTCAACAGCAAGGCTGTGTTTTGCTCAAGCTGAAAAAATGCACCAGGGGAACTGTCTCTTTGTTTCTGCCTCATTAATTAAGTGCTAATTGTGTGTAATTATTTACAACACTGCTCTCTGAATAGAGACGTCAAGTGGTCGTGACATAACCGAGAGTCATATCTTCCTAGCATATGGTATAAATGTGTCTTTGTAGCTTTAATCATGGTAATGATCAAATAAAATAAGTACAAAAACTATATACATGTATTATATAAATATTATTATTAGTGCTGCCAAATGGATTGTATCTAATATAAAAGTTTATTTATATAGTGTATAGTAACACACACACACACACACACACACACACACACACACACACACACACACACACACACACCACACACACACACACACACACACACACACACACACACACACACAATATTTTATGTTAGATGCGATTAATCGTAATTAATCGATTAGATGGGAGTAATTATCATATAAAATGTGTAATATATTTATGCTATTATTGTTATTATAGGCATTTTTATTATTTTTGTCTACTATTATAATGCATTTATTTTAAATGTCTTTCAGTCAGTCCTCGGACTGTTAATCTGAGTTAGATATATTCATGAACTGTCTCCTACATGTATGTTATGTATGATACTGATCAGTCTGCGAAATCACTTTGGCAATATTCCAAACATTAACATCTCCATTTAATAGAAATGTCAGAATTTTGACCTGACCTAGAAAACATATTTCCACATGACTGACAAAGCCAAGGTCTCATGAGCTGGATCTAGAATTGGCTGGGCCATGTGGTCATGACGATTTGCATCTTGTGCTATATATGTTATTAACTTTATTTCCTCATGAGCTGGTAAGTCACAGGTGGACCAAAATGTGCCATTTTATTTATTTTTTTAGTAAAAATGCATATGCCATATTTTGGTCCACGTGTAATTTAACAGCTTATCTTGATAATATGAAATCATTTCAATGTATGAATAAAAAAAATCCAGTTTGGATGAAAATATTTTATTTGTAACAATTAGAAAAAATATTTTTGCATGAAATTTCATTTTATCCGTTACTCATTCAAAATATATTTCCCCCAAAAATATAGCATATGCATTACACATGCAATCAAATTGATCTGCTCCCAAAAATCTTAGATGCCAGCTCTCATAGGCAGGAATAATTATTTTATTCTGACTTCTCCAGAATTGCCTCAGAAACACAAAGGCAGCCACAGAGAACAGCTCCCAACAAATGTACCTTTTGTAGGACTGAAGCACCACCATTTCCTTAATGGCACTGTGAGGATCTCAACGAAAATATTTTGCTTGATGTACATTTTCATCAGTAAATGCTGGGGAGCGTATTGTGAACCGCATGTAAAAGATAAGGCTCCCTAAATATTCAAGACTTGTACACTAGGTGCGGCAGACACTGCCTCTGAATCCCCCCTCGAGTCAACTGCCGAATTAATTTCAGCTGGCAGCATCATGCTGTGGTCATTTTGTCTGGAGAGACATGTTGTTATCTTGATTTGGCCATCACAGTTCTAAAATGAACACTCAGCATGCTGGCGAGCGCTTGAATTTAAAACATAACTACAAAAGACTGAGAGTTTCCTTTCAGAATTCATATAAGGGGAGAGAGGGGGAAAAAAATCATGCCAAATTACAACTGCCATCAAACAAGATGTCCAGTGCAGGGAAAAGCAAACTGACATAAATACGGCCCATTTTCATTTCCAAACGAAAAGGCGGATTCAAAGGTGTGTAGCCTGGAACAGAAAGAGACATTGTTGATATTTTTTGACATGTTTTATTCAGCTTCATGTTGTATTTGCATATGAACACCTAAAGTTACTGTTGTTACACGTCTTGTTACAGATCTGAACTGAAAACTAAAACTTAATTGAAAATATACATTTCTTTTTTTCTTCAAAATATTAAAAACTTCCTTTGTTCTGTGTATATCAGAAAATGTCATGTTGAGTAGTATGCACATCTCTTATTTTCTTTTGTATACCAGTGAGTGAAATCGTAAGTTTAAATAACATTTTTCTCTATTCATATTATGTTTTTTTTTTAAGTTGCACCATTAATTTGCTTTTGTGAAAAGATTATTCCCCCCAATGAAATTCAGAATTGACCTAGTAATTAAAATGTTGCAGAGATTAAAATGAATGTTTTTTCATAATGTTAGAAAGATTTAGAAGGGTTTCAATAATCAGATGTTACATTTTAATCAGGTGAAATTGGAATATAAATTATAGATTTTAATACAAACGTGTATATGTAATGTGTGTTCACAGAAATCCAATTCTTCGGCATACTAAGGAGCTTAAAGCACAGATGCATTGATTCAGGATGAAAAATGAAAGTGTCTGATATTTAACATGCAGGATTATGACCAGATTTCCCAGAATATAATAGAAAACACATAAGTTGTCTTTCTGTCCTCCCATAACTTTAATCCATGTGCAGTATGCAGGAAAACTGCTGTGTAACTATACAGATTTCTTTAAAAATCTATACTTTATCACAGTTTAAAGTTTTCTTAACTGTCAGTTTGAAAGTATGAAAATGAGATGAATAAAATTAAAGTGATCTTTTGCCCTGTGAGCAAGACATCGACAGAATTTACATAAGATCGGTATACTTTTGCAGCAGTCACTATTTTGTGCCTTAATGCTAAGATGTTGTCTGCTTTTACATTTGTTCACAAATTGTTTGTGTATACATTACCATTTAAAAGTTTAGGTTCAGTAAAATTTATTCATTTTATCAATTCATGTTTTTTATTCCGCAAGGACACAGTGATTAATTGACAGTAAAGACTTATTTTTTTTTACAGAAGAATTATTTTTCAAATGCTCATGGTTTTAAAAAATATTAAGTGGTACAACTGTTTTTGGCATAATATTAGCTTAAATATTTCTTGACCATCAAATCAGCATATTAGAATGTTTTCTGAAGGATCATGTGACACTGAAGACTCAAATTCAGCGTTGCCATCACAGGAATAATAATTTAATAATAAGTAAATGATAATCATTTATATTAAAAAATATATTAAAATAGAAAAGTTATTTTAAATTGTAATATTTCACAAATATTAATTTGTAACATTTACTGTTTTAAAATAAATGCAGCCTTGGTGAGCACAAGCAACTTTCAAAAACATTAAAAATACCTCAAACTTGAATGTGTGTGTATATGTGTGTGTATATATATATATATATATATATATATATATATATATATATATATATATATATATATATATGTGTATATATATATGTATGCATGTATGTATGTATATATATGTGTGTTTTCATAATCTGAACTGAAACAATGCTATTTAAAGGGACACTCCACCCATTTGCATTAAGCTTTCCATTGTTAGAAACCCAGTCATACTATTGAATGGTCGTGCAACACTCTCTCATTTTCCCCTGAGACGAGAGAAATCCACTATTTACCTTTTTCACTTCCTCCTACAATGACGCAAAAATCATCATTTTACGTCATTGTAGGAGGAAGTGTAAGAGGGGGGAATTTCTGTAAAGACTACAAGCACCATTTCAAACCCGCCCATAGGGGGTTGGACCTAATGCACTAACAGACCTATCACAGATCAGTGGGTGGGACTTCACTTGCAGATACTGAAATCAATATCAGCCATCTTGTTTATAGGCTAAGCTAACAAGCGCTGTGGATATAGGAAGTTACGACAATGACGGAATAAACTAAACATAATATGGAAGAAGAGGATTTTGAAATTCTGCTGCTCGAATCCGATGTTCGTGGCTATCTTTACGAGCCGCAGTATAGTGAAGAGCAGCTGAGGCTGATGGAGGAACAGGAGGCGGCTGCCTGTCGCGGACTGAGCCCGGACTGGCTCGAGCTGAGGCGGACTGCTGGTGCCTGTGCTGTCGCTGTGCGCTTCGGACACAGATAGAGTCCGTCTGCTCTGCTGCAGAGAATTTCAACGATGGCAATTTCTCCTGGACAAAATTTCTAAATCAGACGAGCATACGGACGTTTGTGTTGTGATGTGAACCGTCCTAGTTTCGCACCGCATATGTTCTGACTGAACATCCAGGTATCATGCAATAATTCACCTTATAGAAAGAAATACAAACGAGGAGTAATTCGCTAATGAGTTTGCCAATGTAACGGGTTCGTTGTTGTGGTAAGAGGAGGCGGGAACCGGCGAACATTTAAACATTTTAATAGTTAAATAAACAAATACAAAACAAAAGTTTAAGCCAGCTGGCCACACACAACAGAAACAAAACATAACATAACATCAGGCCTGTTCCTTTTATGCCTCCGCTCCTCCGTGAGAGATATAAGACCGCTGCGTCTCACAGGTGTCATTCATTATGACTCGCGCCGTCCTCTCACGTCCCTCGCCCTCGTCCTGCTCGCCACAGCCAACTAACTAGACACATACATGCCAACCCTCCCGATTTTTCCGGGAGACTCCCGAATTACAAAGCCCCTCCCGAAAATCTCCCGGACCGACCTTTCTCCCGAATTTCTCCCGATTTCCGAGTGCGGGTGTGAGAGTGACATTTTTTGATTGGCTAACAACACGAACAACACCAGAGAAGACGCGCTTGATTCCTGCCGGTTCCACAGTGAGAGCGGCGCGGCCAGAGTTTTGGGCGCTGCGGCATATTAAATATATTACAAATAGTTTTTCAGCGTGAGAAATACAATGTGTGGCGGGAGAGCGTGACAAAAGACCGAAATGAGTGACTGTCACGCTCAATGCGTGACACTTGAGAGCCCTGACTGATGTGTGATGAAAGCACAAGCAGAAACACGGATAAAGTAGGCATTTTGTATTTACACTTCTCTTGTAAGTAATTCGTGGCTCCTGTCAGTGAAAATAGCTCTCCATTACAATATATATATATATATATATATATATATATATATATATATATATATTATATATATATATATATATATATATACACACAAAAAAAATATTGTACAAAAAAATTTGCGTTCGTGATATATGATTGTGATATATATAATTCGTGGCTGCTGTCAGTGAAAATTGCTCTCTATTATACAAAATATATGTAGATACAAAAAATATTGTACAAAAAAAAGTTGGGTTTGTGATATACGACCCCCCCCCCTTGAATATCTCCCGAATTCTGAGGTCTCAAGGTTGGCAAGTATGACTAGACATTTTGTGTGAAATGAATTTCAAACTCTTTTGGCAGCTAACGTTAGCCTTGTAGAAGGAAGAGTGATTTCTCTGATGTTTGCGCTGTTCTGGATTAGTGGGAGTGGCTTGAGGAGCTGTGCAATGTGGTGCATTGTGGGAGTTGTTGTCTTACATACAAATGCGCCCTTCAGTTATTTTCTGTCTTTTCTCGGTCAAGATGGCACCAAATTCAAAATTTCTTTTACATTTCGACTACATATATGAGCCACTTTCAATAAAGATTAATGTTGAAATGGGTGGAATGACCCTTTAACAGAGCTGTGTCATTCTTTCTGTCGTATGTTTATGTTTACTGCTCTAAAAAGTTTTAAAAAAAATACATATTTAACAACCATCTCTAGACAAATGAAGCCTTTTGTAAAGGCCTTTAAATGTCTCTATAGATTTTACTCCCGTTGTCCTTTGTTGTTTGAAGCATTGCAAAGGGAAGTCATGGTCTTATGTCCTTAAATTGGTTTCACACTTCTCCAACAGTTTGTTCATCCAAATCTGGCCATGATATATCATTATCACTACTTTTGGAGGAAATCCATAGGATCAATACATTTGCCAGCTACTGGGCTTTGGATTGCCTACACGCTGAGCGCTTTGTTGCACCACAAGTCAAGTAGATCGAGCCACAGGCAACCGCAGCCAGACTCACAGCTTCTGTCTGTTTCTGCTCCTCATTCAGAGGAAATAAGCCAAGGAACGTCAGGAGTTAGCGCTTGTCGATTCACAGAGAAATTCTGTGGGTGGCAGATTTTGTTTTGTTTTCAAAACTCCATCAAGTGCAATCGTTACAGCAAACCAATTGTTTCGCTTACAAATATTAACCTCGATCTTTTTCGCAGAAGTCATCACTGACTGGTTGAGAGACCGAGAATGACTGTTGTCAAGTGAGCATGTTTTCGGCATCAGTCACATCCACCGCAAGCGGGCCAGAGTGACGGATAGATTTTGTAATTAAATTTCTTTCTTTTTTTTACACGTTTCCTTGTCTGGCTTTAATCATCAGTGACCCCATCATTTAAAATGCAGTGGTCAAGCTCACGGATGGATTGATCGCTCAGGCCCTGTGCTTTTTTTTTTATTTTCTTCCTTCATTAATGCGCTCTGGTCAGTGAGAGCCAAAAAGCTGGGCACTTCCGAAGTAATTACCATCCCGTAAACAGGTCAGCAGTGTGTTCGGCCACAGCTGCTGCCACTGCGGTGGTAGACACTTCAGCCAGCTAAGCTTCCAGTATTGATTGGGCAGTCTGTGACATCTCCTAAGCCATGTCACCCAACTGAAAGAAGACTCCAAATTGTCCAATAATAAAGTGTTGGAAGTTGTAGCTGCTCCCTCCTGAGACTTGCTCATGTTAGGATGGGGGTGGGGGGGGGGCACCTTCAGGACCATCAATCCTCCCTTGAAGGCTCAATATAGTGCTAAATTAGCCAAAGGGAGAACGGAAAGACCACTGGACATCTGCTACAGACCTTTGACATATTTTCCCCTATGCTCACTTATTTAAATGCTGCTGTAAAACAGTCAAAGCCTGGAGGAGTATAATACCGGGATTTACTGTTGAAAAGAGCCAGATTCAGGGAATCTTTTAAATCCCTTATGGCAGGTCTATAAGGGCAGGGACCAGCATCCAGAAAACAAAGCCAGATCCCAAATCAACACAGGAGACTCCTTTTTTTGGGGTCCATTTGTATTTGTCTCTGACACAATGCACATTGAACAAGCATAAATTTAGAAGTAGTGGGAAAACTTAGCTTTATTGGTTCATGTTCATTTATTTCATTTAATAGCTACATTTCAAAAAATTTTCTTTTAATTTTACAATTTAATTTAATCATTTTTTCTTTGATTTATTATTTATTAACTTATTTTATTTATGCATTTATTTTTAAGTAGCGCATGCTAAAATCGAATGCAAATTGGTCATCCGTGTTAATTTCTTAATGAGGGACCGTTTTATTTTCTAACATTGAAGCAAGTATCTGCTTTCTAAATTAAAATGTGATTAATTGATCAGCATGTCTAAATTAATTCTAAAACATTTCAATCAATTGACAGTGCTAATTTGTATTAATTAGCTAAAATGCTATGACAGTGCTTGAGTTTGTTTATTGAATAGAGACTACAGAGTGACGATCGTTTTAGGGCAAGATTTTCTTTCTCATATTACGCGGAGAGATTTAAGCAGACATGATTTTGAATACTCATTGGCGAAGAGTGGAAATTCCCTAAAAGCACCAGTCTCGGCTGTGTGAATTAGGTCTTATAAAGCTCTTGATTGGCATGCCATCGACAGTGGTGTAAACACAAAGTGACAGAACTAGAATGAGTACATAATCATTTAACAGCACAGTTACTTTCCTGCTCCCTCCCCACCTAGAGCAAGTGTTCTAGCAGAGTGGCTTGATTTATACACTTCCCGTTTCCTCTTGCCCATGTAAAAATGGGGGGAAAGTGCCAGTAATTGTTAGCTATTTCATGTTGATTCTGGTACTTTTCTGATTGCACTGTCCTCCCCGTTATGGGCCAGCGAGCACACAAGCGCCTTAGCTCACTTCATAGCAAAGAGCAACAAGCGTAGAAGTTGTTGGTGTAGGAACGGAGAAAGGCATCCACTATAAATATTTAATCCGCTATACGACTGGCTCTGGATTTCAGCTTTGTCTTTCATTGGATTACGCATTTAAGACTTCAAAAGATTAATGGAACTGCAAATAGAAGAGGGCTTCTCATCTCCCCACCGCATCTCAAAGATAAATGGAAGAATTACCATACAAATATCTATTTCAAGACACTAGGCTTTGTTGAGCGTTTAGAACGATCAAAGGAGTATGTTTACAGATCGATGTGTTTTCATTCAGCGTCGAGAAAGAGAAATTGTATAATTTTGTTACTCTGAAGTCAGCCACATTATTTGGTCTTTAAAACCTAGAGTATTGTATTATCCGTGCAGTGAGGAGGCCTGTTTGTTTGGACTCACTGTCGATTTAATTAGAAATCAGTGAAATAGCAGTTTGCGTTTAAGGAGATGATAGCTCTGTTTCTGCTCATTGATTTTGCATTATTGCTAAAGACAAACCATGGTTCCACTCAACACTAGGGGTCTATTGGGAAAACCAGGTAAAAGGACTGCTGATGTATTTTAAATGATTTGCAAAAATCAATTGTTTTGTCTTGCATAAAATGCAAAGCATGGATGCGTGCTGCCCCTGTGCTTCTCCATCGATGGGCTTACTCAACACAAACATTCTGCTAATGATATATATCAGCTTATAAACGCAATCTGGGGTCATTTCGCTTCGTCGGGTGACGTGAAAATATCAATAATTAACAAAACTGAGATCAAAGAATAAATTAAGATCAAAAAGACACCGAAACAGGTTTTGGAATTGGCAACAATTATTTTTTGCCCATGTATAGCTTACATAAAATATTTTGCATTCATTTTTTAATTAGTAAATCAGTGCAAGATTAGTGAGATGAAGAAATTCTGAATCCAGCAAACACTTGTTTTCAATGAAAAGTTTGAATCTGCGTTAATCTGTTGCAGACCCTCTCAAAATGTTTAGCGCACTTTAGCGATGCCATGTTAATCTGTCAGGCTGTTTGATATATTAGTCACTGGTGTGCTGCCATGTGTTCTCAAACAAACATATGTCCAATTAACAAAGGCGTTAAAATGACCAATCGCTGTGAGTTTTTTTTTTTTGCACATCATTTGCATAACGTGCATTCAGGAACGTTACAATGGCAATGACGACAATTAACGTCTTGCCTAGATGTCAATTGCCCCATGCCGCAAGCCACAGCAATTATGTCTATGCTAATTAGACTTTATGCTTTTAGGGAACAATTAAATGATTTAGCATGCCTTCGTTATAAAGCTGACACCCCCCCCCCCCCCCCCCCAAACAACTCGACACACTCCACTGCACATCTTGGCCTCTTGGTTTGTCCCTCCAGAAAACAAGATGGACTTTGTGAAAGACAAAAACAATTTCCATCTGATCTCAAGAGCCTCATTGGTATGACGGGTGCAAATGAAAGTGTGTGTTTAATAATACAGTGGCAGACCGTGCCGTCAGCGTGCCTATTGACGTTAGGATTTGACGCTCGTATCAGAGGCAGCTCGTGCCTGGGATCAAAATAACCTCATGTTTGGTGCATTTAGATGTACTTTACTTGTTTGTTGTGATATTGATGTTTTTTGATTGCATCTGTTTTTTGGGTTAGTTGCATAGATTAGCCTATGTTATGATTATACACAACCAACTTTATTTTATCTTGCTGTGTGTATATTCTATCTTAGTCTACACAGCAATATCTATCTAATCTAATATCAAAATTTACTAGGAATATGGAAAAAAATTTTTTTTTGTTAATTTAGTTTTTTCCCTTTAACAGTAGGTCATTACATTGTTTGGAGCATAATAAACAACTAGAATAAAGACATTTTTGAAAAAATATATTTTATTCCTATCTGTCCCTATTGAAGTGTCCCTAAGAAAATTCAAATATATTAAAGTATAATAATTATATATTTTTATTAATTTTGTTTTTTTAAATAATGTTTTCTAAATAATTATATATTTTTATTAATTTTGTTTTTTTTTTTAATAATGTTTTCTGAGGTGCACTTATAATATGCTTTTTACATACAATTTTTTCACAATTTAGAAATAAATGTCTATTTCTATCCTGATTTTAGCCAGACCCGGCACCAGACACAAATTACGGACGGGCAATACGTTTTTCAGGGGGGCACAAATGAGATCAATCTCATTTGCATAATAACATTAATCGATTATGATACAATGATAATGATCAATAGAGCACGCTAAAATTTCTTGAACACGGAGTCCGAAATTCTCGTATATAAATACGACCTCATGTTGTCAATCACGTTTACACACTGCCTCCGCAACTTTATTCATCGTTTTTCGCATGTGTAGCAAGTATTTTGAGAGGTGTTTTTACAATTCACAGCAACCTAATGACTAATACGAAAAAAAAGATACGAAAGTTTCTTATTTTTACGAGAGTTTTTATTTTTATATGATACAGTTAAGCAACATCACACGACCAAGATTGCGGATTACCATCACGATTAAAAATGTGATCCTGACAGTTCAATAAACAAGTAATTAATATTAAATCACATTTTAGACGAAATATTGACTGTTTTTGTTCTATTTTAGTAGAGAAAATAGTTCCAATCCAAACAAAGATCACAGCAGAAACAGTGATGATAAACTGAATTATTCAGTTTTCATCACTGAATAATTCAGCGTTTTGAACAAATCGGTTGAGTCAAAAATTCAATGACCCATTCTTAAGCAACTGCCTCATTCTTGATAAATCAGCCGTTTGAACGAATCATTTGAATGAATGACTCAAAGACTCGTTGATAAGATCGCCTATCACATGCATTTTCCGCGCTCACTATCGACAAACCAATCAAATCCGTTTACAATAAAACGCATTTTTTTACAAATCTACTTACCAAACTCATTTTTATTCAGGAGTTATGTATATTCAAAACGATAACTTTTGATAACAGTAGCCTATTGATAAAAAATATATATATATTGTGCAAACAAGCAAGGACTGGTGGGACTTGACGTGGAGTTGAAGGGAGACAGACTCGTTCAGGGAGGGCAGTAGTGACTCACAGGGCGGGCCAGGGCCCCCAATGCCCGCCCAAGGCGCCGGGACTGATTTTAGCCCTCTGATTTGAATGCTCTGTTTGTAGGGGCGTGTCTGCTGTGAGACTTCAGAGTAAACGGCCACTGCTGTGTTTGGCTGAAACCCTCTTTTACTAAGTTTTTCTATTTACAGCTGTCGAGATTAACATATCATGAAAAGTGTTGATTATAGCATTATATTTAGATTTATACCCATCACATGAAGGGTTGCAGTGATGAGCATGTGGACACGTGAATGCAGTGATCTCATCATTGCAATGCCATTTCTGCACTCTCACGAATGCTTCGTTGTGCAGTGTAACGGCATCATTGATTACATAACTGGAGTTTTGGAAAGCCTATCCTAATAAACTCGTGATATGTGATTGACAGCTTCAGCGCTTGTAAAGGGAGTGTTCTTTGATAGCTTTCTGTATATAATTTTAACCACAATTTCAATAACAGATTATTTTCATGCTACTAGAGAAACAATGTGAAGTTGATCATTTAGTCGTTTTTAAAGGCCAAGGAGATAGTTGTCAAGGTGAAACCTCAAATCATTTGGTATCTCTGCAAAGCCCTTAATGTGCTTTTTACAATACATCTCAGACTTAAAACTGACATGTATGTTGTCATAGTAATTCGATAAAATATAAAAAATTTTACCAAGGCGATACATCTATTCCTGGGTCTCAGGAGGATAAAACTAAAATCAATAATGTTCCAAGTGAATATAGGAATCATAATTTTATAATGTACACTGTACAGTATGGAAAATAAATATTCATTTTGAGATAAAATTTGTCAAGTGAGCGTTAGATGATGGCAAAGGTCATTTAAATGTAAAAATAAGGTAAATGAGCATGCACCGTTAAATATTTAATAGCAACTTTACTGATAAATTAAAAAACCTTGGCTGATATGGGATATGGTTGGGATTATATTGAGCATTTCTAAATTTTATCCAATTTTATAGACCTACATTATCCATGTGTGTTTTTAGCTAATTGTTTGAAATCCTCTAAGTTTTTCATACAAGGTGTTATCAAAATAGAGAACAGCAGGTCAACAGATCTTTATTTTTATGGCACTTATGTTTATTGCATATCAAATTTGGCATCCTCAATGCTGCTTTTAAATTGCAGTCTGAAAGACTGCCCTCCAGAGCCGTGGCAATAAGCTCAGTGAAAGGTTTGCCATTCTGAGAGTCCTGGTTGTAAGTTGAACAACATAATTCTATGTAATCTACCTCAATAAAATCCATAGACATCGTAAAAACATTACAGCACACGTGGCGGTGGCCTCGGACCTCTGGAAAAAAAGGTCTTGTTTTGGCAAATTTGTGAGTGTTGCTTCCATTTACGCTGATCGATACCCACATGTCCCCGTATTGATCCTCACATCTGTGAGGGAACTTGAGAGAATGGATCTGTTTGAGTTTTCATTTAGACCACACATCGGGATCAAGAGAGATCAGCACTAAAGAGACTAGTGAAGGTCTCTCTCTGTAATGCCATATTGGACATGACAGTACAAGAAAAGAAAGATAGAAATGGTCAGAGGTCTTTTCTGGTTTATTTATTTTCTCGATAGCTCTGTTTATGCATCACCCAAAAAAAGCCTCGGTGTTGTTGTGTGTGATAACAGTTATTGCAATTTATTTCAGAGCATCAAGTGTGACTGATGATGTTTACTTTATTTGGCTTAATTGCCAATTTAAATATTTAACTGGTAATTAAAAGCATCCTCAGTCTATGATTACATCATCGAGACAACATGGTCCACAATGCACTCAAACTGCCATGCCGTAACATCAGTCTTTATTTGTCACAGGCCATTTGAAAGCGGTTTGGATTACATCAGGCTTCATTACTGCGCCGTGACAGAGCCCCCGAAGACATTATGGAAACAATCCTTACCATATAATTTCTCTTAATTACTCAATGTCAGATTGAGCATATTCAAGACCAATCAGTCCTCTCATATAGAGTCAATGTGTGTTCATATTTTTTTTTGGGGGGGTACTGGAGGGCTCTTTTTCACACCCCCACCCCCTCCCGTCACACTGACCTCCCAGAGTGCCTAGAGCTTCCTCATTAATCTCTACACGACAGCCCTTGACCATTTGACTGTGCGTGTGACTTCTTCAGAACAAAATCTCCGGCCGACAGATGATGATGGGACTATTCCCAAGTTTCCTTCCTCGCTTTGAAGCGGCACCCTTTTAAATTGACTGACATTATTACCATGTCAGGGTGTCACTCGAGTGATACCTGTGCGGAATCTGGAGGAAACCAATTAACCCTCTGAGGTCTGAGCTGTTTTGGGGCTCTTTCGGTGTTTTGGTATGCCCTGACATTTGTGCTTATTTCAGCTACTTAAAACATACCATTTGCCAACATATAAATTTGCTGTATTCAGCACAAACTCTGCTACAATAATATGTGAGCAAAATTGATGTACTTGTTTGCATTTTATAGAAAAAAAATAATATGCGTGGTTAGTACGTTTTGGAAAAAAAAATGTCACTGCAATAAGGCCATTTAACACATAATGAATAGTTGTCCACAATACTTTTGAGTTACTATTCTTGTAGGCTAGAATTTTTACTTCAAAATGAAGTGAAAATCATTCTGACCACTCTTTCAGAAACATCAATATAACGATTTGAATTTCTTACATCAGTTTTTGGGTCAGCAGTGCTGTATGCGTGGGAGTGTTAATGCCCATGAATATTAATGTGATTTACACCTGGGAAGACTAAAGACACTCCCCCAATGGCTAATGGGCCATCAAGGTGCTTTGAGGCAGCCTGAACAAAGAATGATTCACTGGTGAACAAAAAGTTAAAAAGAACAGCATTTATTCAAAATAGAATTTACGTTCTTTCCTAAGAATGTAAAGACTTAAAGTCATTACTATCACTTAACACATCCTTTCAAAAAAACAAACATAAAAATACTACCGCAGGTTTAAAAAACTGTTTGAATAGACTCATGGGCGAATGCGAGTCTACAGAGCTCAGTTGCGGTCCAGTTTCCCGTGCAGGAAGAAATCGCAGTGTCTGTGGAACCATGTCAACATCGGTCTCTGTTTTCCATGACAGCGTGGACTGCATGTTGCTCGTCTGCTTGTTTGCCTTGGCTCTCTTCGGAACTGGTGCTTGGACATTGTCACATCTGTTATAAAAAAAGAAGAAAGAAAAAGTGTGAGCATGCTGATAAGACAATCAAAGAAACTGTATTATTATCATTATCAATCACTAATTACCATGGATTTAAAAAAGACATATTTGTAATTTCACACAAGAATGGGAACTTTTACATTATGACGATGTAAACACAATTAGGCTACATTTCATCTGTAAAATATTACGTCTATGCACTTACTCAGTATTATTCTCGATCGCACTGAGAACTGAACGACACCTGCGTGTCCCTCTGCGAGGTGCTGGAGAAGGAGAACGTGATGCAGCCAATTTCCTAAAAAACAAAACAAAATAACTGTTAGCATACATTATGTATACAACAGAGTTATTGAATATTCTGTACTGAATATGCATCTGTTACTGAATATTCTATATAGGTATTATTGTTTTTTTTGTATTATGTTTTGTTATTGAGTGTTAAAGCTGCCGTGACAATATAATTTCCTGCAAAGGATCAATAAAGTATCAACAACAACAACAACATCTGTTGATGGCCCATATAGAATGCATGCTGATAACACAATCAAAGAAACTGTATTATTATTACGCTTATCAATCACTAATTACCATGGATTAATTTCACACAATAATAGGAACTTTTACATTATGACGATGTAAACGATATTACGTCTATGCACTTACTCAGTATTATTCTCGATCGCACTGAGAACTCAACGAGACCTGCGTGTCCCTCTGCGAGGTGCTGGAGAAGGAGAGCATGATGCCACATTCCTAAAAACAAAACAAAATAACTGTAAGCATACATTATGTATACAACAGAGTATCTGTTGATGGCCCATATAGAACGCACGCATTTATTATGTAGCCTACACTCAATGAACGGATCGTTCGCGATCGACACATCGCTACATTTCAAACATTTACACCTGTATTCACAGTGCATAAGGCAGTAAGCATGATAATTAGTGTCATAGGCTAACTAAAACTGAACATTTGCGAGTATCTATGGCCCATATAGACAGCACGCATTTAGGGATAGGCTACACAATGAACGGATTGTTCGCGAACGAACGACACATCACTAACTTACATTTCAAACATTACACCTGTATTCACAAACAAGTATTTACGCATGATAAAGTGTCATAGGCTAAACAAAACTGAACATTTATATATAACATATTGTATTTAGACAGAATCTATCACGTTTTTACCAGAGTCTGAAATATCACATATAACCTAGCAGTTATTCCCCAAAAAATGCATTACACATAGGCTAAGGCAGTAGGCTATTTTAGCATGATAAGTCATGGGCTAACCAAAACTGAACATTTATATATAAAATATATTGTATTTAGACAGTATCACGTATTTTACCGGAGTCTGAAATATATTTATCTCAATCACATAACCTAGAAGTTATTCTCGAACAAAATGCACTACACATAAGGCAGTAGGCTATTTAGCATGATAATCAGTGTCATAAACTAATCAAAACTGAGTGAAAAATATGTATGCTATATACAAATATGTTCAGAGAATATCACATTTAAAAAGTTTACACGAGCATACAATGTTAGGGATATTGTGAGGTATTTCCTATGTCAAAAGCTAGCCAAAACTAGGCAAAATATAAAATTCATTTGAGCTCTATATGATAAGAAAACGAATTATAACAATAAAAAACTTACTCCGAACTTCTATCCTCGGTTGGATCAATTCGTTCTTGAAAATGCAGCCTTTTCGTCGTCCGAATTGCAATCTTCCTCTGAAGAAAATGTGAATTCGTCATCACTGTCCAGAATCATCTGAAGGGCCTCTCTGTCGGAGTAGCGTGCTGCTGCCATCCTCAAAACGCGATGAACTAACAGTGAATGATCTGATGAAGAAGCTTCATGTTTTTGTGTCTTGATCGCGGGGCGTGCCGCGTGTGCGATGCATAGATCACCTATTTTACCATGTGAAAAGCGCTGGGGGCGTGGCGATCTGAGCTGATTAATGATAATGAGGGGAGAACGAAACAACTGTAACTCTCCTTGGTTTCAAACGGATTACATAAACTGGAAATATAATTTTTTTTAGTAGCTTACTTCATTTAAAAGAAGAGAATCTCAGCTTCATAAAGAGACATCTCTCGTATCTCTGTGACAAGTATTAACAGAGTTACAGTTATTTTTTCGGACGCGTTTCAGAATGGACTTCACTGACGGAGAGAAGGTAAAACGCGCATCATGTTTATTATTCTTTATTTGACGAAAAGCACAACACTTTGTTTTTATTGTGAGTACCCTAAAAAAAATAGAAACTAAACAGGATCTAATGATGTACAACACTTAAATGTAAGATAAAAATCAACAGAGTAATTTGAGTCTCTTTTGCACTGATAAGGAAAAAAGTGAGCTCATCACGCCCCCGTGACGGCCGACCTCAGAGGGTTAAAATGACTCTTTCCTGAGTTTTTTGTGTTTTCTATTCATACTTTGGGATTTGGTCGTTTTAATTAATTGTTTTGGATTTTTGGGTTTGTTTAGTCTCTCGATGAGGTGAATGTTTGGGTGAGATGTCTGAAGAAAATCTGAATGTATCTCTCGTCCTTCTTGTTTTTATTATGTCTTCCCTGGCCTCTCATCCTCTCACAATGTTTTAATCATGATGCCGCTTGTTTGTAATTATAACCACCTACGAGCTACATATATGAAAAACTGTTTGATGGAATTTGAGCCTATGGGTATCTCCCGTTTGCTTTGAAAATGGGCCCCTCAACATCAAAGCCGATCCTCTTTTGAGGTGTCCATGTTGCTTTTTGCATATACCTTTAAGGCCTTGAGTTTTGAACAGCAAGGTCAACATTTGTTGTTGATGCACGGAGTCAAAACAGGCCTCAGAGGCCAGAGGAGAGAGGATTACAACTCATCTGCCCATCCCATTTTAAAAGCGTAGACATTAAAATGCACCCAGAACATCTGAAGACTTTAACCTTAGAGAATTAATGGCTTTAAAAGCTTTTCCAATCAGAAACTAATCAAGCTCTGCAATGTTATGCTGTTGTTTATTTTTATTTTTATTTGTTCAGGTTTCATTCTTTTTTTTCTTTTATTAGCAATTATTAAAAACAATTAATAATAAACGAATGGCATTTGGAATTCACTTTTTTTTTTTATAACAACTTTAAAAGCTTTTTCCAATCAGAAACTAACCAAGTTGTATCCTTTTTTTTACTTGTTAATTTAAAAAAACAAACATTTTTATCATATGTTACTAAATATAAAAATAACAATTCATAACAAATTAATTGCAAATGGGAATACTTGTTTATCTATTTAAATTTTATTAAAAACTATTTTAAAAATCAAGCTTTTCCAATCAGAAATTAATCATGGTTATGTTTTGTTTTATTATATTATGTTATGTTATATCAGAAACAATCCATAATAAATTAATGACATTCTTGCCTAGCAAGAGTAATATATTGTATGAGTGGATAAAATAAACAACAATAGTGGAGTTCAACAGATGCCAAAAACATGACTAACATTGTCTCTCATGAAGGATTAGGAGCTCAGATTTAATCAAGTAAATAGATCTCAGAGCCTCCACATAAAAAACTCATTCTAGTGCTTTGCTTCAAATTAGATATGTTTACAGCTGCTCATACTGTCATCACAAGATTGAAATCCATCATTTTACAAAGTAAACTCTTTACGTTGTCTAAGTATTTATTGGCAGAGACTGGAAATGTGACCTGTTGACCTATTAACCTCCTCCATGTTGTGTGAAAGAGAGATTTAAAAACATAATCAACTCAAGATCATTTTAATGTAATTGAGTAAAAATATTTGTAAAACCTTGTGCCCACAGTGAACGGTTACCTAGTAGGTCTCCTATGGCCTAAAACTATACTGAAAATGTTTGTTTAGCATTTTTCGAATTGTTTTTTTTTCCCTGTTATAAATTATATTATTTCAGAATCTCTTTTTTCAGTATTTTGTGTCTCGACCAGGCTTGTGTAAAACCTGATGATTATGATCTCAAGAATGATTTAATTGATTGTGTGCTTCAATGGAAGCAAGAACATCTGGGTGTGTGTACAAAGGAATTGAAAAGGATCTCGATCTCTTCATTGAACATCATAATGTTTCTCTGTTTAAAATTTTTAAAATCCTACAACTTTCCAGGTTAAAATTTTATTTTGATTCCCAGATTTTACAATGTGATCTCAGACTTTTGGACCTTATGGTTGACAAGGGATGTGTGGCACGACTAATTTAACTAACATTTAAATGGGTTATTTTTGTAACCGACTAATCATACAGAGTAATTTTTTTTACTGTTTTCTGGGAATTTGTTCAAGCGATTCATTTGAAATAGCCTACTACTGTAAATCTATGAATCAAACAGTCAAATCCCATACTAATGCCACTGAAAAAATCATATATATGCATTTGGTCATAAACTTAAGCATTCACTTAATCAGTGTTAGCAAATATAGACATACTGCCTATTGATTCAGTTGATTTTAATAAGTACAAACTCTATCGTTTAGTCACCTAGTCTCGCACATTCCAAGTGGTGACTTAAAGGAGTCCTCAAGAGGGAATTTTATCAGTTGTTCTGGTATACTGTACATGGATTGATCATACAAGGCAGTTAATCAAATGATACAAATTGGAAGTGTTTTTTGTTATATTTTTGTGTCCTGCTATTCTGAGAAGTCATTGCCCAGTCTTTGCTTTATTGAGCGAACTGTATTTGTGAGATGAAGAGTTGCAAGTAGTCTTGTACCCAGTGCACCTTTTGATTTCAAAAGGGAAAAAAGACCGACATGCTTCACGTAGTGTGAATGCTAAAATGGATGTCTTTGACTGACCTTGGTTGCATTTTAAAGCACTTGAGTGGTTAAAATATGCATTTTTGGCTTAGCCAAAACTTTTTTCTGTCTCCAGAGTAATTCCCATTCACCTGTAAACATGCACTTGTACTGGTAAACAAGATTCAATGTAAGAAAAAAAGAAGTGAGACTTACTTAATAGTCATAAAGGATTTTTTCTTCAGTGAGTAAAGATCAAAGCCGTGCTGATTTCTGAAGTAGCACATAGCCTGAAGCACTGAAGCATATATTCACAACAAATCTTGTTGCTTGTGCAAGGTATTACTTTAATTTAACTGCTCTGATTGAAGGACGGGGGCAAAATGATATATAGATATCACACATCTTCTGCATAACCTTATTTGCTATCAAAATAATGTACCACCTGCTCATTTTTTTTTTTTACTTCAAAATCAGTTTTGCATCAAAATGAAAAAATAATTTTCCTTCATCTATAATCCTCTCTAATAGTCAACCACCAGTTTTAATCTTTAGATGCATTTTAAATCCAAGCTGTAATGTCTTAACTCTTTCACAAGGTCAAATATCTTAGCAAATAGAGCTTAAGCTTTGTTTTATATGAACAAAGTACATGATTAATACTGAAGAATTAATCATGCACTATTCATATACAGCAGATTGGGTAGTGATGAGGATTAGATTGATAGTTCCTGGCCTACTTTTTCATATGACATAAATTGACATCGCAGTCTAGCAAAGTACAACTAAAAAGAAACTTTTAACTCTTTGTGTAATTTGTCTGACCAGAGATTGTGAAACGAATATCAATAACACAGAATTAGTTGCATAATTAATTACAAAAGCAATAGTACTTTGCCCATGGGGAGTACAACTTTTTGTCTATAGACATACACATGATCATAGTATCGAGAGCTGTACAAAATCCAATACATGTAAATTTATACAGCAAATATTGTGCATTTTGCGTGCTGTGACTAAAGTTAAACTCGTGAATGTTTTGACAGAAATATTATCTGATGTATTGTATTTCAGTGAAGTGTGCGCGCTGTGGTTTCTCTGGATGGCCTGCGTGTCTTCAGTACCGGAAGAATCCTCTAAGGACCTGGCCTGACTCGTCTGCGTCTGTGACAGGTAAGAGAAGATACCAAACAACTCACAGTAAGACAAGCAGAGAGCTGCCCTGCACAATGCGCCCTATTTTTTTCCCGCTTTCTTTTTTGCGGTGACTAGATATTCATTTTCACACCTCACTTCTCCATATTTATGATTGCCCATGAGAAAATATTTTATTTATGTTGACTTCTTTCATAAACTGGACAGCGGGTTCTTTTTTTCTCCATGTCTGTCAAAACAATCTCTGATTTATAATTTATGTGATTTATGATCGCTATAAGCTATCAAAAAGTATCAAAAGAAAAGTTTTTTTTTGAGTACGGAGTGATATCAAATGTGTTTAAATGGTTTATAATTCACAGTCTGTGATTTTTTTTAATTAATGACTAATGTTTTATCCTAATTCTTTTTTTTTAATTCTAAGGGTGTTTTGTGGGCCAGCACATTTTGAATTCATATCCACATAAATGTGTATAAAAATCTTTTTAGAGAGAGATTTTGCCTTTAGGGGTTTCTACCTGAATCCTTAATGTGGTGTGTAGTTATGTTATATAATCTTTGCAGTCTATGCCATGAGCAATGAATGCCTAGAGAGAGTAAAAGAGAGAGTTTTTAGAACATGTTCAGTTCTCTGTTTATCATGTCACCTGACCTGCACTTCGAGCATCTCTCACCTGGACTTATATATACAGTATTCTGCAGCTGTGGGTGGAATGTGTTGTATGGTGTTTTGTGTAAATGTCTTAAAGGCCCTTGCGCTAATGCTAACGCACCGTGTCACTTGACTGTCATTTTCTGACAGCGATACAGTAATGCATCAATGTGATCTTTTTGGAAGTGGAACGAATTTAAAGCACAACATTAAAATAAAACGTCCAGCTGGCGCATTTTTCCTTTTTTTTATATTTGCACATGATTGGTGATTTGTTAGCCGGTTTGTGCAGCTATTATCATAAAGTATGTCAAAATATTTGAACCGTGCCAATGACAAATGGAACTCACTGTACTTTTATGTAAAGCGCTAGTGGTTTTCACTTACTGTGAGTTTCACCCTATGAGGCCGAGTCAAATTGACTTTCATGTCTGCATTGATTGTAGATATTACACAATGCAAATATGCATCTAAACCTGGCTATTTGGCATAATTGAAGCTGTTTAACAATGCGTTGTGTTCTGCAGAATAACCCACCTTTCTGGATCCTTCCTACTGCATTTAATGCTAAAACATATTGGCAACTGACATTTGTGGACTCCATTAAAAGACTGACAATTACTTAAGGAAAAAACTTGTCTATCCTATTTTTGATTGTCTGAACTGCAAAGTGGGTTTGATGCTTGGTTAATTACATTAAGTGCAGGCGTTATTTGGAAATGATGATCGTTGTGGTGAATTAGTTCTTATCAGCATTTGTGGCAGTGATGTAGTTTACAGACTGTAATGGTCTTTTAACTTGTTGGCTATTACTTGTCGCTATCTAACGACTATGCGATTAATAAAGATTATTTATTTTTTTTATAAAAAACAATGTATCTCAATATACAAGCGTTGATATGATAGGTAGCTGCAACGTTAGTTGTTATGTATTGAACACGTCATTAGAATCTATAACCGCAAAACGTGTTATAAATATTTTTACAAACATTTTTTATCAGAGAATGTTTAAATACTAATATCAGCTTACAGGGAAACGGAGCGAGTTATGGTGTTTGCTCTGCTGGAGATGATTCAGGAGATTGTTCCCTTTATCGATCAAGCGCGCGTGACACGAGCAAAGCTGTTTATACTTGAGCGTGCGCACGATGCGTGCGGTCAAATATGAACCACTTGGGTGTGCAAGACCGGCAAAACCCATATCGCGTGCAACGGCTTCTTTTGTAACAGCGCGCGGCGCCAGCGTCCCAGGGAATGATGAACGACTGCGAGTCGGACTCCGAGGTTCAGCACCCGTTTGCGCGTCTAAATTGCAAAGGTTTCATTTTTTGTTAAGGATCTGATTTCTGTGTGTGATTCATTTAATGGCAGAGCAATTCACTTCTAAGTGGTCTTGTCCTCATTCTGCAATTTTCGGTTCCACTGTGTGTTGGCGAGTTACTGCGGAAACGGTGAAAAAATAAATAAATGAAAGAAGCGTCGACGCAAAATATGGTCGTCACGGGGGTAATTTGACGTCGAAGCGTCGACGTCATCGACGCGTCGCTACAGCACTACTGTCAGACCTTTTCTTTCTACACAATTGTTGTGAAATGTATAATTAACTAATGTCCCTAATATACACTCAAGAAAAATAAAAAGATTATTAAATTATAAAAAATATAAAATATTATAAAAATACTGCCCAATTTAAGTGAATTAATTTTATAATTTGTTTCAGCAGATTTGCTTTAATTTAAAATTTCGGCTAATGATATTAGTAGAACAAAGAAGTTTATATATACTGTAGGTTTTGTTCTGCCATAAAGAAAATTACTTTTTATTTACTATTAAGTATTTAACACACTGATGATTTTAGATTTCTGTTAGACAAAAATCATGTAGTTTGAACACAAATTGATTTACTTGATTTTGATTGCATGCAGTGCAAATCTGTTGCAAAACAATGTTTTACTTAATCAAACTAAATTGAGGGATTTTTTTTCTGAATTCTGAAATTAGACATTTTAAAATGGTAATATCCCATGTTAATGAGGAACTGAAAAGAGAGATGTTTGAATCCATAGAGAACTGAAGTGGATCATGTTGCAAGCACTGTTTTAATGAACCCAAACTTATTCCAATTCGAGTCAAAATCTAGAGACTAATCTTGCGTTCCGGTGCTTCTCTAAGACGTTCAAGTCCAAGATCTTCAGAGATGGACTCATTAGTTTAGCCTGCGGTAGTCGGCTGCTTGGTCTACAGCTTTCAGTCATAGAACTAGGGCAAATGTTGTGAATCATAACATCTGTCAATCAAATTACTTTAATGAGTCAGATTTGTTGATGAAATCTGGTTGTCACTGGGGGGGTTTCGGCTATAAGAGGTTTTCTCAGGACAGATTAAACCTAAGATCTTTTTTTTTTTTTGTGAAGCCAAACCTCAATCAGACCTCATTGGAGCAATAATATCATGTTCTGAGAAAAAACATGATTTGGTCTGTCAGGAAATGTTCTGGAGAACATTTCAAATTGGAATAATTGTGAATTTGACTAATACAGCACTGTCTGATATAATCTGAACATCCGTTCTTCCATTAACAAGATTGATATCAATCTAAGTCCTGATCTGCCTAAGAGGACAGACATTGAAATCCATTGTTTCTGTACATTTCTCATTTTGGTTAAATCTGAGATTTCTTTGATTTTCTTTTTATAACCCAACACCCCGGGATGGCACCAAATCGTACATGTTCCTGATTGTTGATTTATGACAAAGTAGCTCAACAAGAGGTATTGTAGTCTAGACTCTAGACCACATTGTTTCCATATGATTAAACCGTGTGCCATTGAAGCCTTACGTCATCCGTGGCATTGTGGTATATTCTCACTAGTACCTCTAAATGAATGTCAACTTGTTTTACTTCTGCTGCAGCCGATCGATACTTCATTAGGCTGAATTGTCTTGTGTCCATGCAACCTTGAAGCTGTGGCTTAATTACCTCCAGTATTATGCAGGGGCTCTGGATGTGAGGCAGGCTCAGCTGTGTCCCCCTCCAACAAAGCCCCTCGGCTTCCTAAAGGTTGGGCTCGGGGTGGGGGCGAAGGGGGGCGGGGATGCGAAGAAGAGGGGGGGGGGAGGAGGAGGAGGAGATATTGAGCCATAGATGCAGCGAAGCTCAGGGGGCTGCCATTCTTTCAAGTTGCCTGGCCGTTTTATTCATTCCAAATGGACGATTGAAATGAGGGGAGATGAACATTTGGAAATGTCACCAAGCTTAGGGTTTGATGGTCTGGCTGTGTGTATTGTGCAGAGTGCAAATCTAATTCCCCGTCTGTCCACAGAAAGGTTTAGGCTTCGAGGAAGGCACGGGAGAGGAGAGTGAAGGGAAAAAAATGGAGAATGCAAAAGGAAAGCACTGATAAATTTGATTTCCACGCACATGCTAGATGCAGTTAGGCAAATTTGGATAATTTAGAATTAATGGCTATCAATGTATCATTCATCTGTAGGCAGAAAAGCGGGTGGAGGAGGGGGACCGGGAGTGCAGTCAAATGGCAATCATGACAAATGACATCCCCTGTCTGAGAGCCACTTCTCCTCACTGGGCTGATTTGTCATCTCCACTTTTGACATTTTTCATCCTAGTATCAAATCACAATGACAGTCTGATATTTTCTAATTCTCTGTAGCCAGGAGCGCACCAAAATAATGCCTTATATATGCTTTTGCTGCACTGCGCTGGAGAAAACTGCAAATATCAGACCTTTTCTTTAAGTATAGCATGTATGTTATTCCAGGAAAATGCACAAGAACAATGTTAGAATTAGTATTCAGTATTTTGTAAAAAAAACATTTAAAAAGTTGCATGATCTTTTTAACCGGTTTAATCTGTTTATATACAAATTACAAGTAGTATGTTTTACTATTTTATCAAATGAAACCTAATGTTTCAGAAGTTACAACATTTATTGTTTATGGCCTAGAATAAGGATCTGATCATGGCCTTGATCTTCTTGATTTTAGTGCAGTGTGTGTGAAGATGAGGATTTGTAATGTTTTGTAATGTGTGATGTAATGCTAAGTGACATTTTAATAAAAAAATTCAGTTTTGGAAGAAAATTTAGATAAGCTGTGGATACAATAAAGCTATTCTTTAGAACTAAAATTATTTTAATAATGAAAAATAAAAGTATATTATAAATTGATTGTACATTTATTTATGATTATTATTGTCAGTAATTTTATATATATATATATATATATATATATATATATATATATATATATATATATATATATATATATATATATATATATATAAAAATATTTATCTATGTGTCTGTTTTTATTTTGTATGATGTATAGTAAAGTTTCCCTAATTGAGATTCACTCATGATTAATGGGAATTGTTGATACTAAAACTTCAGTCTAATAAATATTTAAATTAAGTCGAAATACCACCATAGTGTTAAACTAAGCTTTCCATAAGTCTGAAATGAAGACGCATTGTCTTAATACATTTCTATAAAAACGTATGCGGTAAGATTAATCTAATGCCTGCTGAGTCTATAGCACATCTATCTATAGCACGATCAGAGCGAGAACTGTAGGGCTCATTTGAGTAACATGAAATCTTTATGAGTCCTGCTCAGTGAGGGGAGATAAACATTGGCCAGAATTAATGTCATTCCGAGCTCCTAAAGTCTCACATTATGTGTGATGTCTCTCCGGGGTGGTGGCAGGCCCTCCAGGAAAGCAGATGGCAACTAATTCCTTTTTTCCTGCAGGTCTCTTTCATTTCATCTGATCCCGATCGTGTCTAAATGGTGTAATTATGCAGCAAGAGGTTTTTGCTGCTTATTGTTTTATGTAATAAATGTCAAGTATGCATGACTTCACATGATTCGTTAGCATCTGCCGAGGCTCCACCAGTGCAGGCCACTGCCTGATTTCTGGCATTAATGACAACTGCAATTATTTCAAATCCGTACATGGACTAAAGACGGTATTTGGCTCTGACAAGGGCTGTTAGGTTCTGTTTTTCTTTCTCTCCATCCGTCTACAGTAAGAGATACCGGTATGGAGGTTGACAGGAGCACTGGCTCTCTGGTGCAGGAACACAGTCCCATGGTAAATCAGGTTTCTCTGCGGATCGCCCTTCATGTAATGAAAGCTTTATGCGAGGGAGCTCGGGCCCGGAGCGCCCTCTCCCTCGCTCATTCTGCCATAATCTCTTCCTCTCCCACTCGGGTCATGTCCATGAGTTGGAGTGGATAACCCAAAGCGCCCAAATCGCCCCGCTACCACTGAAATCCATGTTTAAAGAGCCTGTCAGGTTTTCGATGGAAAGGAGACACATGAAAAAGTTGCTACCAGGTCATTTCCGTGCAAGAAGCATTGTTTAGAATCCGCTGCGATGATGCGGTGAGGTGGAAGTATATCTGTATTTTAAGTACACTACTGTTCAAATGTTTGGGGTCTGTAAGAATTAAAGGGATTGTTCAAAATTTAATTCTGTCATCATTTACTCACCCCCATGTTGTTCTAAACTTTTCCAATTTCCTCTGCTAAACACAAAGAGATATTTTGAAGAATGTCAGTAACCTTATTGACTTCCGTGGTATGAGAAGTCAATGGAGTCCATCTACAGTTTGGTTACTGACATTCTTCAAAATATCTTCTTTTTTTTTTGTTCAGCAGAAGAAAGAAATTCATACAAGTTTAGAACAACATGAGGGTGAATACATTTTTGGGTAAACTTTCCCATTAAGATTAATTAAGAAGTCTCTTATGCTCACCAAGGCTGCATTTATGTAATAAAAAATGCAGTAAAAACAGTGTGAAATATTATTACAATTTGAAATAACTGTTTTCTATTTCAATATATTTTAAACTGAAATTTATTCCTGTGACGGAAAAGCTATTTATTTTTAGCAGCCATTACTCCAGACTTCAGTGTCACATGATCCTTCAGAAATCATTCCAATGCTGATTTGGTGCTCAAGATACATTTCTTATATCAATGTTTAAAAAAGTTTTGCTGGTTCAATTGTTTTTGTTAAAACCATGATATATTCTTTCAGATTCTTTAAAAGTTCAAAAGAACAGCATTTATTTGAGATTGAACTCTTTTGTAATGTCTTTAAAGTCACTTTTGATAAAAAACACACAATACAAAAAGTGTCTATTTTTGTGCATTTAAAGTGTATCCACCTAGTAAAACTTGTTTGTCCTTCTTTTGTCATTTCTTTGTTGTCTGTAAGTAAAAATTAGATTAGCTTGTGTAATAATAGCATGCTAACTAGCTACCAAATTTTCTCAGCTGAACGATTTTCTTTCTCTCGTACACAGCTACCAAAAGTACAACTGAGAAATGAGAACAGGCTGACGGAGAACACAAATAAAAAGCAGGAAGCAGGGGAAAGGAAATATCTATGGCAATTCATTTCAGAGCAGAACAGTTTTGTGTTGCGCAGATGGCAGCCATTGCACTTGTTTTTCATATTACTTTTCTCATCCTGGAGGAGACGTGATTGATTTTTCCTGGCTGCGTGATGACTTTCAGTTGGAAAGTTGAGATAGCATCTAACTCGTGCCCAGAACCTCCCAGGCTAATCCGTTTGAAATTCGCCTTGATTGTTTCTGAACTGCCATTTCCAAATTTCTTCCCGCATCTCCACACGCCTGTGCCATTTTTTATAAACAGTCGGAGTCTTTTGGAAAACCCTGATTTGACTGAACGGATAGACAGGGGACGGGGGGCCAGTGGTCACCCTCACCTTGGAGGCCTTAGGGAGGTGTATGTGTGTGTCGGTGTGTGTAAGTGTACCCCAGCTCACTGCCACCTCCTGGGAGCCAATGTGACTGACTGCTCCTGGCTGCGGAGACTTGCACACGCACCATCATTAATGCGTATTATTGCTCTCCCACTGTCAGGCGCTGAGACAAACAGCCACCGCCAGATTCTTGTTTTGTTTTTTTTCTCCCTCCTCTCCCTCGTTCTATCCCTCCCTCTGATTTAGACTGCAGAGCAGGCAAAGAACACAACCGAATTATTCGGGAGAAGCTTCATTTTTCTGTTATCTCTGCCGACCGGCTGATAACAAAGCTACACGCTAATATGGTTTGATTTGTTTGTCAGTCATTTATCATGTGACCTTTCCCAGTTTCGCTAATACTGCTGGAGGATTGTGGAGCGAGATGGAGAAATGAAAGAGGGTTGCCAGATTGCTTTTACAAGTACCGGTGGTCAGCTTTGGCAATTCACGTACAATACGAAGAGATGGGAGAGGGATTGTTCTTACAATTTATTGTCACTTGCATCCTATTTTTTCCCCCCTATACGATGTTTTTATGCATTTCAGACCAAATTATGTTTTTAGAACAAAAGTCACATTTTACTAAAGTACCTGATTCTACTAGGAGGATCACATACATATTATTACTATATTATCACATGTATCTTAATGTCTGTCTAAATCATAGCTTCAAGTACAGTATGCTGATTCAGAAAGGAGATGCATTAGAATCAAGAGGTGAACTTGGATGTGTTTTTTTTTTTTTTGGACATTTATACAGAAACCAAAGGGGAATTCAGCAGTCAATTCATTTTCAGTGCATCTCCTGAATTGATTTAAAAATGCAAGTGATATTGACCTGAACCTGAACAGGGTCAGTATCAATCAAAATGCTAATTCTAGGACTATAGGTAGGTAAATAATTATGAATTGCATGATGGCCTAAGCAAGCTAAATCCATTGATTTTTTTTTCCCCTCTCCCAAATATATCATCATCAAATATGTCATTACTATTTACTAATTACTATTTTATGATGTTTTAAAAAAATGGATTGTGAGTGGATTTTATAATATTTTATGATATTTACTTCAAATATTTGTCACAGTAAATAATATACATATTTGATAGGGTTACCATATAGCACAACCTTTTTTTTTTAAACTTCCTATTAATTTGTCTCTAAATGATTTATAGTTATGTTTTAGTTTACATGTAAACATATAATGCTCAACAAAGACAGCCAGACCTGCAACATTTCTCATCAGTGTCAAAACCTGCCAGCTACTAGTCAGCACTGCGTTGCCATGGAGACCGGGTCAGGAATAAGCCTTTACTTCTCAGATGTCCGAGACATGCTGATGTCACTTGTGGAACTATGAATTTTGAATACAGGTCAGGAGATGTATATCTGGGAAATAAGCTGGGAAATGGACCATAATGGCAGCCTGCGTTCATAGGTCTTTGAAATTCATGATTCAATCTTAAAAACAGCCATTTTCGATGACCTTTTTATTGCTTTTAGGTGTAATTTGCGTATAATTCGAGACACGGACCTATAGAAAGCAGAGACATGAGAAAGAGGGAGATAAAATGAAACCAGATGAGCATTTTTAAGAAATATTTGGGAAGGAGAAAAAATAATACAGTAAAAACTTTGCAATTGTAAGTCGCTTTTATTGAGCACTTGAGCTTAGTTATTACAAGTATCTTAATTTCAATGCAATTTAAGCCATCACTATAAATGCTTACTGTATTTTGCCTGATTTTAATAATGAGGATATTTTGAAATGGACAAAAGAAGGGGTTTATGTGGATAATAGAGATTTGTCATAAACCCTTCAAATGGATCAAGAGCTCCAATCTCGTTGTGTTTCTTCACCAGATCGGTCTTAAGAATTTAATACTGTAATGTCAACACAAGGATGTTTATTTTCAATTTCATAATTGATGTACAGGATGATGATGATAAGGGATTTTGTACATGATTTTAAGGTAAACAACAACAACAACAACAGCAACAAATGTTATGGATCACTCAGAGTTTGTCCAGTAATGTGTGATCTATTTTTACTTCATTTTTTTAAATCCGCCACATATCTTTCATAAATGAATGGTTGTTCTCACCTTGAAGCACCCCGTCCTTCATTTAATTGTCATTAAATAATTCAAACAGCGTATTGATTGCACTTCAGATTTGACCCCTATATAAATTTCTCACCTGATGGCTGACGACGGCTTCCTAATCAGAAATGTTTTATCTAATGGCGTACAGAAATTCATCACTTATTCTCTCAATAACGGCGTTTTATGACAGGATCCCTATCATCCTGTCTCCTCGGTTTCACCCTCTCCTGACCTTTGTGACGCCCAAACGTGTCTGGGTTATATATTTTCCGTCCCGAGCGCAGTCCTCGACCATTAGCTAGTCCCTAAACCGCTAGTGAAAAGGATCAACTCGGAGCATTTCTACAGTTCATTCATTTTGTTGCTCCCCAGTGATCAGTCGGCCTGCCTTGAAATCCCTCTTTTATTGTACACTGCACTGACAGAGGCAGCCTTGTCTTTCATTTCCTTGATGTGCTTTGTACAGCTGTATGGCCTTTGTTTGTATTGATACTAACATTACCATAAACCACCACCCAGGGGCCAGAAACAATCGACTAACTCTTACCAAATCCAATACACTTTAGCTTCTCAACCTCTAAGTTTGAGTTTGGTTTGGATGGCACACGCTGCATGCGGTCTGAGCTTGAGCTGGGTAGTGGAGAGCCTCTGCGAACGAGTGTCAAGAGGGAATCGAATCGGTCACATAGATCACCGTCTTGATTTCTGATGACTCGGATTACCCAATTTTTTTTGTCTCTTGCCACTTCAGTGCTTCGTTGGCTCTCACCTTCTGTTAAGGTTCAACAATAGCAGGATTACTCTTAAAAAAAAAAGCAGCAGTTCAGTGCAGAAAGAGGGATTTAGCAGAGATGAGTATTTAAAATGAACCGCCTTTGAAAAGAGGGACATTAATTATCGCCCCTGCAAAAAGAGTCACAAACGCTTTACTCATTACCAATGGAAATGTGTGGGGGCTTTGTGGGGGAATTTCAAAAAAGTTTCTTGTATTGTAAATGCAAAATGGTGCCTGACCCTTTTTTTGTGTTCTGCCTAATGGGAGGGTCATATTCTTTTTGGAACTTTTGTGGGATCCCGGAGTCAAGCTTTGTAAAATGGGGCCATTGAGAGTTCAGTTTCCGATACATGCTTCAAAGGCGTCAGCTGCATCTTTGATGTGGCCTCTTAAGTGAAGTAATGGAGGAATTGTGGCAGGCTGAAAATAATGGAGGTGAATCTAGCGTCATTACATGCTTCATTTCTTCAAACATTCTACAGGGTTTCCGCGGGGTCTTAAAAAGTCTTAAAAAGTCTAAAATTCTGGACTTTAAATTTAAGGCCTTAAAAAGTCTTAAAAACGGCCAGATTTTCATCCTAGGTCTTAAATTTCATTTTGTCAGGTCTAAAAAAGTGTTTACCCTCGTTCATTTCCAGAAACGCTTGCCGCAGCAGAAAGTTATTACAAAGTAGCAAAAAAGTATCGAGTTGTAGCCTACAAAGCGGAGCTCTAGAGCAGGGGTCTCCAACACGTCGCTAGCGTGCTCCAGTAGCTCGTGGCTTGACATGAGCTAGCTCGCCAGAGGCCGTTCACATATCGCGTCTTTTCCGCGCTCAAAATGTATACAGTTTGTTCAAATGTAGGCGCGCGGCAAGCGTGCTCATAATTGAAGCGACGCGTTAATTTTTTTACCAGGCGCAACGAGATGGAAAAAATCTAAACTTTTCAGAATGCCGCAAATGCACGCACCGCAGGTCATGTGACAGGAACCAACCAATCACCCCTTTGCATAACAACATTGAAAGCTCCGTCAACATGAAGGATGGGTGGCTCACCCAAACACTACTAATAAATATAAGCTAATGTGTAAATGTCAGTAATTTTTTTGACTCATTCTTTTTATAAAAAAAAAATATTTAAAGGCTGAAATATGAGGTTTAACTTTGTATAAAACCTTTTTTGTCAAAACTTTATTTGAACTTGTACATGTTAGTAGATTACATGTTGCAAGACACTCTTTTAAAATCTAGCCATCATTTTTAATGGTATTTTAATGTTTATGTAAACAAAAAGTGCATATTGATGCTAATCAATTTGTTATTTGCTGTTTTTCGACATAAAACTTGTTGAATTGACTGTAGTATTAGTACTTTTTGAACAGGATTCTGTGATAACCGTGATAATTTTGGTCACTTTAATCATCTCATCATTTCCTCTCTAGTTATGATCAACTATGATCAACTAAAATCAACAATAATTGTGTTTTTACAGTATAATATGCAAAAGTACAATTTCTATTAAAAAAAATCTACCTCTCCTTCTCTCTCACACACACACACACCACACACACACACACACACGATAGATAGATAGATAGATAGATAGATAGATAGATAGATAGATAGATAGATAGATAGATAGATAGATAGATAGATAGATAGATAGATAGATAGATACTCTAATGATCCCGAGTAAACTATCTATCTAACTTGGATAATGCGTCGTGTAGGTCTTAAATTTCAATCTTAATGGTCTTAAAATGTCTTAAAAAGGTCTTAAATTTGACTTACTGAAACCTGCAGAAACCCTGATTCTAATCCCTCTGATTCCACACATTTATGCTGTCATTCTTAGCGTGCATCAATATTTATTACTATACTAATGCATGGTGTTTCGGCCCTAATGCTGAATGTATATGCGTTTGGTGACTTCACACTGATGTAGTGTCCTTACTGGTCATGTATGAGGCTCAGAATAGTCTTGTGCTTTTGTTTAACCTAAATGTTCCAGGTGGAATATGTGCATTTTCTGTTGCAAAATATATAATATAAAAACCGAAACGTAGTGTAGCGTAGGCTGGTTCGTCTCATCAGTATGGAAATGATCAGAACCTTAAGATTTTAGAATTAAGATTAAAAGAAATGAAGCGAGGTACTGCTTCACTTTTTTTTTTGTTTTTAGTTAAAACTTTATATGTGTACACACACAACACACACACACACACACACACACACACACACACACACACACACACACACACACACACACACACACACACACACACACACACACACACACACACACACACACACACACACACACACACACACACACACACACAAATCACTAAATGTTGAATTTATAAATAACTGTTAATGAACTATTTTAATTTTATTTTTGAAATTTTGAAAAAGATGATTTTTCAGCTTCATTACTCCAGTCTTCAGTGTCACATGATCCTTCAGAAATCATTTTCACTTGCTGATTTTATGCTCAAGAAATGTATTTTCTTTTCAATGTTGAAAACAGTTGTGCTGCAATTTTTTGTGTAATATATTTTGTGGAAACAAAGTTAATAAATAAAATGTCAAATTTTACAAACTTATTTAACAAAATAAATCAGGACAGACTTCACAATACAAATGGATTTAGAAGACACTGTTTGGTCTCAGTGTGAAAGAGTTCAGTCCAAGTAAAATATCAAAAGCTTAATATCAATATTTTAGAATTATGATTAAATTGAAGGGTTTGTTTTCTAATTTAAAGCCACTTTTTCTCACCTTGAACTATTAATTTTTCTGTTTACTCACATATTTGTGTACTTACATACATGTGTATAATATATATATATATATATATATATATATATATATATATATATATATATATATATTGATAGTAAACAGTATTGAGTCACTTTTTTGTGTCTTTTAATCATAAGACATGCAGAACTTCAGTTTTTAAGAAGACAAACGCTGATGTGAGGGTAATTTTAAAATCTAAGTGTGCCTTGTCTCATCATGTTTTGCTGTGTTTGGGAGCTATCATTCATTGGACTGTGTGAGACGCAGCAAGCTTGATGATAACTGGGGCTCCTTAATCTGGGTCTGCCATCTCCTCTGATGTGAATGCTTTTAAATGACATTACTGAATCAGACTCCATTCTCCAGGTCTCAGCGGCAAAAGCCTCATTTATTGTACTTAATGTGCAGATTTATGTAAGGAGACAGTGGTCAACATTCATAAGATATCATTCCTTCTCTCTTTTTCTCTTAACCTCACCCCCTCCCACCCACCTCTATTTCTCGCTGTCTTTCTGCTCTCTTAGATTGAGCTCAGCATGCAGTGTAGGGTGACTGAATGAAACAGGCCAATAGGAGGCATAGGTAGACCGTGGAAATTAGAAATGCTTTAGGACCAGCCTTTAACAAGACAATGACTTTCAGAATGCAGTGCAGCAAACCAGACAACAGCGGATCATGCATGCGTTGTATAAATATTTAAAAATTGGTTAAACAAATATAATATAATGTGCTGTGTACATATACTGTACATGTATTCATTTTTTCCCTGTTGATTCAGTGGACAAGTTTTTCAGTTTTTTTTTCTTAAATATAAATGGACATTTTGCACATTTTCATTTACATTTAATATTTTTGCATTTCCATGCGGCATTTATAATAATAATAATTATTATTAATATGTATATTTGTGATAAACATTTAAAATAATTGTTTTAGTCCTCCTTGCCAATTTTTTTTTAGTTTGCTATATTTCCTCCTAGAATTGAGATCATATTTTCATTTTTCCTTTGTGAGAATACTAGCAGTGCACTAACACATTTCTTTCTTTATTCTTGAGAATCCTCCTTGAAGTGATATTTTGTTCGTATGATGAACAGTGTGATTTTTTTTTTTCTGATTTATGAGAAGTATTATACACAATAAATGGCTGGAAAAGAGAAAAATCCTATATGAAACTCTGTACAACTCCTTCCCATGATGCTGCTTTGACAGAGGGTTCGTATTATCATATCTTACATGGTTAAAATATGGTGAGCTTGTCACAGCATTTATGAAGGATAAGATTCACTCCCATTTAGATGGCTCATGACTAAAAGGGAAGCTTAGATGCTCGGTTGGAGAACAAAGAGAAGCCTTGTAGGAGAAGTGTGAAGACGACATGCTTAATTACATCAGCTGCTGTGAAGACCAGTGCCGGTCTTTAATTTATGATGGTGGTGGGAGAGGAAGACTGGGAGGCCAGAGACAGAACTGAGAGGAAATGATTCAAAAGGCAGAGGAAGAATCAAAGAGGTTTGAAATGATGGGAAAAAAAAAAAAATGCTGCACTGCCTCTAACTACCTTTAGAATCAGAGCAAGTCACTGTATTATTAAATTCAAGATGTTTATTAATAACTAGACTGCATTTCCTGAAGTAAATACCAGGGCTTGTAAAAGGAGAGGGCAAAAGGAGAGTGTTAAAGTTTGATCAGGCTTAGGTTTCAGGCTTTTATTTCCAGTCGGGCAAGAAGGTACAGGTAGATGTGAAAATGAAGACTAATTAGAATTCAATATGCAAATTTTACAATGAGGTCATCAATGATTTTTAAACTTAAATTATGTAGTTTACCAAAAAATAGCATAAATAAATCTGGAATTATCTACAAATTAAATGTAAATGAAGTATTTTGTTTGAATACATTAAAATAGACACTGGTTTAATATTTAGGGTTAAGGTATTTGGAAAAAGTAAATGTCTTATCTTGTCAATTTGTTTCAAAAAAACCCTGTTTTTCTGTTTTCAGATATGGCTAAAATGCATTTATATGGGTCTCAGACATTATTTATAACGTAGGTGGCTGCTGGGTATTCATCTAAGAGCCTGTATCTTCCTGAGCTTAGCATGCTGGGATAGAAAGACGTGCTAGAGCCTCGCACCTTTAGCCCGGGTATCAGTATGACTGCGGAGTCTCCATGCGACGTGCTTTAGAGATGAACTGTTTGGTGTGATCCGAGCCTGTACGGGGTGGAAGGCCTCGGGCGAGGAATGAGACATGCTCTGCTTCAGGTGCTGTGTGGAAAGCAGAAGATGAGCTCCATTGTCTTCTCTCTCTCATCTCCTTTGCAGAGGTAAAGAGCAGAGGAGCATAATGGCCTGTGTTAGCCTTTCTCGCGCGGCTAGCCGGCCCTGGCGTAATGCTCGTAGGTTAGACGCTTAAAACCAGAGGGCATTTAGATCAGAGGACATTTGTTCCCCAGCTGTCTGCTGTGGCCTAGCGGGGCCCTTCGTCTTTGTTTGTTCCCATTTCTGTGTCAAAAATTTCGCATCTGGGGAGGAGTACTTTACCCTCAGATTTCATTTATTTCCCTAAACATACGTTCAGCCATTGTTTTTCCTCTCCCTCTCTCGTTTTTTCGCAGTGGACTCCATTGCTTCAGTAAGATGGATGGCGAGTGTGTAAAGGAGCTGACATCACAACACTTACTGGGAGGCAGCGCAAGCAGCCCCCCGGTGACCTGCAATTCAAGCTCCAGATTATGGTTGTTCATTGTTTGTTTCTCCTCCTCGTTCAGGCTCGGCGACAGACCGCTGTCCTAACGGCGCACACAAATTAAAGCCTCGTAACTAAACCTGCGAGTGAGACTTGTCTAGTAACATGAAGATCGGTTTATTCTTAACCCATTCGGTCGGTTTTTGTGATCGTGGTTGAACTGTGCCGTGATTATCATTAACGCTAAACTTCTTTAATGCTGCGATATCAGAGAGCTGTTTATGTTTGCGCAATTCCTGCATTTATGCATGTGTTAATGTATTATTAAAGCAAACACTAATCAAATCTGTGTGCCAGAGGGATTGACTTCTTTAGCCTGACAATGTACAAATTCAAAGCAGTATTTCATCATCATCTTCTGCTTGTATAACTTAGCATCTACAGTATTATAGCTTTTTGAATTTCACTTGAACTGAAGCTGAAGTCCGCTGTGTGTTTTTGCCAGACGTGGTTGCAAAAGCGAGTGCAAGATTGACTCGTATCAATGATTTATAGTCCCCGTGTGATTGGATACTCATGGTTTTCACATGGCCAACAATCTGTTGTGGTGTGTTTATATATAACTGATAATTTCAGTTTCCATACAGCACAGAATAATGTAGATTACTAGTTTGGTTCTGTCGTTCAGCTCTTGTGAAGTGGGAACATTGACTAAATGAGGCAAATCAGACAGAATGAAGCATTTGCACTCACTCAGAAATTATATCTAATGCACAGATATATTCTTAACCAGTGGTTTCTCAACCTCAAAAAAAAGGGCTGTAAGTATGTCCTGTTCTAACATCAGGGCAAATAAAAACTGTGGAAAATGTAAATAATTAAAATGCAACTAATTGTAGTATCATGCATAGGGATGCATAAAATATCAGTTCTATGTCGGTGTTTTTTTATTTATTTAAAAAAAATTATTTGTGAAACTGAATTTTAATATCGTTTATTGTTATTGGTCATAACATTATAATTATTGGAAATGTAGGCCTATTTTGTTGCATTCATCTGTCACTGAGAAGCAAGGCAAATTAAGTAGAATTACTTGCAAGTGTAAATTCTCTAAATGCAACTAAATATATTATTATGCATAGGCATGTACAGTACTGTATAGAACATATGTTATAGACGATATGGTATTCATTTTGGATATTTAATTGTACATGTCATATTTTTTAAACAAAAACAAACTTTTTTAAATGACATTTTAATTGTTAATCTATAAAAGCACTAATAATTTAACACTGTTAAATCTTTAGCAAATCTCACAATATACATTTTTCATACTGTACATTATAATGTTGTGGTGACTAAATTCACACCTAGCATTTAAAACGATTGAGTTTCTAGTTTTATTTAGATTAAATTGTTTTTTAATATTGACCATAATATTTTTTAAAAAAATTGGAAAATTTGAACATTGCTGCATTCTGAATCACATAATATCTAATCAGACTATGCAGTTTTATTTTTTAGAATATTAATACATTTGAGTGTTTGATTTTAGTTTACAATTTGTATGATACAAATTTTAGTATTGTTGGGTGCCTCTTGAGTTGAGAACAACTGATCTACAGTATTTTTCTGCAAATCCATCCGTCACAGGGCAGAAACAAGGCAAATTGGGTAGAACCTCACATGGACAGGTTGCTTGACATTTCGGTTTTCTCTTGTATGATAAAAACAATTTTGGTACTGTGTTGCGGTGCAACTTGATGTCCAATGTCCTGAAGCAAAACCAGTTGAGAAACACTGCTCTAAACAACACGTTTCTTTCTAGTGTTGATGAGAACACCCAGGATTTGACTAGTTCCACCTTACAAATGATAAGGTGAAGCTTTCATCAGAATACATCCCCCCGCTCTGGCTGTCCTGCTGCTGTTGATCTGATCTGGGCCAGTCGGTACTTGAGCAAAGAGGCTTTGGACTTCACATGAACAGCAGGTGTGCTGCCCTCCGAGTCAATTTCCCACCTATGGCTACATCCCACGGCGACTTCTCAGCATTGCAATATCTAGCACTGATATTCCTACCTCCTCTGAGGTCACGCTATATATTATTGTAGTGCTGTTTGGGAGATTGCACTTTTTTTTTTTTTTTTTTTTACATCTGAACCATATTTTGTCTGATTGTGCTGTCTGACTTTTTTTTTCTGCTTTTTTTGTCTTGTTTCTGTTCCAGATCCTCCCACCACAGCTTTAGCTAACGGATTTAACATGTTGCTTTTCTTATGTAAGCCATTATGAAAATAATGCCCACTGACATACTTTTCTGACTGTGTTGTTGTGGATCAAATATGATTAATTATCAGATATGGAGCGAGAAAAACAAGAGAAAGCGGTTTGTGTGAATGGAAGGACGAGTAGGTATCCAACGCTGATCTACAGTCTTCAGTTGCCCTGAGATCTCCATGGTACCACTTCATCTTACACTCTTAATGACTTAACTAATCTAATTATTTGTTCAGTGAGAAGTCTATTAGGAGATTCCCAAGGTCTTGAGCAACTGCTGATGTGAGAGTTCAGTGAATGTAAGGTGTAGACTAGCACAAAAGAGGAACCAAATGTCTCAAAATGACCCTGAGAATCACTATGATATTATCACAATGGTATTTAGTTTGTGATGGAATGAACTGATTCATAATTTTAATGGGAAAAATCTGAAACCGCTGAAACGATGTCATTTACAATCATATTCAGTCTGTCTTTGTTGTTTGTCTTCGGTTGTTTTTAAAAATGCGCTGGAATTAGTTCAAAAACGAGGCCAGAACGTATTGTTCATTTTCATGAGCCAAACTGAGCATCAATTTGAATCCAGCCTCACATTCAGTATTAATTTCTCATCAGCTTAGAAATAATCTCTATTAGTTTGGATTTACTGACCCATTAAAGCTGATTTTTGCTTGTACCATATGTAGATTTAACATTAGCGAGTAATCCCGAGCTTGTCTGCTACCGAACGCTCCCCGTACATGTGTCTTGTCAAAACATAATCTCACATCGTATCATTTGTTTTTTTCCCTGGCAAATAAACAAGTCGTGACAAAAACAAAAGCATCTTTGCCTCGGGTTCACAGTGTCAACATCAGGCGCAATGCGAAACAAAGCTAATCGTTTCCATGTTGAAAATAAAGATTTTTCTCATTTTCATCAAAGCCAACGTTCTCATTTGCGTTTAATTAAAAGTGAAAGCCTGGTAAATCTAGGCATTGCATGGGCGGTGCTTGAAATAAGCAGACTCACAAAGGTCACGCTATGAAAGAAAGGCTCATCTGTAATGATCAGTCGTTCATAGAGAAATAAAGAGAGAGGGAGGGAGATGCAGCCTCACAAATTTTGTAATGTGTGTAGCCACATGGCTCAACTTTCAAAGGGACTAATTAATAAAACAGCATTGGCCTCCTCATGTTGCTTGTCAGTGTTGACAAAAGCAGGCCTGTTAAGCTCCGGACGCCCTATTCCCCTGCCAACTAACTCAAGCCGGCCAAATGATGGGAGGCCCTATTTTGCCACGGGCAAGGCAATCGCTAATCAGCTGTTAATGAGCTTAATTAGACGTTAAAATATCTCAGAGTATCAAACAGGTCCGTATTTGACATGTGTCTGATGCGCCGTCAAGCTTGCTTTGAAATAGAGCTTCATCCAAATTACTATAATTACTAGATGTATCTGTATATTTATTATATTAAACAAGTATGTTTGCTTATTACATATTTGACAAATAATTTCGAATTATGTCTGAAGTCTTACCCAACTTGTTCTTATGTGCGGAAGTAAGCTATTTCTAACAGGCTCATTGGAAAAACAAGTATGTGGTGACATTATTACAGTGCTTCTTGTGTATTTCGAGACACTTTCAAAGTGATAGCGTGTTTATGGAAGAAAAATAACTGCACTATTGCACTATTGCACTATTCTTTTAGGGCTTGCATTTTTATGGGCTGAAATTCAACATGGTTGTTTAAGCTTAAATATTTCAATTTAAAACATTTCAAAACACATTTTCATTATTAAAAATTTCATAATCCATATTCAACTTTACGGTTTAACTTCCAAAATGTTCTTTCTGTTTCAAAATACAACCAATTTTCGGTCCATTTTATTTTGCTTTACAAATTCGATGGGGTGGTTCAAATTCAACAGAAAATTCAACATTTCACATCCGGGAACGGAAGGAATAGCAGTAGATTACCGTTTTATAATGTCAAGTGGTGCAAGCGGCTGTTGACTTAAACCAGAGCAACGGATAGAGACGGTCATTCATTCATAAATGGATTTACAAAAATGGAGTAATGTGGACGTATAGATCAAACGTTACATCTGAGGTAGACATATATTTCACTCGCTTGTTTAGTTTCCTTAACTTTATATCGTGATGCTGTGTTGCAGTGCTGGGGGTTCCCTCAATATCTCATACTCCAGGATTCCCCTGCCGTCGGGACGCTTAACGTAGCTTAATGGACTGAGTACAGTGATATAAAAGACCAAACTCGCACCTTATGTAGGCTATACTATATAGGCTACTGGCAAGCGGACTCAGAATATGAACGTAACGCACAAAGTTTCACACCAAGCGATTCCCAGTGAAATACGGGCATAAAGTTGGCTTGAAATTGGACGTTCGATATTTGCACATTTAGGGGTTTCACATTAAAGTCTCTAAAGTTACATACGACATGAGTATACAAGTTTCTTACTTCAATAGCATTTGAAGAGAATGCCTTATAGTCATAAAATCAACTGTGAAGTTTTCATGTAGGTGTCAGGCATGATTCACACCTTTTAGATTGTTGATATTGAACAGGGTATCCGCGGGGTCTTGAAAAGTATTAAAAGGTGATAAATCAATTTTGGGAAAATTAAGACCCTTAAAAAGTATTAAAAAGTCTTATCACGGCTTTGCACGTAATCAAGTCTTAAATTTTGAAAGTATTTTTTCTGAATTAGCTGTCCAACAGTTTGAGTTCCAAAACATCGTAAAAGTGTGTGAATTTAGTTAATTTTATTAAAAAACGAACAGGTACATAAAAAACTTGCTATTTTGGGTGCGTTCGTAAATTGCCTCTCTGTCATGTCAATCACTGTATGATTGCCTACACCAAACACTGATCCCTAAACCTTCCGTCACTGTAACCTAAACCAATGAAATCGGTTGCAGGGTGGGATATTTCCGCTGAAGTGGTTTGGGAAAAAAAAATGACGCGTATTACAACGAACCGAAATGTTTTAAGAGAAGGTTGGTGAATGCATGAACAGAATGGGGAAGTGCAAATTTGCAGCGTCCTGGCTGGAAATGCCAGACTTCAAAGAGTTTTAATAAACTTTGCTTTGATTTACTATCCCAGCCGATTGATTTTTTTGTATCAGAGTGGTGTATAGTCTTTATCACAAACTAAAACTGTTAAGTTAAAAGTATCACTGATGTAAATGGTTACAGCTTGAAGTGGCAGTGAGGTATTAAAAAATATTGAAAAGGTCTTGAAAAAGTCTTGAAAAGGTATTAAAATTAACTTCAAGATTCCTGCATATACCCTGTTGAAATAATTATGAAAAATAGGGAAAATATTTAGCAATATTTACACTTGATTTGACAGTTATTTGATTAACTATCAAAAATCTAAAAGGTGTGCAAAATAACCTATTTTTATTTATTTTCAACAAATGTATTTTCTGCAAATCCAGCTCTGCATGCACCATATTCAAGATTGTTAAAAGCGCCCACTATGTTATAAATTAATTTTTCTTGCATTAATTGCAAACTGTGAAGCTTGTACCCCTCAGTACATTGCCAATTTAGCCCTGACCTGGGACTGACCCTCCAAGTGTCTGTGCTGGAAGGGACGTCATCTTCGCCTAAAACTCAGACGTGCACACACAAAAAAAATCTAATAAAGCGTATTATGGAAATAGAACGTGTGCAAGTGAAAAGAAAGCAGATTTATTCCCCCTCTCCGCCTGCTAATATGTTTATACATGATGCTGTATAATGGCTCACTTTGAACAGATGCTCAATGGCAACAGGGATAGAAAATACAGCTCTGTTTGTAGGCCAGACTCGCATTGATTGCTATAACAGTGCCGTACAGTCGTTGACAGGGATCTCATGAGGAAATTGAACCAAGAGGCCTGTTCTGTAGTGGCAAACCACTCTGTAGAAACGTCAATATTTTAATCCACCACGTTAATCATTTTCATCAGTCTGCTTACATCTTAATGCGTTACATCTTAAGTTTTGAATTTCTGTCCCTCAAATTTGATTAATGAGCTTCATTTTATCAATTGATAATGCGTGAAGACTGTGGGATGCTGTGCTGGTAACCGCTGTGTCCGTTTCTCTGTGAATACGCATGAAGGGCAGGTCTGGATAAAGTTGTGTGTTCTTCACTGATAATGCTGGTTTCATTTGGAGTGATGATTTACTTTAGGGTTGTTATGCAGTGACTGAAAGCAGCAGCTGTCAGAAAGATAGGCAGATGTATCAGAGATGCCGTGACTTTAATTGTGTTGATTATTGGAGATCTTTCATAGTCGTATTGACTTGCTGTCTTGCTGCTGTTACTCACCTGATAGTTTCATTGTTTAAATGTAGATGTATATGGATATTGAACACTGCCACTGTTATGGAAGAGGAGAAACAATCCAGTCCACCTAGACATAAGAGTGATGGGGCAATTTGCAAACACTGCAAGGCATGATTCAGTTATGCATTTGCATGTTCACTTGAAAAGTTTTATTGTATGCGGAAAAAAAAGAAGATAAAATGCCTGGTGGAGGCATCTTTTTTCATTCAACTTGTGTGTTATTTTTCTGTTAGGTGGTGTTCTAGCTTTTTTTTTGCGATTTTAATTGGGAGATTTTACACATTGTTGTCCATTTTTAAAATCTCTCCAATTCTGGCTGATACAATAATCATGCTGATGTTATATTACTGATACATTTCCAATATTTTTAATCTATAATGTTTTTTTAAATTAAACTGAAAACTAAAATTAATAGTGAATAAAGTGAATAATAGACGGTCTATTTTTGAAACCTGTCATAGATAAGGTGCACTGTTTGAATAAGAAAAAAAAGATAGCCTAGGAGAGCTCTCTGGGATGCTGGTTAAAAAAAAGTATTTTAAATGAGTTGGATTTGAATGAGAGAATCTGTGCTCTTATGCTCACCAAGGCTGCAGTTATTTGATTAAAAAAAACAGTAATATTGTGAATTTATTAAATTATTTTCTATTTTAATCTTTTTAAAATGTAATTTATTCGACAAAACTGAATTTCAGCATCATTGCTCCAGTCATCAGTCACATGATCCTTCAGAAATCATTCTGATTTGGTGCTCAGAAAATATATATATTTTTTATTATCATCAATGTTGAAAGTAAACAGTTGTGCTACGTAATTTTTTTCAAACCGTGATAAATGTTGTATGTCTCTTTGATGAATAGAACATTCAAATAACAGCATTTATCTGAAATAGATTTTTTTTGCTTTTATTTATTGCATGCTTGCTGAATAAAGCTATAGCTAATTTCTATAAAAATATAAAAACTGTGTATATACATGTATAATAAAATAATATATTTGAATGATCCCAAAGCAATCTGTAATAATGTGTCCCTATTTTATGAGTGATACCAAAAACATTGCGTTGTTTTTATTATTTGATTTTTGATTTTTTTGTAAATTATTCTGCAACCATGTCATCAGGTTTTTTTTCTCTCTCCAGTTTTGGTATTTTATAACCACTCGCTCCTTTTTTTCACACAGGTGTAAAATGCAATTTCTGAAGCAGCATGGCTGCCGGTGTTGATGTATTACGGATTCATGCGGTGTGAATCTCCTCTGCTGATTCCTGTCTGGGCCTCATTTGCTTTGGGGGTGAAGATAGACGGGGTGGGCGGTAGGGAAAACATGCAATTTTGCTTCAGTCTCCCTGTGAGCAGTGAGACCGAGTCCAAACATTGTTGCAGAAAAAAAAAAGAATCCTTTGCAAGTTGATTTTTGGCCAAAAGATGAGCTCCCTTCCAATAATTCCCTTCAAAATGATTTCCCTCTTGATTGGTCTGACCTCTATTAAAACAAATTCAATGGTTGGTACAAGGCATAGAGACTATAAAGGAACTGCTTTGTTTATAATGCTGATAAAACATTACAATGTTTTCTCAGCTCTCCAGTTTTTAATGCTCTTTCTCCATTTACACACAGATTCTCTTTGCACAAGAGACTGAAGATAGCCAAGCTCTCGACCTTTACACCACAACATCAAAAAGTCAAGGTCATTTTTGTTGGGGTATTTAATAGTATTCACCCTGACCTGCAAATAAAGTTTCCGCCTTGCCGGTGCTGAATTCTGATTTGATCAGCGAGCCCCTCAAAGGTCAGTCTAAGAATGATTTCATTTTTTTTGTCCTTGCTTGATTCCTTGTGTGAGATCTCAAATGTTAGATTAGGACGTATTGATCTGTGTTTACGGTTGGGGTTATTTTTGTGTGAATGCACATGTATTATACTTTAAATCAGAATTAGACCAGATAACAGAAAAAAATATAAAATATTATTGTACAATTTTGAATTATTTCTTGAAATGGAGGTCCATGACTCAACATTTAATTTGTAGTATTAATTTAAAAGATTAATTTCTAAGTCTGGCCTACTATGGTTATGCTGGTCTGTTCAATAAAACCCACTTGAGACAGTTGTCATGGTTGTAACATGTTTTACTAAGAAATTCATATTAGGGAAAATTTATTTTGCAAAACTAATCTGGTCAGGAGTGATTGGATTGGCATTGGACTGGACTGGTAGTGAAAATAGTTGTTCGAACCAATTCTTGCATACTATTACTGCATTAAACATTTGCGCTTTTAATATTTACTGTATTACTAATGATTAATTGAACTTTTATTTATTTATTTATATGAATAAATGTGCTCACTCGCTCCATTCATTTGAATGTTTATTTATGCAAATGTTTATGTATTTATACAAAATGTTTATTTTTAATTAAATGTTGATTTATTTGATCAAATATATTTTTTAATTTAAATAAATATTTATTTTAATTAATGTTTTATTTTTTTTCACCAGTCTGAAAGTTGTTTTCTAAGTCTAGCCATACAAATCATTTTGTATTAATTTAACAAAGCAACAAATATCAAAAAAGAAGCCAGCCAACTTGATTGAGATATAAAAGTTTAGATGCATATATAAAACTTTTTAGAAAAGTATTAGTTAAAATTATAAATTATTACAAAGCATTATTTAGATAATAGCATATAAATAATATAATTCTTTAAAATGACATTATTTAGATAATAGCATTGTAGATAAATAATATAATTATTTAAAATGCCATTATTTAGATAATAGCATTATAGATAAATAATATAATTATTTAAAATATCATTATTTAGATAAAATTCTCAGTGGTACACACCTAAAATCAACTCAGTATTGAGGATGTTTATTTTAATTTGATGTTTTCACATTGAAAAAATTGAAGGATGGGCATATGCTAGAAGACCACAAGCATCCACAAGCTATTATGGTAAATAAAATGTTACTACTTACTGTAGCTAAAGATGCAAATCTGACAATAGATTTATTGCTTGGTTTGTTTGTAGTGGCTTTTTAAACGGGCAATACTGTGGTCCATTTCTGGGAAGCAAGCAAACAAAAAACAAACAAAAAAATGCAAAAATATATATTAGTGAGAGGTTATGCTTTGTGCACTAATGTGGCTTTGACATTGAATCTGATTTTGCTGATGGGTGACTTTAAGATGCATGATAGTTGAAGTTGCATGCATTTTTTTTGTTCTGACAGATATGCAGACAAAGTTTCAGCACAAAAACAAATTGTAGCGCATTTTACAACTTATTATGCTTACAATGCAGTTCTGTCCAGAGTAATTTCCATGAAGTTTTTGCACGTAATCACAATCATGAGCTATCAATCGATTTAGTTTAGTTTGTTGGTGATATTTTATTTCGCATTAGACCTTAGATATCTATCGTATTATACGGAATATTCCCTGGAAATAGGGATTCTTATTGCTTCGGCCTATCTCTAAATTCAGACGAGCTGCCGGGGATTAGACCGCATGGGGAGGATTATCTGCATGTCCTCCTCCGTTCAGTTTTTTCCTGCTTGGAAGTAAAAAAAAAATCACGGGTAAAAAACAAAAGTCCAGCTGTTCCTTTTTAACTTGACCAAACAGTGTCCTCTGCACGTTTGCCCCTCTTCCAAAAGTCCTCCCGTATTTAACATACGCAACAGACTGTGTTAAATGCTTTTAAAGGCTAAGCCAATTAAAACCGAGTCAAGAATTAATTCTCAGGGCTGTTGTGACTATATGCAAGGGCTGCTGGGAGGTGATGAGACATTGAGTTTGTCCCATCTGACTCGTCACGATGTAGAGTGAATCAGGACGAAAAAGCGTAACATGGCCCGGAGAGGATTAGATAGGCCTCACGGCCCTGCATCCAGAAATCAAACCCCATTGTCTCGACGGCATTTGAATAACAATGCGCAATGTAAGCTGACATTCTCTGATTGTACACCAGCAGGCCAGCATGGAAATGCTGCTGTTTGGAACATGGCTGGAGTCTATGAAACAGACGCCGGCGTCAGATGATAAGGGCTTGCTGAGCTGGGACAAAACGGCCCGTGACTGGTCTGACGTGTGACAGGCTGCAGGGCCGATCTTAAATAAAGCTGCATGATGAACACATATCAATGGAGTACATATCGTTTGTTAATTGATTTGTTGAGGGTGATGCCGTGCAGGCACCCTGTAATCCTGATTAGAGGTCCAACCCGGACCCCTTAAATGCATATTGATATATTGATCGTGTATGTTGCTCTGAGCTCTCCCATCCGATGGGGATCTTTACACCTCATCCCTCGGCTACTAATCAGCCAATGCAGAATAATGCTTTTACATAACAGCTGTTTTCTCTCAGTCTTGGGATGATTTTATCCAGTCGCCCACTGTCATTTTTTTTTTTTTTTGCTACTGACAGATTTTGATGTGGGCCAATGATGGGTGTGCATGCCCAAGATGTTTATGACCCACTCCAGCTGAGCAGAGGTGGATCTGGGTCAGTAAAACACATCATTTTGTCACCTTCAGAGTACGTTATATCTAATTTATGCATCTTCATGGCCTCTGGGACAAACCTTGATGTTCTAGGATGCTTCTTGGCTGCTTGAGTAAGGTGGTAGGAATAGAGCAAACCTTTTCCTTTTACCCCCCAACATGGTAGTGTTGGATATTTAAAGGCCCTGTAAAATTAAACTTTTGTACATGCCTGTTTGCTTTGAGGGTCACTTTATGTTAGTGGGGGCCATTCATTTTGAAAACATGAACTTTTTGCATCTCACTCTGTTTTAAATAAATTGTAATAAAAAAATGTTTTTGCCTTATAGTGACATTTATTTAATTGCCCATTTTTCTTTTCTTTTTTCAAAATACAGTGATACAACAACGTGAAACATGGCACAATTAATATATATATATATATATTTTTTTTTAAATATTGAATTTGTATTGAATTTTTTTTTGTATTTCTTCATAAAATTAAAATGACAGTAAAAAAGTAATACAGTAAAAATATATTTCAAATTAAAGAGCCATTTCTCCAGACTTAGCCGAAGTGTCACATAATCTTTCCAAAACATGTAATATTATATATGAAATACAATTATATGTTGATGCATGTATCATTCGTATTTTGCACCCGTGCAAAGCGGGCTTTTCCCTCCACAGACGCACGTCGGTAAACTAGAAAATTAACTTGCGCTCCCTGGGCGGGTTGGCGCAAAAAGGAAGCGTGTTTCGGCGCAAACAATCCCTAGTGCTATTTTGCACTTCCAGAAAACAATTGCGCTACTGACCAGAAAAAAACCTAGTTTAAAGTCATTGGCACGTTGCGCGTTGTTCATAATGCTATTTTAAGCGCGCATGCTTGGCCATAATGTAGCGGGTGCACAACGCGCATATACTTTGATTCTCTCATCAACACAGATGCAGCAGTTTTTATTTGTGCAAATCATACATTATAACAAGGAAAAATATTAACACATGAGGGAAATCATTGTGGTGTCCATGAAGATGTAAAAAAATGTAGCGCTTGCGGCACTGGTGCGATGTCCTAGGGATGCCAGCAGATGAAAAAATTGTGGCTATTTCCTCCCACGCCTGTTTAACCGAGGCTGATTTGGGTGGGTTTCTCCCATCCCCATACAACGTCACTTCTCTGTCTTTCACTGCCCTGACAAGAACGTCGGTGTCCTCGGCTGTGAACCGCTCCTGGCGCATCCGCCATGCAACATGCGCACCTGCTCTTAAAGGGTATGTTGGATGACGCTCTGATTGGTTTATTTCACGTTACGCTCAAACCACACCTATGAATAATGAAGCTATTTCAGACCAACCCCTTTTAAACTTGCATCGGGCGCAAGAGTCATTTATCCCGACGGTAAAATAGCAACAGCGCCCAAGACCCGGCCACAAAGTTACTTGCGCTTCGTGCTTGATACTTGCATTTCAGATCGTTAAAATAGGGCCCTCAATGTTTTGATTGTCACTTTAGATCAATTTATTGCATTCTTTCTGAATAAAAGTACTTATGTCTTTGAAAAATCTTAGTGATCTCAGACATTTGAAGGGTGGTGTATTAAATTCAGATCCATTTGATTTTAAATGTGTACTCCTAACAATCTTTTTGTCTTTTCTGAAAAAATATTGATGACTCATCTTGGACTACAGAGCTTTTAGTCCAATCAAACGTTCTGAGAATCTACTGTACTTCTAGTATAGCAAATCTTAAGATGTGACGTATTTAAAGCTGTTTGGCTGTTTAAAACAAAATGACAACCCTTTTGATATGTCCCATTTCAAAAGGCAAGAAAACAGCATTTTATGGAAATCAGATACTGTAGTTTCAGCTGTAATTAAAACACACATGCATAAAACAAAACATCTTCGGATCCAGCAATATCTGTTTCCAAGCAGTAGCACAGATGAGGAAAAACAAGGAAACAAATTCATCAACCTTTAGGTCAGTCGTGCACAAAAGGTCTGTTACTTTCCGTGTAGAAGGTGTCTGCCATTTTCACTTTGCCGTGAGACACACAACCTTTACGCTGATGGAAGTATGGCAGTACATTTCTCTTGATCGGTCACTTTCAGATACATTTATAACAGTTGCCAGCCCGGCCTCGCAATCAGGGTCTGGAATCAATGAACTTTAATATGATCAGGAAAGATAAATTATAAGAGTGCATTAGTCATACACAGTAAAAAGCAGTTTGATAAGGCCACGAAGCGCTGCATAGATGCCAAGAATTTGTAATGACTTTCTCATTTACATTTTATCATCCCTCCAGCAGCTGAAAAACAGAGAGAGCAATTAGTTAATTTGTTTAAATAAACTTCACAATTAGCGAGTAGCAGATAATGGGGAATAATTCATCAGTTAGCGATTAAATCGGGTCAGTAGTCTCAGTCGTTAGATCTCAAACTACTCTTCACACAATGTCGCTGAGCTTTTTTTTGCACGCGCTAATTACGAAAGACAGCTTGGCTTATAATACAGAGAATATTGTATGAGCAAGCCATTAAGGAATTAGACATTTCAGTTTTGTTCACAATTAATGTCCAATCAAAGAGTTAATTACAGCTCTGCTCTGAACGAAGTAGCTAAACCGAACAAAAGTGTTCATTTCCCGTGTGGGTGACATGAGCGTGTTGATTTGCTACAGTGAAGTACATTTTCCTCTCAGCGCTGTTGTCTTTGTCTTTGCTGCTATCGAGGTTGAGAAATCCTGTTTTACGTTCTGTATGTGTCAAGCAGGCCGAGCAACCTCCGAAATATACATCGGAGACCCTTTTGATGGCACTTTGGGGGGGTTTTACAGGGTGCAGTAATTGAAAACAAGTCCAGACCTAAAGAAAGGGCTTTAAATGTCAAGTCAAGGTCAAGTTTACAAACTCTTGTATAGGCTGATAACACAAGTGTATTACTGGGGACTGATGCAGTACAATGGCCACAGTAGTGCAACTCCCTGAAAGTGAAAACAAGAGCTGGAACAGTAGAGGGGAGAGTTGGGTAAGATGTCACTCGCAATTTTTGACAAGTTTCTTCATTATTATAAAGGCGTCGTTATGCACAGCTGCACATGAGAAGTCTTTTTTTATGCAAATATTGTCAAAATTTTACATGGCATGTAAGATTAATTTTGTCAATGCAACTTTATTCAAATTAAAAAATATTAGCATGTTGGTGGAATATAAATATTATAAAAATCATGTAAATTATTTGGCTAAATATGAATCATGAATTATTAAATGAAGCATTTCCACCATAAACCAAGCGTGGCCACTTATTAAAAGAAAATTATATTCTAAATAAAGTTATTTATGTTCAAATATACTGAATATTACAACTTTTGTAGTTTTTGAAAATATGTTTTTCTTGATGACTTTGATGTCAGGTGCAAAAGTTTGAGGTCGGAAAGAGGTTTTTTTTTTTTTTTTTTTTTTTTTTAATATGCCAGCAAAGACATTGAATTGATAAAAAGTGACACTAAAGACTTTAAGTTGTTACAGAAAAATTCTATTTCAAATAAATGTTATTTTGAACTTTCTATTTAAAGAACCCTGAAATAAAATCAAGGTTTCCACAAAAATATTAAGCAGCACAACTGATTTCAACATTGATAAGTTTCTTGAGCAACATATTTCATCAACATATTTATATGATTTCTGAAGCATCATGTGACAATGAAGGCTAGAGAAATTATGCTGAAAATTCAGCTTCGGAATAAAATAAAATAAATGTTCTTCTAATTTCAGTTGATAGCAGACATCCTGAAATATAACTCAACATAAACTTTAACCTCCATCTCATTTATCCTTTCTTAGAGAATAGGAACTTGAATAAAAAGAAGCACGGCTTACTTAATTCCTCCCTACATTATGATGTGTATAAGTCGCCTGCAAGCTTAACTTGAATAAAACAAAGAGCTGCTGAGATATTAATAAGCACATGTGGACACACTGCACTGTTAATTAAAAAGTCTGAGTTAAAGAAATAATTACATCTTGTGCGGATGCCTTTTAATAGACACATTCTAAGCGCAGGTGATTTAAATTAAAAAGGCTGGTGGTGTTGCTGAAGATGAAGTTGCAGGCAGACGGGGCTCTTGCCCCCAGACCAAAGGAGATGTTAACCTAGAGGGAGATCGCCGGCAGTGAACTCGCATGCTAAAGCAGCATGAAAGTTACAGCCCTCATGTGGGACAAACAGCAGAGAAGGGCTTCACACAAGGCAAAACATGCAAGAGGATGTGGGGGAAAAAAGGGGGTTGGATGAGGATGAATAAAACAAATCATGGTGCTTGACTGGAGGTGATTTGAAAAATTCTTTGTCTTCATTTACGCTTGAGAATAATATAACGTCCCGACAGGAGGCCAGGCTAGCGAAGGGCTGCAGTCGCACGCAGGGGATAAAAAATTAATTAAAAGATGAGAGAAAGAAGAAAGGATGGATTGAAAATAAATATGGGCTGCAATGCCAAACAGTAGGGTCGTTGTTTCATTGCGAACGCGGTGAGGCCACTGTAAAAAATGGATCATACCCTGCCTCAGAGAACTTAACTTTTTTTTTTTTTTTTGGAGTTTGTATTTCTAGAGAAACTTTGTCAGGGGAGATGAAAGCCACATCTGCGCCATTTCTTTCCAACTATACATACGTGTGAAAACTGTTGGTCTGCCAGACCAGTATGGACAAGTAGACCCACCGCCTTGATGAAAGACAATGGGCTCGGGCTTAAGCCTATTAACAGTTGGCAATGTGGGTCCTTTACCCAGGGCGCTGAGCGGGCTCCACGCCACACCTCGAATGTCTGTTAGATGAAGCCGCTGCTGCTCTAAACTGTGAGGTGATGCTTTCGTGAGCTGATTCATTTCCACCCTTCGCTAAGTGGACGGGGGTTTAACTGGAAACACATTACCTGTCATGGAAAAGTGTTTTCACGTGCTGTGACACACCGCAGACGTGGTCAGACAGGCAACGGGGTGTTTAGGGTTTACGCTATGGACATGTACACTGTGCTGATAGACCCTGGGTGCTTGCTTTCTGCCTGATAAGGCAGTTTACACTGAACTTGTGTGGGCTGAGCTGGACAGCACTTGCTGTGTTACATTTGTTTGTGTGGTGACTGATACTATATGTAGGTATGTATATGTGAATGCATTTGAAGTTTAGGAATAGTAGATTAGAAGCACCATATTGCACACTGTTGTAGATATGCAATCATGCAAAAAAAAGGTCTATCTCAGAAATTTAACAAAAGCAGTAAAACTTTTTTTAAATATAATTAAAGGGGCTATGTGTAGATTTTTACTTAAAAAATCTTTAAGATAGAGTTTTCATTTGTACATTTATGAGCCAACCACAATGTAAAATAATGACACCTTGTCTGTCCACCACGGTTGCCTCTATCAGCCTGTATTCTCAATTGTGTGTGGAGGAGTCGGGTCCGAATTGGCACACAAATTTACAAAATGTGACATCACGCGTGTTCTCGTCTACTTGGGCTTACATCCGCCAGCCATTAGTAAGCAGCGGCAATCGCTAGCAGTAGTGTTTCAAATGGCTGTGCGGACGGAAAGAAGCGACCAGCCTCCAGCACAATCCAGACACCCACGGAAACTTCTCGTAAGTAAAAAAAGAAAAAGAAAAGCCTTATCTAGTGCGGCCAACGAGCGTGCGCACCGAGTACAAGCGTGAGACAGGCTGCAGTTTCTTTAACGGCCACTGGTGTCAGTAACGGTTAGACATTTCAGAACTTCCGCAATGCTCCTTTTAAGTACTATTTAAAAAAAAAAGTTGTGGTATGTGTAAATTACATGTATTTTAACATGAATGTGTTTTTAAGAACAAGCTTTTAATTTATAAAAGACAGATACGCTGTACCGATTCTTTCCGAAAACAGCCGAGCTCCTGGAGGGTGTGCCGTGGGCAGAGCTAAAGAGTCGCGCACAATTCATCGCATTATCCCTGAATAACTTTTGATTCACTATACGTTTGTGTTCGCCACATTACATTATATCCCTTACGCGCCAATTGCCAACAAAACACAGACATTTGATGATTCCATCTCATGACCGGTATATCTTAGCGCTGGGACTAGTGTCCAGCGTCGAACTGGGCCTTGTTTATAAAACATTTGTCACCGAAATGCTGGGAACAAACAAACACACTTGCACAGCTCTGTTGCTTCCCTCTGAAAAACTAACTGCATCCACTGTTTCCCTAACGCTGGGTTCTTTGAGAAGATGAACACGGTTATCTTTCCCTCACAACCAAAAAACACACTTCTTTGGTGACAAACGAATCCTAAAGGAGTATATTTGGCACATAAATACTCCGTCATACGTCCAACTCATTTTTTGAAACTTTGGCCATGTTTAGCTTGACAATCATTCAACATTCTCTTTAAGTAAAAGTTTTCACATAGTACCAAGATTTTAAGTTTAGTTTCTCTGTTCCTTTTACAACACCAAACATGTGTACCTAGACCCTTTCGACAGACCGATATTCAACAAATGCGCAAGCTAAATAACTATAATCTTTAGTAGTAGCTATAGTAGTTTTTGAGGCTGACTGCACGGTGAAACCACAGTGGTCTGACAAACTACTCAACAGCAGAAATCCGGCTGTTATTTTACCAGCGGCCAGTGAGTCACTTCTTGCATAGGCTATGAAGGTGTGAGGTTTTTTAAAAAGTCACAAGACACCAGGCTGTTTTTTATTTTGAAGAGCATGTGGACCTGTTCAGTATCAAATTGGCTAATGTATTGCAATCCACATCGGTCACACCAATATAAATTGTTTGGAAGCTCAGGCTGCCATCTGAAAAGACAGGAGAGCTATGAGGTCATTAACTCAGTCCTCACGGTCGGGAGCAATTTTAGGCAAAACCCACTCTCTGGCCCATCTTTAGAAACCAGACCACGATATACAGTTTTGTCAAAATGTCCACAAATTTACCCTCTCTAACTGGAATTTCTCCATGACTTATTTGACCTAATGATCTAGAACATTGCAATTGCTCCACCCCAAAGGCAATTTCGGAGGCTCACTGGGCCGATTTAAATGGTCTGTGGTTACTCTTCCACCCCCATCAACACCTCCACTTCCCCAAACAGAGGCTGGTAAGATGCACCTTCCTGTTGTGGATGCTGCGGTTTCTCTCTTAGTAAACACATGAATGCACGAGGGTCTATGGAGGCCACATCCAGGGCTGAGGTGGGAAAAGCTTGAAATGGTGCTCAGAGCAACACTCTGAAGGATGACTATGCGGAGTTCATTGAATTGACCGTGCGCCGGGCTCACTGACGGCTATGGTGAACTTGTGTGCATCAGAAGAACGGGTAGTAGTAATGAGAAAGCAAGGGTCAGCGGTATAGTCCGTTTCTTAACGCTAAAGGAATTTTACTCAGTGTTTTGATGAGTTTGATGGGCCTTACTCCTGATTCGATGCCCTGACTTTGATGCAGAACCCAAAGAGTGTTATTTTACTGAAGCTAAACATTTTCAAAGCAGTTATTGAGGTAAATATGGAATGTAACTTGGGGCATCATGCGCTAGTTTTTCAGAGGGGGCACCACTGGTTATCCTGCCGAAATATGCTGGATATAAGTTGGATGAAAACATTTAACTAACATTGTGGTTCTTAATGTAAGATGTTAGTTTAATGGTGCAGTTTTTGACCTGGGTTCAAATACCAACCCGATGTATCTTACTAATATATATATATATATATATATATATATAAGCTGCAAGATTGCAGCTAAACTTGGCAGCCAGTGATCACTGTGCATTTTCACTGTATAGAAAATGTGAGTTTGACTTTTTGATAATGCATTTTGTATTCCATAGGAAAAAGTGACAGTAAGTAACATGGGGGTGGATAGATGATGAAAGAACATGAAGTGTTAAGGAAATTATCCACTTTTTTTTTTTTACATTTCCGTTTTTTTGTGTGTGCATATTGCAAGATAGACGAGAGAAAACACACACAAAACTATATACATATTTGTTTGTGTCCTACAGATTTACTTTTTATTTTCCTAAAAACTTTATTAGTTAAGTTGTTATTTGATGATTTCTATTTATAAAACATAATAAAATGGTCATAATGTGAAATTCTGAATATAATACTTTTTTTCTTTGTGTTTTTCTCATATCCTCTATCCCTCAGTTTTAAAACTCTTTTTGTCATTTATTTTTGAAAAGTTTTTTTTTCTGTGACAGTGTTTTTGCCTTCTGAGATGTACCAAATCAAATTCTAGACCAGTGCTTGTACTGATCCTATTCCTTTCTTTTAGCGAAAAATAAATTGTTTAAATATCCTTAAATCTTGTTTAACCCCTTAAAGTCCACTATCCCGGTACCGGGATAAAAAATCTTTGTTATGATTTTCGTACGTTATTTTAATAGTCTTCCATATAAGGTATCAAGTAATTCTTGGTATCATTTGAAAGCTTAGAATCTATACTTTACACAGAATACCATCACTTTCGGTTTTATGATACATATCAAATGGAATATTAGCTTAAATAGGCATTGGTCCCAGGCAAATATTTCCGCTTTATGATTGCGAAGAAATCTTTCTACAAATATTTATTTTTTATTTATTTCACAAATAAGTCAAACCATACATTACAATAAAGCTCTCATTCTAAGGAATCTGTCGATGTAGGTTATTACATTGTGAGACAATCATAGATCGAAATATCTTCAAAACAATCACACAGTGAAATACATTCAAAAAGAGGTGACAGATAAAAGTATCACATTCCTGCTCCGATGTCGGCTTCAGTGAGCCACATAATCTACATCACCGTTTAGCTTAGGATGTTATCTTTCAAATGAGACCATTTTCACGTTTCTGTGAGCGTTTGTTGGTGAGAAAATCCTTTTCGAACGAGCTGAGAGCAGCCGCGCAATGAGCGCGTAAGAGACGCAGTTCACACAGGTCTACAAGTCATGTGCATACAGATCCTGTGCTTACTCTAGCTATTGCTAAAGGCTTTTATTATGGTATAGAGATCTTTACAGGAACTCAGCACGCGTCACATGTCTGCCGCGACCATTCAACAGACCGGGGGATACCGGAGTGACGGACGCGCTCGCGGTCACTTCCGGGTCAAACCCTTACTCTGTTTACATAAATATCTGCGATGCGCGTGTTTATATATTATACTTTTGAACTGTTTTGATAATTATAAATGCATCTAGAAATATAAAAGCATCAATTACATTTATAAACGCGAGCTTTGAGGTGCAACTGTTCGAGCTAAATGGACGATTTGGACGTTTGGAGTGCGCATTCTGAGGACTATTGTTTGGGTAAGTTACAGAATCCTTTGAGTTTTCAGCAATGTATATTTATTTTTTGATAAAGTTATTGTTAGTTTGAAATGTGAAAGCACAGCAACCAATCTGATAAACTATTATTTGAATATAAATGTCAAATGTTTTTAGTATTGCGCAATAATGTCTATTATTGCGTAATACTTAGTTTCACTTTGCATAAGTGTAATAAAATGGCAATTTCAGTAAATCTACATTTTGATATTGTGAAAGTGATATTATTACAATGCAGAAACTGTGTATAAACAGTGATTTCTTTGTTTCAGGTTCTATTGAAGATGTGGCACTGTTGGCACAGAGTTGGCACAGCTGGCATCAGATCTCCAGGAGGCTGGCCGGTGATGTTGAGGTGATACACAACACAGATGACAAAACTGATGCCCATATAATGAATGAAATACATCTGGAGGATTTTGATCCTTTTCTAGATGCTAATAGACCACAGATTTTAGTCAAATCATTTGTCAAATGATAAGACTTGTATCTTCTGAAAGAATAAAATGATCAAAATCATAAAGCGCCTATTTTTTTCTTTTTGTTTACTATAGCACAGACAACATATACTATAATATTTATCACATTCAGCAGTGTTTTATACATTTTTAAAGGGTTTTCTTTAAAATTACACTGGGATATTGCATATGTACCAATGGGTTTGGCTATAAGCAGAGTTTAGATTTGGGTAGGTAGAAATTACATAAAAAAAAGGTAATATTCCTCCCTTCAGATTTGCTTGAATATCTTTTTCATTTTTTATTATAGAGAAATAATTCTTTTTTTCAGTGTTTGCTGCCAACTAGAGGAAATAGCCATACTTGTCTGCATATCCCTATGCCCTACATGGCCTGAGTTATCCACTTTCAAAAATTAATTTAAAATAAAAAAATCAAAAAGCGCCTTTTTTTTGTGTGTTCATTAAAGCTCAGACAACATATGCTTAAATGTTTATCAATTTTAGCACTGTTTTATGAAACTGCAAAGGGTTTCCTGTAAAATGACACAAAAATTGTGAGTTTAGCCCAAAGTATGTGGGAACAATATGCTTTTTAATTTGGGTTGGCTAAATCCAGGCGGAAATCCCCAAAAATGGCTTGGATCTTAAGAGGACTGGATTTGATTTAGCATGCAAGCATTCTGTCAAGCGCCACTGTCCTTCCCCATTATATGTTAGAAATTGCCAGTGAACTAGTTAAATCTGAGCTTAGCATGGCAGCTTTCAAACCGAGCCATGGCATGTCATTATCTATTAAAGGCTCATGTTTCAGATGTGTTTGCACTTCAGTGAAAGCGAATTGTTTACCCTCATCGCTGAAAGACTGCCTCTAGGTACATACAGCCACACAAAGGTTGCATTATTTTTTACAAAAGCCAAAGGTGAAAAGCCAGGTTAGTCTCATTCTAATTTGGTCTCTAAAATAATTAATGGGAAGACTGCAGGCAAGTTCTTAAAAGAGCTCTGGCGCTGTTAATTTTATTTTCATTTATTATCACGTTTTTTTTTTTCCTGGAGGTATTTACGCTAATAAGGTCTCTGCAAGGGGATGGGTGATCTTTATACAGTCTGTCAGTAAATTATTGATTTTTGGAATATACTTTTCAGGGAAGACAATGGCACACTCAGCCTCTTCACAGTGGAACAAGGCGATCTGTCTGCCACAGCTACGTTTATTTGTAGCTCAGACTGCTATTTTGCTAAACCCAGACTCCATTGTTTGTGGGAAGGCCATGTGTGACTACACGAGCACGCTGGTGATAAATTTCCCTCCGTATAAGCGCTCAAATTTGGCTTTGTGCTGCAAGCAACTGTTTTCATTACGCCACTTCGGTTTGTAATGAAAGAGGGAGGAAAGCCACAATATACTGCAAAATATAACTAAACAAAATTTCATTGAAAATGGGTTTAATTCATAAATCACACTGGCATCTCTGTGATTCCCCTCTGAGTGAACCAGAGGGCCTCTCTTTTGCTTAAGTTCTCATTATGGTTTGTTGATTGTGCAGAATTGGAGAACTCCACAACAGTTACGGGAAAGAACCCTAATCGGTCAAAACCCAGTTGGCAGTGATGATTGTCCAATAAAATTTGAGGCCAAGAGCCTCTGTTTTTTCAGTAACCCGTGATTTACACCTCCCCATAAAGACAATAATAGAAATGAAAAATATGGCTGCTTTCATGACTATGCAGAAAGAATATTTATTTTTTAATTGCATCATTTGCCATCACAGGAATTAATTACATTTTAAAATGTATTCAAATAGAAAACAGTTGTTTTAAATTGTAATAATATTTCAGATTTTTACTGAATTTTTCATCAAAGCACCCTTGGTGAGCATAAGATACTTCTTTCAGAAACAACAAAAACCTGAATTATTCTAACCTTTTGACCCTTTGTCATGTTTTTTTTTCCCAATGTTGAATGATGGTAAAGTCGGCTTTATTGCAATTCTGAGCATGTCTCTCTCTCAAGTATGTTTGAATTGTAAACATAGATTTTTACCAGTACAGTCTATTTATCCACCTTTTTTTGTTGCTTTGCACAAATTATGGGAGTAACTTCTGTTGAACTTTTAATATTTAGCAAAAGTGCAATAAGCATTTTCATAAACTGGGTATAATGAGATGAGATGACATTATTCTACTCACCCTTCAACCATCGAACATTAAAAGGACAATTAAAAGTCTAAAAGCTTTAACAAATTACTATCACAGATCATGAATAACCCCTGATTATTTCCCCAGCAATATTATGAATGTGTTAGTCTCAGCCTCAGACGTCACGCCCACGGAACGTTGGCTAAACGTCTGATGCATATGGTACACTTAACTGGAAACTTTTCAGGAATGTCGAAGTCGTCATCTGATTGGTTGAATTTTATCGGATTTCCGGGGGGCGCGAATGTCGCGTTTATTTTCGGTCCGCCGGGAAACAAAGCGCAGCCATGTGATTGCGGAAGAAAAACTGTTGTGTTTACATGAGTGACAATGAGCATTTATCAAGATCAGCTAAACGTAGTAATCAGTAAACGTAATAAGCAATGACTTACTGCTTGTTTTCTTCTCCTCCTTTGATTTTCTATACTGACTGACTTGTTGCACGCTGGTCTGTTGTTGTGGGGACATTTCCACGCCCCGAAACGTGACGCTGAACGAAACGAACTGTAATTGGTTGTTTGACATGTCGGTCATGTCGGTCAACGGCCTTATGGGCGGCCTTGGCCAAAGAAAGCTGCTATGAATTCCAGACCTTCAGCCGTCAGTCTGAAGTTCTGGCTACACGAGACTATGAATGTGTTAAATATCACTGTAGTCATATGTATGTATTATGTAACGTGTTGCCTTAATCAGAAATGTTAATTAACTGGAACATTGAGTGATGATAATTCAAAGTGAAACTGTATATTATATTTACCTGCTTTAGAAACATTAAACATTGCTTGTAGGGATTAGAAGTGAAAAGGGGAGACAAGGTGTAAACAAACCTGAGAAGAGGTGTGAGGATTTGAGGAGAATTAGAGAGATTCTATAGTTCATTCCTGTAAATTATTAATAGGATATAATTTAGATTAAATTGGGAGAGTGGAGCTCAAATCCGCAGTATGTTGTCTTTTTTATAGCGGAATACAAAGAGAAAAAAGATGATAATCAGGAGAAAACGAATGCAGCGACAGAAAAGAGCTCTTTGTTATAAATACCAAGTCTGAACATGAGAACATGAAGGAAATTTTACAGCTCATTCAGGATTATTTGTAGTGTGACCTTATGATTTGTTTTAAGTCTTTTTGGGTGGAACTTTCCCAAACCGGTGCAGCCCATAATCTAAAACGCAGTATCATTAGGCAAAAAGTGGATAAAGTCAGAGCTTCGGTACATCTGTTTTTTGAATGCCCTACAAGTCTCCTTTAACGACTGCATCAATAAAGCTATTCCTGTTTTAATCCCTCCTTTTTTCTCCCATGGATTTGGAATGAACTCTTAGTCAGACAAAGGCAGTGGAAGGCAGAGTCTCTGTGGCTCTGTGCTTTGACCCTGGATCTGTGACAGTGACAAAGGAAGATAGATTGCACTTAGACTGCATAGAGGTGACCTAAACAGCATTTAACACCAGACTTCCAAGGTGTTTGTAATGAAATAAGAAGGTGTTGTGGCAAAAACTTCTGTTAAACATCATCACTGCGTAAGAGACACTCAGAGTCAAATTAATAAAAAGAGAAATATTTATTCTTGCAAGAAGGCCCAGTCGCCATCACAGCTGTTACATTCTGTGAAGTGAGTGACGCGCACCAGGAAGACATGAGACAGCTTTTATACTCTTTTCAAGGTTCCTTCTCACTCGCTGTACTTTTCCACCCAGATAAGGCCCCCACTTCTGTTCAGTTTTTCTTAAGGACACAAACTGGTACTGGAATAAACCAGCCAAACCTGACCATTCCTAAGGTCAAGATGTCCTGTCCCATATATTCCTGAAACGTCACGCACAAGCACGTACACACATATACTTTTACACATTGAATAGATTAGGAATAAATGACTATTAAAATTTCTACAACAATTCCACACTTTTTATCATTCAGATTACCCATAATCACAATAATAAACAAAAAGACAAATTTTAAGTCATATCATCACACTACTCTTCATCTCTAGTTTTCGCATAACTGATCACTCTTCTTAAACATTTGTGAAAATAACATTTTGAAAAGAAAAAGCTTAGGCTGTTTTTGTAAGGATAGTCCCTTAAGTATTAGCAAGCAGATAAAGAATTCAACTAAAGCCGGGCTAGATAAACAATCACTGTTGTTGTACCCCAAGCATAGCTTGACCCTCAGTCACCTTAGTTAAATAAGAAATAGTGTACAGACTAGTTAGAAAAACAACAAATCATCAATCCACAGTGGTTACATCAAAATATAAAGTATAAGAAAAGTATAATAAAACCCTTCATTTCAAAACCCTCTCCTTGTACCTTATCACATAGCAGATAAGCACAGCTTTTAACCATCTGTTCATAACAAAAACATTCATAGGAAGAAGAAAAAGAAAAGAAAAACAAACACCAAATGTCTAACACATGTCACTGTAGCTTCCACTACTAGAATCATCTTCATCACATTTCTTGTCATTGTCATCATCATTTGGATAAAACTGTCATTTTACCAATTTAACTGAGCTGGAAACACACAATATTGACAATCCTACCCCCGAAACCCCAAAGAGTAATCAAACAATCCATTCATTTTCCTAAAATACTTTCTAATTAATCAGTGACCAATCAAATCTCGTTGGCGTTGTTTAAGGTGAGATGTTTGGACGGTGGTGTTGCAATCTCCATCCTTGCAACCTTGTTTGTGGAGTGGACCATAGCCTCTGTCACCTGTGAATGGAGATCTTAAGTGTTTTGTTAGTGCTGCTGGTCGTCCTTCTGGTGTGACCTGTGGAATTTTCACCATTTGTTTACTGATTATATACATTATTAGTTCCAAATTTATTCTCAACATCTGGCCACTCCAACAACCTGAAACTCATTCAACTATTACATCAACATTCAACACAATATTTATACATTTTGGAACAGAATCAGTTCTGTTAGCTGCAATCCATCCTGACATTCTGTGAAAGAAAAATTTTAAGTTATGCTCTGCTCCATTCTCTGTAAAGAAAACAAAATGTCGAGGTTATTTTCAGATAGTAAAACTACACGTAGTTTCTTTTGTCTACTGTTCTCCCGGGCCTTCGATACCCTGGCGTTTCCTGTTGAAACAAGTCCTGCAAATACTTTTACAGAAAGCAAATTTTGTTTGGGACGGCCTTTACCCAATTAAACCCAGTGTCCTCCCCACATATATTGTCCCTTTATAAAACTATATTTTGTCCCCCCTTTTTTGATGCACGACTCAACTCGTGCATCAATTTAACATAACATTTAACATAGTGTTTTGATAAAGTTTTGCATCAACACTAACCCAAACGTCCTTCAGACAAATTTCCTCCAGACATCTTTATCTGCCTCTGAAACAAGATATTACACACTTAAAGCCACAATCTCATCTTCTTTTCGAAGTATTTGAAGGGCCAAAGGCCCTTGGTCTCACAGCGTATCCTGCTTTTCAGGCCTGTTGTTTGGTCTCTTAATTCAGTCATCTACAAGCATTTTCAAAGTCATCAATTGTTTCTATCAAGTCAGGTCGTGCTGTACAGACTTGGTCACTTGTCAGTCAAATAACTCATCCTTCTGCCCACAATAATCATACATTTTTAGGGCTCTCTTGATAATTTCATGTTTGACTTAGCCAATATGTCACTTTGTTGTTGCCTTCAAATCTATAACATTTTCATTTATCTCAGGGCATGCCAGATGGTGATCTACAACTCCACAATTCCAATTTACACAAATACTTAAACTGATCCAGAACGTAATTCAAATCAACATCATAAAAGACAAAAGTAATTAATACCAGACAGAGCTTGATGACCAATCAACTTAAAGCTCGTCCTATGTTCTGTATCATCTTTCATCGGATCCACTCACAATTATCGCTTTCTTTAAAATTTGTCATTTGCCTCAATCCATCTGTAATGATGAAACACTATACTCACTACTCAGGCGGAATATTAGTACCCTAAACTAATACATACAAGACCTAAAGTGCTGTCACCATCACACACACATACTAGACACACATATGTTAACTACTCATTCTCCATGTTCGCCTTTCTTTATCAATATTAACTCTTTCTTTTATATATTATTGCTAAAAAGATTTAAATTTTAAGATTTTAAACTTCACATTTTCTGTAGCTTTTACCTAATTTTACATGGTCTCTTAACCAGTTCCAAAGCATTTCTGTTCATTATTCATTAGATTTTCAGTCTGCTGGGTTGCTTTGTTTAATTTTCCTTATCATTATTTTGCTTCAGCTTGCTCTAGCAGGCCGACAACAGAAAGACAGACACAGTCATCCCTTCCTCCACTCAAACAGTCTCTCTCTCATATTAACAAATAATAATTACATTAAATTAATCACTATCCTTTTACCATTAAATTTTGTTATCCAGACTTTTCTCAAATCAAAAACTGTCTTCATCTTTAGCCACCCACCATGTCAAACGACCTTCAGGAGTTAAAACATATTAGTTCAAAATCAACACTTCTATAAGTTTTCTTATTCTTGCCCATGAGGCAGCCAATACATAAAAAGTTTTGTTCCTGTCTCCACAACAAACAATGGCAATCCCCTCATTTCTCAGCTGTCTCTTGAAAGCCCATTCCCGTTAGCTCTTTATCTTTAATTTTCCTCTTCAGGGTGTTGTCCCCCTGGCTTAACCCCTTGCTCTGCATGGGATCACCGGTGATCCCAACTTTTATTGTTTACATTTATCTTGTGTTTACAATATCATTTTGGCAAGTAATAAGGTTAACCAATACATTGTTTGAAAGATACGACACTGTATATTCGTCTCGTTATAAGCATTATACAATCAAGATAACTTTGCAACCGTTTTTTGTAATTCTGTATCAACATAAACAATAAGATACAACTATGAAGAGAGGGGGGGTCTTTACCTTTTTTGTGTTGTGGAAATGTAATGCTTGGCAGAATAATGATGACATCGATCTTTTTACCTTGGGAAGAGTCCAGTATATGATCACCATGGTAAAAATGTGTCCAAAAATATGCAAACTGTTAAAAATATCCATAGAATGTATATTGTTTACATCCTGAAATTTGCTAATCACGAGGGCGTTGTCCTGTTTATTCGACGAACTCTCCACATCTAGCGCATTATTCAATGAAACATAACATATCAGTGTATTTAGTGGAGTGTCTGGAAATGAATGAGGTCGGCCCAGAAGATGTTCAATGAAAACTGGCCATGTAATTTTAGAAAGTATTGAAGGATGACAGGCGGTTTTGGTGACGTATGATCATGCATAATGATAATATATGTGGTAAAAAATAAACCAATAGCAATGGGAAACGTTTGTGTTGTCATCCAGTGTGAAGCCTATGCCATAACGAATACGCCAATGTGCAGATTTGCATAATCTCGCGTTTATAACAGTGTTCCTTTGTCTGCGCAACCATTTGCTTCCTGGAAATTTGCGCACACGTGATTGTCGTGACGCAGAGAGGTCACCTGCTCTCTCGCTCACTCTGATGCAGTCGCTCTGTTTGCATTCGCCGCTCTGTTTGCATTCGCCTGCTTCAATGCGTTCACGTCGGGGACGGAAGTTATTTTCTCCTGCTGCTGCATTGGAATAACTTCGCGAATCAGTTATGAAGAAACCGTGTAATATTCAGAAGAGAGGGCTGTATCCAGCGTCGACTCCGGAGAAGAGGATATGTGTTTGGAAGGTCGCGATCCAGTTTTAGATCGGTAAGTGTCTAAACATTTTAGTGAGTTTGTGTTACATTGCTTTCTGTTTTTGATTTTCTGCACTATTGCGGCTTATAAGTACATTGAAATGCAGTGAAATTGTTATTCAAGCGCTGAATTAGAAGAAACCATGTACAACATTACTTTGTAACGTTAGCTATAGGCTATTATTTTGTATGTAGAACGCAAGACGAAGTTCAAAACAAAAAAATTCATAGAAGAAAATGTAATTATATGTGTGTAAGGTAACTAGTTGTGTTAGGCGTGTTTCTAATCACTTTTGTGTAATTCAACAGTGACGAAACTTCAGAGGATGAGAGCTAGGGTACCAGAGGCCTCTGGACAACATGCGTCCGTGCAGCCTCCGTGTGTCAGCTACATCTCCAGCTGCCTCCAGAAGTTCAAGAGGAAAGAGGCAGCCCAGCACTGTGTGGTAAGCAAATAATGTGAAGCAAGTAAAGTAATGTTTAGTGAGAGAGAAAAAATAGCATTTTAGGGCATTATTATTGTCTGATCACAGTCTTCATTATTAGCTGGTAGTGTAAATATGCAGGGTATGGACTCAGATTGTTGTAGCCTATGTGAATGATCATTTGAATATAAAATCTGTAAGCTGTTAGTGTAAATGTGCAATCAGGGCAACAATAGAGGGGCTATGAATGTAGATTGTTGTATGTGAATGATCGTTTGAATATAAAATCTGTAAACTTAGTGTAAATGTGCAATCAGGGCAACAATAGAGGGGCTATGAATGTAGATTGTTGTATGTGAATGATCGTTTGAATATAAAATCTGTAAACTTAGTGTAAATGTGCAATCAGGGCAACAATAGAGGGGGTATGGATGTAGATTGCTCTATGTGAATGATTCTTTGAATATAAAATCTTTAAGCTGGTACTGTTAATGGGCAACAATAGAGTGGCTATGGAGGTGAATTTTCTGTATGTGAATCATCCTTACAGATTTTATTTTCAAAGCTGGTAGTGCAAATTAGCAGTCAGGGCAACAATAGAGTGGGTGTAGAGGAAGATTGCTGTATGTGAATGATTGTTTGAATTTCTGATATGAAAAGGCATTAATATGCATGTATTCATGTGTAAGATAATCAGTTATGTTAAGTGTATTTCTAATACTTTTTGTGTATTTTAACAGTGAGACAACTTCAGATGATGACTGGGAACCAGAGGGCTCTGGACAACATGTAAAGCATCCATGTGTGGCTGCAACATCTTCAGCTGCCTCCAGAAGTTCAAGAGGAAAGAACGGAAGAAAGAGACGAGCTGGCAGGACATCCCACCAAAAGCAAGGTTTTTGACCCTCCTTCTCGTACTTTTTGTGGGTGTCACAGTCCTGTGCACATCACCAACGGCAGCAGGGCAGGTAGACGCATATGTAAGGTGTGCCACCGGAATTCTCCTGTGAAGTGTCACAACTGTGATGCAGCTTTCTGCTACCTCCCTAAGTATCATGCACAAAACAACCTCCTAGTGTGACTTCATATTTAGTCCAAAGAATGATAGCAATTTTGCATTAGGGACTGTGAGAGTATATGTATCGGGTGGACGAGTGGGCTTGACAAACCTGTGGTAAAACTCTCCTCTATGTGTGCTGAACACCGGTGAACTAACTACCGGCTAATTGACAAACCATCAACAGAACAGCACTGCCAAACTGTGCAATACTTTGTAAGTAGTACATTTGTTTATTTATGTATTCATTTTTTTTTAGAAATGTTATCACTGTGTTGATTGCTAATAACTAAGAAACTATAGTTTGTAACTATATACAGATGTATAAATTAATAAAACGTTTTTTTTTTGTGCTAAATAATCTGTCATTCTTTAAACAACCATTAAATTATTGGTAGTAAACAAAGACTTTGTTATATATACTTTTTATAAGCAAGTGCCAAGTGTCACTTTATGGTCCTTTTGGAGCCTTTCCAAAAATGCACATAAATGCATTTTTATAAACTATTAGGATGTAAACAATACACCAGAGACAGTATACAAGTTATGCTTTGTCATATTATAATAAGAAAATATATTGAAAGGATCAAAAAAAACATGTTATAGATCATGGTAAAAGTTGGTTACCAAGTGGCCCTTTGGAGTCTCCAAGTGGCCTTTTTGGGTAGGTGCCTAGACATGCGCTGAAATAAATGCTTGTAAAAAAATCATTTTTTCTTGTAAGAACTTCGAATTTGAAACCTACATTGTTAAGAACTATGGCTTTAGATTGCTTGTGTTTCCAGGCCCGTACATATTTGCCTTAAGCAATTTTCTTTTTCATAAAAATTTATTATACAAAAAAATATTTTTTTCCATTGTTTTTGAGCTTCTTTATCTTTCTATTAGTAATTGCTAGAGCAATTCTTAGTATATCATAGTAAACTGTCAAGTGTCAGCTTTTAAATGATACCTTGGTTTTGTGTGTAGCCAGAAGGACTCATTAGCAACAACCATTTTATTATGGGTATGTCATTTTGCACTTGATTGTCAAAAATGGGGGCGACAGGTAAGGGGTTAATTGCAGACACTTGTCACAATGAAAAACAAGCGTACGATTATGCGGTTTCTTCTGGCAAGTGGTATAGAGGAACTCACATTCTCTTGGGTCAGACTGCCGCAACTCGTCACAGCGCATCTCACCTCTCAATGCTCTGCTGACCCCAGTGGCCTCCAGTAGTCAGCGCTCAACTCTCATACCTTTCTTGCATGTACCACACCCCCGTCCTGAGGTGCCCAATGTCCGTGACCCCCTGCGTAAGGCTGTCCCCTGGCCAGGAAGATCATCCTGTCATTGAGTAGCCACGTACACACTGGTACCCGCTCACAAACTGGTGACCGCTCTCTCTCCATCACACAATCAGTTTCCTTTAACAGAACTCAGCTGCTTTCTGGAGCTTAGGAAAGGCACGTTCAAGAGTCACCAGAGCCATTCTGATTGCCTAATAGTGTTCACAGGGAGACAGGTTAATAACAGCAGTATTTAACCACTTAAATCCATTAACCATCTTAAAATCATCAACCTAGCTATTTAGATTATACTCAGTGAATTTAGATCACAACCATACATTCAGTGTACTGTTACTGTACATCTGTAGCCGTAGCCATCGGGCCTGTTTCAATGGTGGAGACTTAAGATAAGACAAAGAAGTTACTGGTCCTAAAATAAAATAATCAAAAATGTTATTTCTATCTTTTAAGATCTGCATTATTATTTTAAAGACTTCTTTAAAGTCATTCAGTTTTACATTTTAAAACATTCACAAATACAAATTGCCCTCTTAATGGCAATGATTTCTTTTACATCTCTGTGTCTGATTTTTTCAACTGAGACACTGTGCTTTTCCTATAAATAGCTTATTATTACTTATGACACAGACTCAGATAACAGCCTGTTAGCTGACATTGACTGAGAGAGACTCTGAGGCACTCAGGACAGGTAAACTGTTCTCTCAAATACTTCTAATCATCAAACTTTTATCTATAATCTTTTAACTATCCCAGCTTAAGGCATCTTTGCCAGAAATGACATTTGTTTCCAAATAAACATCATTTTAGTTGTCTTTTGCCCATACAGGGAATTTAGACATTACAGATTTCCACTCAGATCGAGTATCTGTCGTACTGGCCGTTTACAGCCACAGCACACATCAGATTCAGATAAGCGAGCTGTTTCATTACAGCCAATAACAAACTTATCTTTTGAAAGCAAAACATCAGCTTTTAGTTCTTTCATGGTCAACAGTTTTCAAGCTGTTTGTTTAATCAGATGCCTTTTACATTTTAGAACTGTTAATTCAGTAGCCTACTGCTTCTGCTTATTTGATCTTAAATAAAAATAATTATTCTAGTTCTATATAATCTAAACCCTTTTTAAAATGTTTAATTAAAACACAATCATCCTTTTAGTTACTTTTTCCTTTCTGCAACTCACATTTGTTGGAGTCATTAATTTTACATCAAACTGTATTCATCAATTCACTTATAATAATTACTATTATAGATATTTTCAAAGGATTCACTTTAAGACTTCAATCTTTTGACCTTGTTTTTTTTTTTTTTCTCTTATTCTTTCTCAGACGAAATGTTAATATCGTCACTTAAACACTGATCTACTTTCAAACCCACATTATTACCAGAAATGTGTCACTATCACATTTTCAAACCCCTTCTCAGTGAGCATTTACAGTTACATGTTAAATGGTCCTGCTGACCACAATTTAAACACTCTCCATCTGCTCTAACTTACTGCACACCCTTGAAGCAGAGTGTTCCATTCAGGAATGCAAACAGAGCCACTGATAAGCAGTGCTCCATATTCTTTTACAGTCCACCAATGGCAGATACAACAATAGCCGAATCATCATTATTACTGGCACAACATACATTATTGATTTCCGGAATCTTTGGACATAGCTGTCTTTACATTTTACTAATTTGCTATTATCATCAACACTGATTACAGAACAAGTGCATATCTAACATCCAAAAAGCCGGGCTGAATAAGAAGACACTGGTCCTGTACTCTCGACCTTGATCGAACCCTCAGTCACTCCTCAGATATTAAATACAGACATTGTCTGCAATCATAAACACCAGGATATGCTACCCCATTATAGACCCCTTTAGGTTCAAAACACAATGATTGTCAAACTAAACCTAATTTCAATCATTATTTTACCATTAAAAATATAGAATTGTTCCCCATGCTTAAAACATTCTTCATGTCATGTTAATTCCTGTCAATCATACAATGCCTTATTTTATTCTAAAACTGTATTTTCATACCAATTAAACAGTTAATTTGACTTCCATAAATTCTGTCAGACATTTTATTTTCATCACATATAGTTTTCTACTATATTTCATCTCAATCTTCCCCTACATGCCATTTTCATTCTGTATCCTCTCCTTTCTTTTCTCAAACATGCCAGTTCCTTCATTATCTAACCAGTACATGATTGTTTGCACAATCCCCACATAAACATATCTCACACACCAACCTTCTTGTTTTTCACTTCCCTCTTCCATCAAGTTTCTCACTTACAGTTCTCTCTTTTTCTATCACTCTATCACTCTATTTCACACAGACAGCCTTATTGCTGCTTGCTACTTCAATCCACATCATATAAATTTAAGTTCTATAGACATCTAATGTCATGCATCCATTTACTGGATGAAGAAGTAAAAACATTATTTCTCCTGGCAGTTCGACATTTTATCTTCAAGCCAACATTTCATTATCTGTTCACATTTTTACACCCTTATTTCTCCTGGCAGTTCGACTTTTTTATCTTCAAGCCAACAATCCATTATCTGTTCACATTTTTACACACATGTTGAACGCAGACACTTTTATTTCTCACTGCCCTGTTCAACTGTTCCCCGCACCACCTTTAATCTTGTGGCGCTCAATATCATACATTTCTGCCCTTAATTTGATCTCATTTGACAAAACACCGGTGTACCAAATTTCGCAAGCTTGCTTTTGAGACATCCCCATACTGCTGCTTCTCTGTTCTCTGTGGATTTCTCTTCAACGCGCGTTTTCTTTAGTCTGTCAGGCGTCCCCAACAAACCCGATTCTTTTCTTTTAACCCAAATCGGTCGGGTTGCACTATTAGTGCCCTCCTAACTATGGTTTACCAAAAAATCTGTTACGATTGTTCTGGTTCCCCCTAATTAGCCTCAGCACCTAAAAACAAATTGCTCCGTGGTGGAACAACTCATTTTCAGGTTACCTATCTGTTTGAAATCTCTTGATCTGTCACAGTTCTCAATTAATCCCAGATTATTTATCTGCTTGAAATTTCTTGATCTATATATAGATCTCAATTAATCTCAGATTACGTACCACAGAAACAGCCCTCAGCCAGTATGGTTCAGTTTCACTTTGAAAAATATTTTAGCCCAAAAGAAAAATATTTTAGCCGTCTCTTACCAGAGATGTCTTGAGTTGCCACGGGTTCGTTTTCATCTGATTCCAGTGGAGCTTCTCCTGGCCCTGATAGCGGTCGGCCCCTCTCTCTGAAACTTACGAGGTAGAGCTGGAACTGCTCAGTCCAGGTGGCCAAACACCGTCCGCTCTCAGGTCCAGGAGGCACTGCCAAGGAATCCCACTTCTGACACCAAATGTTGTGGCAAAAACTTCTGTTAAACATCATCACTGCGTAAGAGACACTCAGAGTCAAATTAATAAAAAGAGAAATATTTATTCTTGCAAGAAGGCCCAGTCGCCATCACAGCTGTTACATTCTGTGAAGTGAGTGACGCGCACCAGGAAGACATGAGACAGCTTTTATACTCTTTTCAAGGTTCCTTCTCACTCGCTGTACTTTTCCACCCAGATAAGGCCCCCACTTCTGTTCAGTTTTTCTTAAGGACACAAACTGGTACTGGAATAAACCAGCCAAACCTGACCATTCCTAAGGTCAAGATGTCCTGTCCCATATATTCCTGAAACGTCACGCACAAGCACGTACACACATATACCTTTACACATTGAATAGATTAGGAATAAATGACTATTAAAATTTCTACAACAAAGGGACACCTTTTTCTGAGAAATCGAATTACATCTGCTTTACATCTCGAACAGCAGGCAGTGTAGACATTTATTTGTGGGTGCCATTCATTTGCTCGTGATGTGTTGGCTGTCTGTCTATTGGCGGTGCCAAAGTTGACAAAGTCGCTTGCCTGACGTCCTTGTGAATAGATACAGATTTTATCTACTCTCTTTTTACTAGAACAAAACATCTCTTTTGGCTATATGTTCGAGCGCTAAACCCCTTGAAAACAGAAAAGCACACTTTTAAGAAAAAAACCGACATACTGAATTGGCTCTCAAGGCAAAATGGTTACAACTGCCATGTTTATGTTTTCAAAGTGAGCAATGTTTATCGGAATGACGCTTAACATTTCGAGGCCATGGCGTTTTTTTTTTGTCTGTATGTGTTGTGTGGCTTTAGTCATACAGGACACTATATATAATAACTACAGAATCCTTTTTTGTAAGGGTCATCATTGACTGGGTTTATCAGACTCGATTTAAGGGTATTTCAGACTTTTCTCGGAAAGGTGAAAAGGTGTCCGTGCTACTTCAATATTGGCTTGTAATTGCAAGCTGTAAATGTTTGCTCTACACTGTAAAAATATATATTTTTTAAAAAGGAAAATGTACTGGTAATTTTCTGCCAGGACATTATCCATCAATTTTACAGGATTTCTGTTAACCCTAAAACGCAACTCCATGCTATACGTAAATCAAAATACAGGTAAAACACGGATCGGGTTGTAACTAAACTCTGTAAAGCTAGGGAATCTTGTAACTATCAGTTTATCTTTTTAAATTTGTTTCTTTAAGGACTTACCTGCGTCCTGGCCAGAACTGGGTTTCTTACAATGATCTGTACATGGAGATGTTTTTTTTTATGTAGGATCTTGTAATATGAACTTGAATGCGATATTAGAGATATGTATTTGAGCTACTGTGTTGAGTTAATTTATGTTAGATAATAGTTTAGCGAGCACATCTAGTCGTTTAGATGACAAAAAAAGCATTTGATGACATCGGATACTGTAGCTCAATTTTACAGGATTTCTGTTAACCCTAAAACGCAACTCCATGCTATACGTAAATCAAAATACAGTAAAACACCTGTTAAAAAAGATATATGCTGTATTCTGAAAAGTCCTTCATATTTATACAGGACATTTTGCACTATTTCTACTGACTTTTTAAACGGTGTATAGAGCAGGGGTGCAAAACTTCCTGAAGGGCCACAACCCGACAGAGTTTAGGTCTAGTTAAATGCACCCGATCCTTCAGGTCCTTCAGATTTATTTGAAAACTAGATGTGTGTTGGAGAAGGGTTGTAACTAAACTCTGTAAAGCTAGGGAATCTTGTAACTATCAGTTTATCTTTTAAATTTGTTTCTTTAAGGACTTACCTGCGTCCTGGCCAGAACTGGGTTTCTTACAATGATCTGTACATGGAGGTGTTTTTTTTATGTAGGATCTTGTAATATGAACTTGAATGCGATATTAGAGATATGTATTTGAGCTACTGTGTTGAGTTAATTTTATGTTAGATAATAGTTTAGCGAGCACATCTAGTCGTTTAGATGACAAAAAAAGCATTTGATGACATCGGATACTGTAGCTCATGTTTTTGTAGGTGTTGTTCTGTCACTTCCTGGACTACACACTGTATATCGTTCTTGTGCTTGCATTCAGCAATTTTTTTTTGTTTGACTAAAAGTGTATTATTGTAGCTGGATGTCTCTGGGCGACACAAACAATGCATCCTCCCGTGTCCTGTCAACCAGAATAATGTATTCAACACAGTTTTTATTTTTTTATTTTTTTTTAGCTAGGAGCAATGATTAGAGCAGAAATCCTTTCATTATCAATCAGTGCAGATTTGAGTTTGTCTCCAACGGCTTTTCAAGGCCCCATGTCTGATGGTTTCGTAATGATAATCTTATCTAACACATTTGCCAGAATATTCTGTTACATATCAAATTCAGCCATTTTCTCATCATTCCAGTGGCCCCAAGAAAATAGAATCATTTGTGCTTTCAGCAATTATTGATTGGCCCTGAGCTGAAAAAGTACTGCCCATTATAGTTATGCTATCCTGGTGTTAAATTGAGTTTTAAACATATACATAAATATCACTTTGCAGTTGTACACTAAAGCATTTGGTTGATCAAGGGCCTGGCTGCTGCCACCAGTTCCATTAACATGCTTTTAATTCGCAGTCTGTTTTTGGCCCACTTTTTTTAGGGTGTTTGTGGGACTGGTTTCTTGATTCCCCTAAGGCTTACAAGCAAAACAATGTGACACGTTTCCAACATTGAGTTGTCTGCGTCTTGACCAGAACTTATTTGCCCATGTGTTTCTTATTATGATCCGCTGTACATGGAGATGGATTTCATTAGATCTTGTCATATAAACTTGGATTCAAACAAGATTCGTTTTTTTATTAATAGAAATTAATTATTCAGCAAGGATGCCTTAAGTTGATCAAGTGGCAGTTTTTCATATTGTTAGAAAAGATTTTAATTTCAAATAAATGCTGTTCTTTTGAACTTTCTATTCTTCAAAGAATCCTGAAACAAATCTATCACTGATTCCACAAAAATGTTAAGCAGCACAAATGTTTAAAACTGTGATGATGATAATAAGGAATGTTTTTTTGAGCAGCAAATCATCAGTTTAGAATCATTTCTGAAGGATCATGTGACACTAAAAATAAGAAATCACAAGAATAATTTACATGTTAAAAAATAGATCATGGATATTTTAAATTGCATTAACTGTTTTTACTGTGTTTTGATTAAATAAGTGCTGCCTTAGTGAACACAAAATTTAAATTCTTAAACTTTTGAACAGTACATATTTGTAGGGGCCTACAAGCAAAACAATTGAACACGTTTCCTGCAGCTGAAAATATCCAAATGTATACATTCTTCAACATAGTGATGGAAAAAACTGCTGTAATTTATAGAAGTCCACTTGCTCTCCTGCAAGAAGTGCATTACTCTGTGATTCACAAACAAGCTGGCTATGACTTTGAAAGTGCTTTGAAAAATCAATATGGCCTGATCACAGCTCGTTCTGTAAGTCCTCTTCATCACTAGCCAACCTTTAGCCCTGGGCCTTTGCATCGTGCAATGGGTTCCTTTTGCTCCTTTGCGTTGGTCTGAGTGTACAGACACTGCAAAATATAAATCAGGTCAGAAGCGAACAACTGCGGCTCGTAAGAGTGAATCTGGTCACTTAAGATCAGAAGAGACCTATGGATGACAGGCCACAGCGGAGCTGGTGTCTCAGGTGGAAGCCTGGTTGAATGGTGGCGTGGTGCCCAGGGGAACGTGTCTCGTCTTGGACTACAGAGAAAGGGGGCAGTACAGTGCCTGGGGCTGGTGTTCATCAACAGAGACGGTCCTCTTCGGACAGAGTGCCAAACACACCGGGCAGCACCATCCCTGGGCTAATAAATAATACGAGTTTTTAATAATGAATTAATAATTACTCTCTCGCTTTCAACCATGTTGACTGAAGTGGACAAATTAGCACACTCTTCACGGGCTCTTGTGCCTCCAGTGGTGTGGGAGCCATAGGCAGTTTTGGGTTCTTCAAGCCTGACTTGGCACCATAAGCCTGGCTCATGGGTAGCATGGTGAGGGACATGTAAAAAGCACATGATGGGTTTGTAGGAATTTCAGAAGGTACACTGTACGTGTTGCCTTTGCTTATAGCAGATTTGATCAATCCCCTTAAAGTAACACAACTTTTCTCTAGCTGTGGCTTTGTCTCTAACTTTATAGGAGGGACCTGATATTCTGCATCACTAATCTGCCATAACATAATTGCAATAATAATCGTTTTTTTATTTTGCAATTATTTATAATGTTTTGCATATAATAGCTGGCCTTCAAAAGCCTAGGTACAGATTTGGAGTATTATTATTATATTAGTAAGTGTATTATTAGCATATGTCAATCGAACTGGTACTACCGGTACCAGTCTGCACAAAAGAAAAAAGTTGATGGTACCAGCATTTCTGTAGTACCGAGTAAGAGGTATATTTGGTACCCACTGATAGACGCTGCTTTCAAACAATATCGTTTGTGTTTGTTTGAGCGCCTTTTGAGCATCAAATGTTTGTATTTACAGTGAGTTTTTACAAGCGTTGAGCATTGTAGTCAATCGAGTGTCGCTGAAAACGTCTATCCATCTATCTATCTTTCTCTATCTCTATATAAATATATAAATGTAATGAATTATTATTATATAATATTATTATTTTATTATTGTTAGGTTAATTAGGACTAATAGGAATAATTACCTAATAGAAATTCAAAAAGGATTGGAATTATTGTAATATTTATAATAAATTTTGATGATTATTTTTAAACGGTTACGAAACTCTTACTCTGTCTTCCATTGGTCAAACATACTCACACTCCTGGCCTTACAATCATGCATGAGATTGGTTAAGCCAAATTTTGGGTTGTTAACTTTAACTTTAGCTATTCTCTGCAATATGTTTTTCTAATGTCTAAAATATGAATATATCAAGCTATTTTCAAGCAAATGGTTCTCTTACGAGAGGTTCTCTCGTATTGCGTAAGTTTAGCTTACGCTACGGGAAAGATTCATCTTCTCGAGATATTGAAGCCAAAAATTATCCTAATTTTGTATTCATTGTCAACGCAGTGCAGCAGCTAGCAGACCTAGAGCAGGCAGTCTTGCGTGCTCATTGGCTGCCCTGCGGGCATCTGCTGCAGCCTACCAGTGAGCCCCGCGTGACGTCACGCCCAATGAAGGGCGCTCGCGCCTTCATAGCGTCATAGCCCGCCAGAATGGGCGTGGCTAAACGCATAAGTAGGGGCTGTAGGCTGAAATTCCCTGATTTTCGTCTGTTCAGCGAAGCCTTCGCATCGCTGGATCTGAGAGAAGCCGCGCCGTCGTCAACAGCGAACAGCCAGCTTAGGACAGCGCTGAGGAAGCCGGCCGTCTTCGCCACCTTCAGCCATCCGTGCGAGCTACGCTATCCGGCGACGTATCCTTTTTTGCATATTCCTGTATATTGTATTCCTTTGAATCCTAAAAGAGCGCGAGCGTCTTTTTCAAGATGCCTCGCATTTCCTGTGGGACGGCCGGGACCCGTGGCCACAGCGACGCGCTCGCCGGAGACCCTCCCTCGAGCCTCGCTCTTCGCTTCCCCGCCTCCCTTCACCGACGCGCAGCTGCCGCTCAACGAGCCTCACTGGCGTCGCGTCTGAGGATGAGGTTGAGGGACACGCCACAATGGACTGCTGTTCTACCGCGGCTAGCTTCCTTTACGTTACAAGGAAGCTCCCGCCCCCTCCGCAGCGACGCGCTCGCCGGAAAGCCTCCCCGAGCCTCGTTTTTTCACCTTCACCGACGCGCAGCTGCCGCTCACGAGCCTCACTGCCGTCGCGTCTGAGGATGAGGTTGAGGACACGCCGCGGCTAGCTTCCTTTACATTACAAGGAAGCTACCCTCCCCCGCGCGCTCTTTGTTATCTGCTCGCGCTACTTAAGCTTACGTTGTTTCCCCCGTGGCCCAGTGGCTAAACTCTAAGCTTTCGCGCCAGAGACCCGTGTTCGATCCCGGCTCTCGCAGCAGATACAATTTATGCAGCTCTCCTCTGAGCTCGCGACCAGCTTTCTTACGTACAGAAAGCGAGCGCACTGTGATGCCGCTCTCTCTCTCTTATCTGCTCGCGCCAACTAAAGCTTATGTTGTTTACCCCGTGGCTCAGTGGCTAAACTCTAAGCTTTCGCGCCAGAGACCCGTGTTCGATTTCGGCTCTCGCAGCAGATACAATTTATGCAGCTCTCCTCTGAGCTCGCGACCAGCTTTCTTACGTGGAGAAAGCGAGCGCGCGACCCGAGCGCACTGTGATGACGCTCTCTCTCTTATCTGCTCGCGCCAACTAAAGCTTACGTTGTTTCCCCCGTGGCTCAGTGGCTAAACTCTAAGCTTTCGCGCCAGAGACCCGTGTTCGATCCCGGCTCCCGCAGCAGATCAAATTTATGCGGCTCTCCTCAGCGAGCCGCCGTATTCAGATCCGGCTCACGCCGATGGTGTTTTTAGTGTAGAAAGGTGCCCACATCTCAGTGTTCACCCCTACACACATGCACAACACTCCCCGTGTTATTCACAGAGCCCACTCCCTTAAAGTGGGAAACCGCTCGAGTGTTGAACGTAGGAAATGTGTCCGAGTTCGTGCCCACACCTATTTTTCTGCCCGCTCTGTCAATAAAGACTCATATCAAACTATGAGAAAGACCCGTGTGTCCCGCTGCGGCCGGACCACAGTCAAAGTTTATTTCCCTGTCAGTCCCCTTCAAACAGGCTACTGCAGTGGTCCATTTAGCAGCCAACGAGCCGGTTCATTTACCCTCTCGCCTGCACACATACGCCGTTCTCACGGCGACCCAGAGAAATCTCAAAAGAGTATACTGTCTGGTTATCCGGCTCACGCCGCTGGTGTTTTAAGTGTAGTGAAAGTGCCCACGCCCCAGTGTTCACCCCTACACACAAGCACATCAAAGCTCGTGTCACTCACAGAGCACACTCTCATAAAGCGCCGAAAAGCCGCTCGAGTGTTGAATATAAGAAATGTGTCCACAGGTCTGTGCCCACTATCTGCCCGCTCTGTTACACGACCAATAAAACAGGTTATGAATGTAAGTCTCGTGCCCGCCGGAGAGCGCTCACGCTTACTAAAGCACACCTCCCCCCGGCGCCGCCCGCGCGTTTAAATGTTATCACGAAACAGGGCATTGATAAGACGCTCCCCATCCGTTATGATCGGGGCGTCAAATACACTTGTAAGTCTCGTGACCGCGCACTCGCGCTCACGCTTACAGAAAGCTTTTCCGCCCAAAGCGCTGCTCGCGCGTCAAAAAGTGAGAATAAAATGCTCCCCATCCCTTATGATTGGGACACCTCACATAAATCAGCCGGTCTCGGCTTTCAGTGAGCAGCCATTGCCCAGAACCGAGAGCGCGCGCGCAGCGCTTTCGGCTCTGGTTCAGTTTCACAAGCCCGCAAATGGCGGCGATCTGAACCCGGAGGCCATTCGCCCCCTAGCGGCTCACATAGCTGTGTGGGAAACTATCCCAAGGATTTCAGAATGGGTTCTCAGCACAATAAAGCAGGGCTATACACTTCAATTAATTCGCCGTCCCCCGCGCTTTCGAGCCCGGACCGCGACGATAGTGAATGCGGAAGTAGCACACCTACTTCACGCGGAAATAGCGAAGCTGCTGTGCAAAGGGGCTATAGAAAGAGTGCCGCCTTCTCTGACCGAGTCAGGCTTTTACAGCCGATATTTTCTCGTACCCAAGAAGGACGGAGCTTTCAGACCCATCCTAGATCTGAGACATTTGAACAAAGTGCTTGCAAAGAGACCGTTCAAAATGCCTACGACCAGGAATATCCTCGCGCACGTTCGCCCGAGGGACTGGTTTATTTCTCTAGATCTGAAGGATGCCTATTTTCAGATTCAGATATTACCCCGTCACAGGCAATTTTTGAGATTCGCCTTCGACGGCCAGGTATATCAATACACCGTCCTGCCGTTCGGCCTGTCTCTAGCACCCCGTACATTTACGAAGTGCATGAACGCGGCGCTCGCCCCCCTGAGAACTCAGGGGCTGCGAATAATGAACTATCTGGATGATTGGCTGATATTAGCACAGTCAGAGACAGAACTGCTATCTCACAGAACAGTGCTTCTCAGTCACCTGGAAAGCTTGGGTCTCACAGTCAACTGGACCAAGAGCTCATTAATGCCCAGTCAGTCAATTTCCTTTTTAGGAACAGAGTTGAATTCTGTGACTATGACGGCTCGTTTGTCGACACAGCGCGCGCGCTGTTCGCCACCTAGCCGCGTCCTTCCAGGAGGGCAGCTTTCTCCCTTTGAAGACGTTTCAAAGGATGCTAGGCTGTATGGCTTCAGCAGCAGCGGTGCTCCAGCTGGGCCTACTGCGCATGCGCCCGCTCCAGCGCTGGTTGAATGCTCGCGCGTCTCGCCGAGCCTGGGTTTCTGGCGGCCAGAAAATCAGAGTGACTCAGACCTGCATAGCGGCTCTGCAGCCCTGGCTAGTGGCCGACTGGTACCAGCGAGTGATGATGGGAACCATCTCTTACGGAAAGTCATTTCGACGACGCGTCCAACTCGGGTTGGGGTGCGCTGTTCGAGGGCAGACCGGCCTTTGGCCAGTGGTCAGACCGAGAGAAGTGTTTTCACATAAACTGTCTGGAAATGATAGCGGTCGAGAACGCGCTGAAGCGCTTCCTCCCATTCATACGGGACCAGCATGTTCTTGTCCGCTCGGACAACATGTCTGTGGTTTCCTATGTAAACCGTCAACGGGGCGTCAGATCCAGAAACCTCTGCAATCTGGCGGAACCATCCTTATTTGGTCCCAGATGCACCTGCACTCGCTGAGGGCAGCGCACGTGCCTGGCCATTTAAACGACGGCCCAGACAGACTGTCCAGGGACAACGTCCCCCCAGGGGAATGGTCCCTACACCCCCAAACTGTCCAGAAACTGTGGCGCCTATTCGGCAGAGCGGAAGTCGACCTATTTGCGTCAGAAGACAACGCTCATTGCCCGATGTTCTTTTCGAAGAACGAGGACGCGCTGGCCCAGGTATGGCCCAGCCTCCCACTGTATGCTTTCCCTCCGGTCTCTCTCTTACCGCAGGTAATCAAGAGAATCAGGGAAACGCGCCATTCGGTGCTCCTCATAGCTCCGCACTGGGAGAATCAGAATTGGTTCCCGGAACTAGCACGGCTGTCACAGACAGCTCCGTGGCCTATTCGGTGAGGCCAGATCTCCTCTCTCAGGCTCGCGGCTCGATCTGGCATCCCCATCCAGAGCGCTGGTCTCTGCACGCATGGTTAATCAACGGGTACTCGCTGCCCTGCCAGAAAGAGTGATGAACACGATCACACAGTCTAGAGCTCCTTCCACGAGAAGGCTCTACGCGTCTAAATGGTCGGTGTTCTCCAAGTGGTGCACCAACAGAGATCTGGACCCGCGGACGTGCGAGGCGGCGCATTTGCTCACTTTCCTACAAGAGCTGATGGATAAGGGGAGGTCCCCATCCACGCTCAGTTTACGTGGCGGCCGTGGCGGCATTCGCGGAATCAACGCATGGCCAGTCACTGGGAAGAAACGAGCTGGTCATCTGCTTCCTTAGGGGAGCTAGAAGGATGAACCCGCCGCGCCCCCCGTCGGTTCCTATGTGGGATCTTTCCTTGGTCCTCGAGGCCCTGAAAGCCTTCCCATTTGAGCCACTAGACTCCATGGAGTTAAAGTACCTGTCACTGAAAACCGTTTTTCTGACCGCGCTGTCATCAGTCAAACGTGTGGGGGACCTGCATGCGCTGTCAACCAGCGCGACGTGTCTGGAGTTCGGGCCGAATGACTCTAAAGTCATCCTCAAACCTAGACATGGCTATTTCCAAAAGTGATGGGCACTCCTTTTCAGAGCGCAAGTCATTTCACTGTCGGCCCTGCCAGCGTCAGACAGTGAGACAGACGTGAATCTCCTTTGCCCGGTCAGGGCGCTGAGGTTCTACACTACGCGCTCCGCCTCTTTCAGGCGTGCGGAGCAGCAGTTTGTTTCGTTTGGTGGGCGCACCGAAGGTCTCGCTGCCTCGAAACAGACTCTAAGCAGATGGATAGTGGACGCTATAGCTTCCGCTTATGCGTCAAAAGGTCTGCAATGCCCTCTGGGCATCAGGGCTCATTCCACTAGAGGCAGGGCCCTCATCGTGGCATGGTCCAGCGGGATTTCTATCCACGATATATGTGTAGCGGCGGGCTGGAGCTCCCCGCCTACCTTTGTCAGGTTCTATAACCTAGAAGTCCCCGCCCTGCAGGCTAAACTTCTGTCAGTCTAAGCGAGTTGTGCGTTCTGCCCAGATATGTCATGCTCAGACCACTCTCACGTGACTCAGCTCTCCTGGTTGAGCTTGCACTAGCAGGGATGTGCTATATGCTTATACAGACCAGTGCTCTGCTCTGTTTTCCCCTATGTGTGCTTATGTACAAGTGATGGCTGCGTAGCTGGCCACCTTATTTTCCACTTATTGGGTTCCCCGAGAAACCTCGGCGACTCATGGGTGGTTGCTTGGCGCGCACGGCGTTGACAAAAAGTTCCCGTAGCGTAAGCTAAACTTACGCAATACGAGAGAACCTCTCGTAAGAGAACGTACTCGGTTACTAACGTAACCTCGGTTCTCTCTAGAGAGGGAACGAGTATTGCGTGACCGGCCGTGCTCGCGCCTCGAGCGACTTCGCTTCAGTCGACGAAAACCAGGGAATTTCAGCCTACAGCCCCTACTTATGCGTTTAGCCACGCCCATTCTGGCGGGCTATGACGCTATGAAGGCGCGAGCGCCCTTCATTGGGCGTGACGTCACGCGGGGCTCACTGGTAGGCTGCAGCAGATGCCCGCAGGGCAGCCAATGAGCACGCAAGACTGCCTGCTCTAGGTCTGCTAGCTGCTGCACTGCGTTGACAATGAATACAAAATTAGGATAATTTTTGGCTTCAATATCTCGAGAAGATGAATCTTTCCCGTAGCGTAAGCTAAACTTACGCAATACTCGTTCCCTCTCTAGAGAGAACCGAGGTTACGTTAGTAACCGAGTACGTTTTCAAACAATGTTTATGGTCTAATTGAGTGGTCTAATTTCATTCTTGCTTGTAGAATTGTCCCACAGCTATATCATTTTCTGTAAACCATTCCATGTCCTTTGTCTGTGCAAACTACTAATATGAGTGGGACACTGGAATTTAAACATGTGCAGGCGAAGGCAAGACAAGACAGTGTGGCAGTATAAAGGTTACTGCCATGTTTAGTTGTTGACTAGGAGATCTGGAATGCCACTGTCTTAATGAATTCTCCAGAGAGCCTGACTCAGAGGCAGCAGGTTGAGTCCGTGCTGGGAGAAAGACTGAAATTAGTTATTTCTCCAAATAACCTGATGAAAGCTTGCCTCTGACTGCCTGACTTGTCACTAGCTTCTCAAGACAATAAACCAATTAGATAAAGCTGCATTCTGGGCCAGATCTTCCCTGGGTGTTAGGGAGAGTGAAGAAAGAAAGAGAGGAAAGGTAGAAATGAGAGTTGCATTTCACTTAGATGTTATTTAGCGGATTTTAAAAACATTGACACATAATTCAAAATGGTCTCTGCCATTCGCTCTGTTTACAAAGAAGTTATCTATATCCAGTGTTCTTATTTTTTTCCCATTTAATACACTAATTTTCATTCTGAATAATAAAATAAGTAGCCTAAAAACATATGATATTATTAGAAGAAAATTGAACAGGAGAGTGATGAGAGTTAGATAAGAAGTGATATTGTTCATTAAATCAGGCAACCAGATCAACTGGATTTTTAATTTCAATAACAGAAAAAAAGGTTTTGCCACACAAGTTCTTGTCACATTAAAGATTAAAGCGCTATGATATTTTGCTGACGATTTAAAATAAGCATGATTTACACAATTAACAACTCAAGGTCATCATCGTCAAAGCGACGGATGATTATCTGTATAGCAGCCTCTGATTCCACTATTTGCTATTTTGATCAATCTCTCCTTCTATATTTATTGAATGTAGCATTCTTCTGTTGAAAAGGCCTCAAATATGAAAGGAATGTAATTTCATCTGCGTGTATAGGAACACACTTCAATTAGCTCCAGTCCTATAAATCGCTCCTCCGCTCTTTTTGTGTGTCTGCACGCTAAAGCATCAGAGAAACGGCAGCCAAATGTCATTTTTTAAATGTTACGTGACATTTCTAACCCAATCTTGGCACTCATCAGGAAGGAGGTAGCATCATGTTTAATTCCATTTAACTTATGGCTGCATGAGACGCTCAAATAATTGCATATATTTGTCTCTTGATGGGAGTGTACCATAAGTAATCAAGCATATTTATTCACCTCGCTTACCCTTGGGACAAGAGGAGAACAAAGGTGAGGGGCCCAGTTGAAATAGAAGCCCTGAACCCAATCTACACAGGTCCGAGGAACCACGGCATTAGCCTGGCCTTTCCAACCCCCAATATTAATGACACCGAGGCAGTTTACATATTAATGAATCAATGTAGATTTTAATATGCTGGGCAGTAAATCAAGCGGACTGTGAATGCTTTTATCTTGCTTGTATTACACTTTGAAATATGGTACTGATGAAAGAAACCTCATCTTGTGGGCAAAATCATCTTCAGTGTGAGATCTTCATTAAAAGCAAGGTTGGTTTATGGTTTAGGAAAATCCTTTTAATTCACAGACAAACAAAAACACGCCGCTGTTCCGAGTCCGGTCATATATGGCATCTTCGGAAGTTCTGCTTTTTTAATCACCCAGATTCAGTCTTGATGGGTACAATAATTAGGAAAATTCCCTTCGGCCTCCGTGCGACTCGCCCCCGGCGGAATTTGCTTTAATTAAAACAAAGAAGGGACGTCCAACAGGGGAAATAAATCAAGGTTTGTTGAACCCCTCTCTCTTTGAAGGATAGTGTAATGGTGGAAAAAGTTCTTTTAGGATTTAAAAGGTAAATTGGTCTTGAGGCAAGGCATCAGCTGCTGGGATCAAACCGTATATATTTCCTCATTACGCTGATTGAGAGATTATCCCCTGCTGTGACCAGGAGCACAGCGCCTTCGCTATCTTGGGTGGATTCTGGTTTGGTCTAGGCCTATTTTTTTATGGCACTATTACTATTGCTCACATTTAGGGTTAGAGTTCGATTGGAAAAATTCAACTTTGCCAAGTAACTTGTCCCACACTGTTTATGCTAGAGAAGGGTGATGCCTCAAATCATGTTGTTGTTGTTTTTGAGGCGAGTGCTATTCATTTGCAAAGTCAGCATTTATGCATTCCACCCTAGTAATAGCATAGCAACATGCATAAAAACACTCAAAACAACCTAGCAACTGGATTGCAACATCCTGGCTTCATTAAGGTGTGTGTTTTGCCATGAATCATGAATCATGGGGAGCAGAAGACAAGAATATGGGATATATGTTACCATTTTTTAAATGCAATATCAATTATTGCCAATGCTAATATCACCGACCGCGATACCAATAGCAATACCCATATTAAATGGAAGGTTTTTGTGTTTCCTATAAGGTTAAAATGGGTAGTAGTAACCATTTAACATTTATCTTTGAAAGTCATCATTTACCATACTTTTTTTAACATTAGTCATATATTAGCAATGATTACAGATTTGGAGTAATATTTTACCAAATTTTAATTTACAGTCATCCAACAAACCCATTAAAACAAATAAATTTTTAGCTTTACCATTATTTTAGTGTAAAATAATTTCAAATGACATTTTTACTTTTCTCTTTCTGTGTGAATGTGTGCTGTGATTGGATGCTTTTTGTGACTACTACTGTCTTTCAGCATTTTATTTTTTTATTTTACATTTTTTTATTCATTGAATTTTTTATTTTACTTGACTTATTTGAAGGTGAAGTGTCATATTTAAAGATGTAAGTATCGATAATTCAAGATGGATCCATCCATTGCTAGTGAAAATTGTCCTCCTTTTTACATTCCCTCTCCCCTTCTTCATTTCTCCCTCATCCCCTCTTCTCTAATCTCTCAGAGTCTCTGTATCTTTGCATTCCTAGACCATTGTTTATCCAAATGCTTCATTTTATGGGCTGTGTTTTATCAAGCCCTAAATAATAAACGTTATCTGCTCATATAGGTATGTAGACTGCTGTCTGAAGGCGACGTTTCGTCTGCCATTTCACAGAGCCGTTTCTCCTCCTGACCTACAGCAGCCATTTCCTACGCTGACTGCCTCCTGTAATTGAAGGTACTTGTGGTGATTTCACACAATCAGAGTCTCACATTCAATGGGATGAAAGTGATTCAAAGATGGGAGACCCATTTGAAAAGCTTCATAGGAAATCGTCAATTATCTATACAATAGGTTACTAATACCTGCCCTCCTCCTCATGCGCTAGCTATTTCCACATTATAGATTTATAGCATATTTTCAATCTATAAGAGCTGTATCTGCAATGATCTGACTGAGGCCCTCATCTTTTAAATCTTTTGTAATGAAACTATAGAAAATGTCTTTTGATGGGTTGATTCTGTGCTCATCCTGCACTCTGATAGTGTGAATGGTATAGATAACCTCTGCTTCCTTGATATATTGATAGTACACCACAATCTACCCTGAAAGAAGTTCCAAGATAGCTGGAGGGAAGAGAAAGCAGACATTACCAACAGATAGAGCTTTTAACAGTTACCAGTTTAATATGAATATTTTTGTTTTGGATTTAATAGGGTTTGTGACTTTTGGTTGCCGTATTTGCATTTAAACGTAAAGAGAAATATAAATTCTGATTATGTTACTTACCATCTTTGCAAACCTGTAAGACTGACTGACTTATGTGGAACATTTAAATATGTAGAAAATTGTCTCCGGTTTTGTTTTTATTTTGTCCTTTCAATGAAAGTCAATGGGGTCCAGTGTTGTTTTGAAACCCATTGATTTTCATTGTATGGACAAAAACTTTTGTGTTCCACAGAAGAAAGTTGAAATAATTGATGAGTTCATTATAATATGACATAATTTGGGAATTTTTTTATTAACTGAATGGTTTCTTTTACATACAGTAGCGATTGGATTAAGAACAGTTTTTGCTCAGATTTTTTCACCCCCAGTAATCTCATATGTTCCTTCACTAGATTGTCAGAGTTGATTTGCCAGGATGCCAATGTATGTAATCAAAAGTCAGATTTTGATTAAGAACCAATGCATTTTTGTCTTTTCTTGCAAAACTGAATCATCCTGGCAATGCAATAATTCTCATGACAATTTAACAATTCACAAATCTGTATGACTTTTCTTTTCCCTATTACAATCTTGTTTAGGTTGTGATTAGGTTTAGGATTTGGTTGTTTTAATATACAATTTCTTACGATATGGTACCTTCTCGTATGAATGATATTACAGTTCATATATCCATGCGATCTATATAAATCTCTTTTCTGTTTATATATCTCATGTTTCAGGAGAAACATCTGTAACAAAGTTCATACTTAAATGAAACATAACTGGGAACTCCATTAAGTCTCGTGAGCTATGAAAGAGCAACCTCTGAGCAATAAAAGTTTCCTCTGGGGAATCCATTAATTGCTTCATTTGCACACAACAACATATGAGAGGGGGGGGGGGGTTAGGAGCTTTAGGATATAATTCACGACAGAGTTATTTTGATGTATCTGCTCTGATGCTGCCTGAGCTCTGGATTCTGCCTTGGGAAGCATTGGGATCATGGGACGGAGTTTTTGAAGTATAAACCCCTTTTTGAAATCCTGTTATTGGCTGGTATTGGTTGCACACTAAAAAACAGCATCTTATTTGAACATATACATAACATACCTTAACTCACCATGCTATAAAATACGTTTTTTTCTGTTTTAATCTCATGATATCTGAATATTGTTTTTGGTGAAAAGTCTCTTTTTTCATATGAAGGGTCTACTGGGAAATTAAGTGTTATAATGAAAAGCCCTCTTCTTGGATAATATTAGCACAGCGTAACACACTTTAAATTATTCACATCAAAAACTCATTGTTTGTTACTTGACAGGGGTGGAGAGGGATGACGGGAGAGTGATGAATTATACATCAGGCACAAAGTGTCTTTGAATGAATCATTGAAATGGGCTGTTTAAAATGTAACTGTGTACTTTGTTGCAGTGTGTCCTGTTTGTTGTGAGGTGACGGAGTCTTTGTGTCACCTCGTTCTGATGTGATGTTATTCGCAGCTAAGTAGGCGACCTCGCACGTAAAATAATATCATCACACCTCTGAATCCAGAAAAGAGAAGGTAGAAACAGGAAAATGAATGTGGAATCACTCAGAGACACAAACAACTCGCCGTGTGTTAGTTACATCATTGATTTAACAGAGGCTTACATCATTTCTGGTACATTATCATCATGTACCAAAACAAGTTTCATGTGGATAAAATCATTTGTGTTATGCAGTTTTGCTCTTTGTTAACTACACAAGCATATTAATAAATGAATATGCTTGTGCATTTTTATTAAAGGGGCACTTAGGCATTAAAACAATCTAATCAAAAAACAATCAAATCAAGAACCATACAGTTAGCATTTTTAGTTAGAGTTTGGGAGTCAGTTTAAACAATAGAATTCTTTCTACCACCTTTTGATATATACATTTGTATGTTGAAACTCTTTAATATTTTATGCAATATTGAGTCATTTATGATGAGCATATAAAAATGTACTGCAAATTACGGATGACTCTGCTTCGTTTTGATGGTGAGTTCTTATTGTGGAGTGGCAGGAAGTGATGAAACGCCCCATGGCCTTGCTGATCGCATTTCCTGCTCTGCAGGCCCGCGGCACTAATGTGGAAGATTTAAGCATGAGGCGTAAACAGAGGTACAACAAGAATACCAAATGAATGTTCCATTAGATCAGCGTAAAATATGCATCACGCTTAAAACTTTATAAAGCAGAATGGTAATTACTGCTCACGCTGTGTGGTAGGGCAGTTCCACACAAAGTCTGTTAATTAATTCATTTTGTTAAGTTGTTTTATGTTAATCCCTGATTGTGAAATTACCACCAAGTGTATCACTTTAACTAAATGGAAAAAATGAAAAATGCATTAAAAAACACAAGCGGTTACTGCAGGGTGATTAAGTTTAGGGCCAATGATTCACTAAATATTTAACAGCTTTGCCTGGTACAAAGTATATCATGAATTATAGATTAGGAGAATTAGAATATCTTGATGTAGAACACTGTTTAAAGAATTAACCTGCAATAGGGAGGAGCAATTACCATTGTAATAAATGATTTTGCGAGCGAAGAAGGAGACACCATTCTTTTTTTTTAATTAATTTCTCCATATTATCACAAAGGAAGAGATTCTCTCCCCTCATTACTCTCTGCCACTTTTGGGGTCCTTTGTTCCTGATAAATGGGAGTCCATTTGTGGAGAAGCTTGTCGGTACGCAACCCTTTCCTCCTCACATAGCAAATGCTTAGTAACTCTAAAATGCTTTATTTTAAACTTATAGTCATATCAAAACCATAATTTATAAAAATACATCATTAATGACTACCAGCCTTGCAGTGTGCATATGCTATTTTTCGCTATGGCCTCCCTTTGGGGTCCGTAATGGGGGCTGTATTTAAATGAAGGTCATTCCCCTGTGGCGAGGAAGAAATAGGGGGAGCTTCTTAAACAAACGGTCTGTCCAGAAGACCCTTGCTCAGAAGATAACGGTCTGGCCCGGCTTGGGATGTGAATGGAGTTAGCTAATTGGCTTTCCATAGATGCAGGTTTGAGTCTGACCCAGACGGCTCTTTTGTAACAGACCCCGCCCCTCTCTCGCTCACCTATGCACCCTCCCCCCTGCTCGAGTGCTGCACCACTGCTATACACCACCAGCTATATCTGACCTGAGTCCTCCATCTGGGCCTGTTTAAATGGAGATGGTGTTTAACTAGAAAGTGTTGTTTCAGACAGGCCACAATAAGAGTGATGAGGAGCGAGTGGCCTATGTCATCTGAAAGGAGACCGAAGACCTGTCTAAATTCAAATGTATTTAGATACAAATTTACCATGCTAAATAGGTGGTGAATGTAGAAAATGAAGATCACATGGTAAGATAAGGGAGGGGAAATGTTTTCTTAAACGTATTCATCTGATATTTAAAGGGGTTCTTCACCTTTGGTAAAATTGTCTTTCAATAAAACATGGCTGCCTATACATTAGAAAGAAGTTTTTTGAAATCGGTGCTACCTGACTATAGAAAACTGAGATAAAAGGCTGTTTTTGTCTTTCCTTTTGCCAAATAGGTAGGATTAACTTTAACACCCATAATGCACTGTGCATGTCGCAGTCCGAGGGCACTCCCACCAGTCTGCTATGGGTATGCTTACCAGAGTCAAATACCAGCTTACTTATGTAGGAAATACTTCTTAGCAAACTTTTAGTCATAATGGTGTCGACTTGTATTGTTCCCAGGTGCAAGAATTCAAAGAGTAAAGTTAGTTGGGAGTGAGGCTGCAAAGAATTGTAAATAAGCAACAGAAAATAGTATGAACCTTTGTGTTTGTAGTCAGTAGTTCAAACTGGATGACAATGAACAAACACTGTTTTTGGGCAAACGGAAGGGGAAAAGCTGAATCAAAAACCTGTTGCATACAGGTAAGAAGGCTGTTGCTAAATTGTTCCATTTTTACTACAATATTGTTTAAAGAGTAGACAAAGTATGATACAATTTTCAGTGATAAACCTACTCTTACAATAACTGTTCTGTTAATAACCCTCTTTCGATCCGACTGTCCGTGGACGTCACGAAAGCCATGGAGCTGTCAAAAGTTTTGCTGACAGAGAAATGTGAATTTCTTATCCAGGTAACACAGAAGTCAAGTCAAGTTTTATTTATAGAGCACAAATTTAACACAACCGTAGTTGATCCAAAGTGCTTTACAATACAATAAATAATAAAGAGGAAAAGAGTAGAGAAACCCCCCCAGAAATTAACATACAAATCAAGTATCAAAATCATTTTGAAGAACCAGCTAATTAAAAATACATACACGGCATCACTTGAACGCTAGAGTAAAGAGAAAGCTCCATCAGCTTTTAATTTACAGCGAGAACAAGGGACCGAGTAAACATTGTTAATTTACATATATTGTTATTGTTGTTACAACATTGTAACAATAAAAAGTGGTTGAAAATCAGTAAAGTTGCACTTTAAGTGTAAGATGTCTCAGTCTAATGGTTTGTTTAGCATAACTGAGGAAATTTGCAATTGCACTTGCTAATGATTTTCATTGTATGGAAAAGAGCTGCTTTGGTGGTTTGAGAACTTTTTGTGTTCTATGGCAAAAAAAAAAAATATGTAAGCGAATTATAGCTCAATTTTGTATTTAAGGAAGTAAAAGTTCAAGTTCAAATGAATTCATGTGAGTTATTTAACTAGAAAAGCAAAGTTTGTCAAGACAAACTGAAAGTTTGCTTGACAAAGCCTTATTTGAAAATTTTAAGTTTGAGGCTTGACAGACAGGCATATAGAACACACACACACACACACACACACACACACACACACACACACACACACACACACACACACACACACACACACACACACACACACACACACACACACACGCGCGGATGGATAGGTATAGGATTCATATATTTCATGTTCATCAGTTTATTTCATCTGTATTTCAACAATTCATCTACTGACTTTTGCTAAGCAAGTCTGACATGAATGGCAGTTTTTGCTGTTGCAGCGACAACTAACAACTCTTTTGTTTGCTAAATTAGTCATCAGCCCTTTATCATGCTACTTTTAGTCTGTTCTACTCGTTTTAAAGGCACAGGTTTTACCATCCGCCTCTATGACATAAAAACCCAGTAAGATCACTGATATCAAACATCCTTCCAATTGTTTTGATTTCCCTAGAGAATATTGAGGTGTACAGACACAGAACACCCAATAAATAAAACATCAACATCACATAAAAAGGAAACAAAATAGCATGAAAACCTTTCAAATATGACACGAGACAAAGTCAAGATTTGGATAAAGCTTATTCAAAATTTGTGGTGTTTGCTGATCTCGGTGTCAAGCACAGAGCTATTTTTTTTGTAGTTTAATTATAAAACTGTCAAAAAACGTGTCCCATTGTGTCTCTGGCATACATATCTGGGCCAAGTTCCATTATCTTCCATAGGTCATTATGATAGCACTCGAGTATTAGCAGGTAAGCACCTTAACGTAGTGTAAAGAGAAACATGACCAGTCCAGGCCTTCACCTGACACATAACTGAACGTCAGAGCAAATCCAGCAGTTCATTTGTAGATCCTTTAAAGATTCATGAGTTAGCAAATATGCATTCAGGGCTGTCATTCAAAAGGCTAATGCATTGTGGGAAATTACATTAATGTTAAAAACAGTTTTTGCTGCTTCATTTTTTTTTGTGGAAACCCTTTTTTCAAGAATCTTTGGTGAAAAAAAGTTAAAGTACAGCATTTATTTTAAATGGAAATATTTTCTAACATTATAAATACTTTTACTGTCACTTGTGATCAATTGAATGTGTCCTTGCTGTAATTTCTTAATTTTACTCACCCTAAACTTATGAATGGTAGTACAGCACAGTTTCCACAAAATATATTACACAGCACAAACTGTTCTCTTACGAGAGTATCTCTCGTACTGCGTAATATCTTACGCTATGGGGAAACACTCTTTCCTCGAGATATTGAAGCCAAAAATTATCCTTAATTTTTTTAATCATGCAAAACGCTTTTGCAGCAGCAAGCAGACAAGGGCGAAACAGCTCGCGCGCCCATTGGCTGCCTCGCTGGAAAAGCTGCAGCCTATCGAGTGAAGGCACTGCGTGACGTAATGACGAATGAAGACGCTTCGCGCTCATTTCGTCATGTCCCGCCAGTATAGGCGTGGTCTCGCCCTATAAATACCCCTCGATAGCTGTATTTCTCTGATTTTTTCATTCTTCACGCGAAGCTCACGCATCGCGGGATCCAGAGTGAGAAGCCGCGCCGTTGACTTGTAGCCTTCTCAGCGGGACGTGCCATCTACTGAAGTCGCTGGCCCAGCCGCCTTCAACTGCCGTACCTGCTGCGCTTTCCGGCGTACTATATCCTTTACTCTGTCACTGTGTGTGTGTGTGTTTGCTTACGTGACGCAACACCCATTATATGTTCTAAAAGAGCTGCGTCTTTTTAAAGATGCCTTTCTGTGGCTCGTGCCGCTCTCAACTCAGCGATGAGGACCGTCACGTCATCTGTGTGTCCTGCCTGGGTCATGAGCACGCGGCTATCGCGCTCGCGGATGGTGGATGCCCGCACTGCGAACTTCTGCCTATGGCGACTCTGCGGACTCGCCTGGCGTCGTTCTCTGAACCCGCGTCCCAGCCTTCTGTGCCGCGCCGTAAGAAGCGTCGCGCCCAGCGCGCTCCCGAGCCTTCTCCAGCCCGCCAAAGCTCGCCGGTTCGCCCGCCTGCTTCGCCGGCTTCACCTGAGTCGCTCCCGGACGGACAGCGCCCGCCGTCTGCCGCCGCTTCCGCTCCCGAGCTGGACGAGCCTGCCGAGGTATGCTCTCTTGTGGCTTCCGATAGCGAGGATTGGGCGAGCTCTGTGGACCTCCCCCCCGCTGACGTGTCTAGCCAACCCTCTGGGAGGAGACCCGGCATTGAGGCTGAGCTGATGCGTCTGCTCACCCAGGCCGTAGAAAGCATCGGCCTCGAGTGGGAGGCGCCCGCCTTGCCGCCGCGCAACAGACTCGACGGGCGCTTTCTCAAGAAAGACGAAGCCCCGTCTAAGTCTAGGGCCGCCCCCTTCCTCCCTGAGCTCCACGACGAAGTCGCCAAGTCATGGACCGCCCCGTTCTCCGCCAGACTGCGCACTTCCACTTCTGCGGCCTTTTCTTCTGTCACCGGCGCGGGAGATAAAGGATATCTCTCCATTCCTCCTGTCGAGGCGGCGGTCGCGTCGCATCTCTGCCCGCCCTCTGCGGGACGGCGCGCGCAGACGACGCTCCCCTCTAAAGCCTGCCGGGTGACTTCATCGCTGCACGGGCGTGCTTACACAGCCGCTGGACAGGCGGTCTCAGCGCTGCATACGATGGCGATCTTGCAGATCTACCAGGCCGACCTTCTCCTTAAACTGGACGAGGAAGGCCCGGGTGCGATCATTGTGGCGGATTTACGAGGCGCTACGGACCTTGCTCTACGCGCCGCTAAAGCCGCTGCTCAGGCCATGGGGCGGAATATGGCCTCTCTCGCCGTTGCTGAGAGACATCTGTGGTTGACGCTGTCTGAGATGACGGAAGCTGAGCGCTCTGTATTCCTCGACGCGCCCATTTCCCCTGCGGGCCTCTTCGGATCTGCCGTCAAGGATTTCGCGGACAGATTCTCGGAGGAGCAGAAGACTTCGCAGGCCATGAAGCACTTCCTTCCGAAGCGCTCGAGCTCCGCTGCAGGTCGCTCTAAGCAGCCGTCTGCTCGCAGCTCGCAGCCCCGGCCTGCATCGCCCGCAGCCGCCGCTACACAGCGCCGCCAGGCCCGGGATCAGAGACCGCGCTCTCGCTCTGCTGGACGCCGCCCCGCTCAGCGCGGGCCTCGGCCGAAGATTGAGCTCAAGCCCGAGGCCTCGAAGCTTTCCTAGCCACTCTAAGAAAGCGACGGTGTTCGGATCCCGCTGCGGCCGGCTCCCCACCGAAAAGATTCGCTCGTTCAGTTCCTTGCGATGTGACTGGGCCAGTGTATTTAGCAGTGAAGCAGCCGGTGTCTCAGCCCGCTTGCCTGCACAAAAAAGCCGTTTTCATGGCTACCCAGATAAATCCAATAAAGAGTGTATTTTCTGGTATGCCGGCCACGGCCGATGGTGTTATGAGTGTTGTAAGAATGCTCACGCCCCAGTGCCCATTCCCACACCCAGACACAGCCCGCCACGGTGCGAGGCGAGCACACATAAATCTGACTCAGGTCGATTGTGCAAACAATGTAGCGATTGCGCCCATACAATGCCCGCTCACGCTGCATGCCCCGTGTCCCTTGGTTTCTGTAAAAACGAAACCAACACACAATCTATCGGCTCCGGCCGAAAGCGTGCACAGTGCTGTAGATGTGCCCGTAGGTTTGCGCCCACATCCTCCCGCAAGCACGCCGAATCCCACGGGATTCGCCCCGCTCACTCTCGCTGTGCGTCCCGCCATAGAGATTATGAGCGCGGCCAGACTGCCCGCTGTGCCCAGCGCGCCCCCCGCCTCGAACGCTGTAAACACGGCGTCGTGTTCACAGGGTACCGGGGCTCTCGAGCCGTTGCCAGGTCACGGCCAGAGCCCGGTATGCATCCTACCCCTAGCTGCTCGCGCAGAAGCGTGGTCGAAGCTACCCGGGGTATCAGACTGGGTGCTGAACACTATAAAGAGAGGCTACTCGCTACAATTCGCACGACGTCCACGCCGTTGTACGGCGCCCGTCGAGACTTCGGTGAAAAACGAAGTATCTCATCTACTTCGAGCCGAGATAGCGAAACTACTGAGCAAAGGGGCCATAGAGCCCCTTTCTCAGGCTCAGAGCGAAGGGGGCTTATACAGCAGATATTTTCTGGTACCGAAAAAAGATGGGGGCTTCAGACCCATTCTAGATCTGAGACAGCTGAACAAAGCGCTTGTGAAGCGCCAGTTCAGGATGCTTACGACCAGGAAAATCCTCGCGCAAGTGCGCCAAGGGGACTGGTTTATGTCGATAGATCTGAAAGACGCGTATTTCCAAATACAAATAGCGTCCCATCACAGGCGATTCTTGAGATTCGCGTTCGAGGGCCAGGCTTATCAATACACAGTCCTGCCGTTCGGCCTGTCTTTGGCACCCCGTACATTTTACGAAGTGCATGGACGCGGCTCTCGCGCCCCTGAGACTTCAGGGCATGCGAGTTATGAACTACTTGGACGATTGGCTGATTCTAGCTCGATCACGGTCAGAGCTCATAGAACACAGGGCCACAATGCTCGAGCATCTCGAGACACTGGGCCTGACGGTCAACTGGGAAAAGAGCCTGCTGTGTCCCAGCCAGAGAATTTCTTTCCTGGGAACAGTGTTAGACTCGCTTTCCATGACGGCACGCCTGTCACCGGAGCGCGTACTAAGTATTCAGCGCGTCGCGGAATCCTTCCGCCACGGCTCCATAGTCCCGCTCAGACGGTTTCAGAAATTGCTGGGCCTGATGGCCTCAGCATCCCATGCACTCCAGCTGGGCCTGCTTCGCATGCGCCCACTGCAGTGGTGGCTGAAAGCACGGGTCCCGCCCCGGGCATGGTCCACGGGCCGGTGTCGCCTCAGGGTCGACCAAAGGTGCGTTTCGGCTCTGGAACCCTGGAAAGTAACCAGCTGGTATCAGTCTGGTGTGAGTCTGGGGACCGCCTCAAGGGTGAAAGTGGTGTCTACGGACGCCTCCACCACGGGGTGGGGAGCGCTGCTCGAGGGCAGACCGTTGGCTGGCCTATGGTCAGAGCGGGAGAAGCTCCTTCACATAAACTGCTTGGAATTGATAGCAGTCGACAAAGCGCTGCGGCGCTTCTGTCCCCTGGTGAGGGGCCACCACGTCTTGGTCCGGTCGGACAACAAGTCAGTGGTGGCGTACATAAATCGCCAGGGCGGCCTCAGGTCCGCACGCCTTTGCAGGCTGACGGAACCCCTCTTGGTCTGGGCCCAGCGCAACCTCCTTTCTTTGAAAGCGGCGCACGTGCCTGGGCACCTGAATACGGGTCCAGACATGCTGTCCAGAGACAACGTCCTGACAGGAGAATGGTCGCTGCACCCGCAGACGGTCCAGCTACTGTGGGAAACGTTTGGCAGAGCGCAGGTGGACCTGTTCGCGTCCCGCGAGAACGCTCACTGCCCAGTATTCTTCTCAAAGCGCAGGGACGCGCTGGCCCATACTTGGCCCAGCGGTCCCCTGTACGCTTTTCCCCCGGTCTCGCTCCTGCCACAGGTGTTGGAGCGGATCAGGGAAAATGGATGCCCAGTGCTGCTTGTGGCTCCGCTCTGGACGAACCAGGCTTGGTTTCCGGTCCTGATGCGGATGACCAGCACTGCCCCGTGGCCTGTACCGTTGAGGAGAGATCTCCTCTCTCAGGCAGAGGGCTCGATTTGGCATCCTCACCCGGAACTGTGGTCCCTGCACGCATGGGCCATCAACGGGTACCCGCTAGCCTCCCAGAAGGAGTGCTAAACACGATCGCACAGGCTGGAGCTCCGTCTACCAGACGGCTCTATGCCTCGAAATGGTCGGTGTTCTCTACTTGGTGTCGAGCCCGTGGCTTTTCACCCGTGGACTGCGGGGTTGAGGAAGTGCTTGCCTTCCTTCAGGAGCTGATGGATAAGGGAAGAACCCCATCCACGCTCAAAGTGTACGTGGCGGCCATAGCAACGTTTGCTAAACCGGTGTCTGGCCAGTCACTGGGGAAAAACGACTTAGTCGTGCGTTTCCTACGAGGGGCTCGGAGATTAAATCCTCCCAGGCCCCCTTCAGTCCCGGCTTGGGACCTTTCCACGGTCTTGGAGGCCATGAAAGGCGCCCCGTTCGAGCCGATCCAGCTGTCGGATATGAGGCACCTGTCCCTTAAGACGGTGTTTCTATTGGCTCTCGCTTCAGTGAAGCGTGTAGGGGACTTGCAGGCGCTTTCTGTAAGCGCGTCATGTCTGGAGTTTGGGCCTAACGACTCAAAGGTCGTACTCAAACCGAGGCACGGCTACGTGCCGAAATCCCTCAATACACCGTTTAGGGCCCAGGTGATTTTCCTGTCAGCCCTTCCGGTTCTCGATGAGGAGAGGGACGCGAGTCTCCTTTGCCCTGTCAGGGCGTTAAGGGCTTATGTGTCCCGCTCGGCTGGGTTCAGGCAGACCGAGCAGCTTTTCGTTTTGTTTGGCGGCCGTTCTAAGGGACTCGCCGCCTCAAAACAGAGCCTATCCAGATGGATAGTGGATGCCATAGCGCTGGCTTACACTTCCAAGGGCCTACGGTGCCCATTGGGTGTCAAAGCGCACTCCACAAGAGGCGTGGCCTCGTCGTGGGCATGGTATAGCGGGGTCTCCCTGCAGGATATCTGTACGGCTGCGGGCTGGGCCTCGCCGTCGACATTTATCAAGTACTATAACCTGGAGGTGCCCGCCCTACAAGCTAAGCTTTTGGCGGTCTGAACTTCGGGCTTATTGGCCGCCAATGCGGCTATGTTGCCCTTACGGGTCAGTGTCCCTACGGGACTTTATAAAGGAGTGATGCTTTTAGCCTCTCCTCCTCTACTCTATGTGAGTTATGGTGATTATGCACTAGATGTGCCCCGGGCTTTGCCCCGGGACTCTGGTGTTGGATCCCTGTCCGCACGGCGTTTTGTATGGGGTCCCCATAGCGTAAGATATTACGCAGTACGAGAGATACTCTCGTAAGAGAACGTACTCGGTTACTAACGTAACCTCGGTTCTCTCTAGAGAGGGAACGAGTACTGCGTATCTTGCCGTGCTTGAACTATGCTCTGGTTCGCTTCGGTGTACAAAATCAGAGAAATACAGCTATCGAGGGGTATTTATAGGGCGAGACCACGCCTATACTGGCGGGACATGACGAAATGAGCGCGAAGCGTCTTCATTCGTCATTACGTCACGCAGTGCCTTCACTCGATAGGCTGCAGCTTTTCCAGCGAGGCAGCCAATGGGCGCGCGAGCTGTTTCGCCCTTGTCTGCTTGCTGCTGCAAAAGCGTTTTGCATGATTAAAAAAATTAAGGATAATTTTTGGCTTCAATATCTCGAGGAAAGAGTGTTTCCCCATAGCGTAAGATATTACGCAGTACTCGTTCCCTCTCTAGAGAGAACCGAGGTTACGTTAGTAACCGAGTACGTTTTCAACATTGATAATAATAAGAAATGTGTCTTTAGCACCAAATCAGCATATTTGAATGATTTCTCATTGTGCCGCTCTCTCACGGCCCTCGACCTCATCCTGCTCGCCACAGTGGGCACTAGACACTTCTTTATAAAACACACAAAAAAACTTAATTGTTGAACACTTAGAGTACCAGTAGTGTACACGCACACTCACACATTGAGTTTTTTAGTGACTTTCCATAGATATTATCCTTTTTATACTGTTCAAACTGTATATTCTATCCCTATCCCTAATCCTAAACCTACCCATCACAGAAAACTTTCTGCTTTTTTACTTTCTATCTACAATCTACAAGCTGTGGATCAAAAAATGTCCCCACAAGTTCAAAAACTTCTTGTATTACTGATGTTTTGCCCCCATAACGTAGGGAATACCTGAAAACACAGACACAGGTGTATATTTTAGTCATTATACATTGCCTTTATTATTTTTCAATGGAATTTATATTTTAGTAGTGAATGTGAGATGTCATTTTGATTAGCGGATATTTCAGAAGAATATTTGTGCATGTTGACTGTGCCTTCATGGTCTTGTGACATAATCAGATTCCATTTTATTTTATTGATGATTTCTCTATACTTTATTTGATTAGACTTAAAATAAAAACATTATTTGCAGGAGCATAGATGCAAATGACAGAGATGTTAGATCCTTTAGATGTGAGCTGTGAGCCTGGTAAGCTTTCGCAGTCTCATCCAACTGACCACCCTCCATGCTTTGTTTCTGTTTGACCTTTGGTCAAATGCCGTGCTAAACCCCGCCAACCTTTTATGTGAAATGTGTAGCGTATATCATCACGTTCCCGGAAAACTGATTCCTTCCATCGGAAGTCCCCTGAAGGCTTATTAAACCCATGAAGAAAGGAAATAAATAAATTCTCAATGTGTTTCTTAGTTGAATGATAATGTTGTGTGAATGATATATTTCTTGAAAGGAAAAAAAAGAGAAGGATACTTGAATATCATTATAGTTCAATGTGGAATCCTTTGACACCAATGAACATCTCCAGCTAAGGCAATCTCAGAGGCCACACCAGCGGGATGGAAAACACTGCCGTTTGATGTTTTCAATCATTCTCCAGCCTTTGTGTCTCTCAGCCAGTCCCTGCAGGTTGACTCTCTCTGAATAACATGTTTTTCACTTTTTGAAAAAAACTTCATTTGAAAGGAAAGCCTACTGTTGAGTCTCTGCATGTTTACTTTCATTAGCTTTGGTCCTCTCTCCCTACAGAGAGTCACATGGTCCTACCTCTGTTGCCAAAGGGGCGGAGAGTAGGAGAAGCCAAACGGTACCCTTTAACTGCGGTAAAGCCCGGGCGGCCGGGACCGTGTGATGTTCTGCCGCCTTGCGCCACACGGTTGCGTTTGGAAACGACGACCAGCTGGCCGCCGGGGTCATCCGTGTTGCCTAGCAGGCAGATCCTTGCCTACAGCCAAAGAACAGGCTCTCGTTTATGAGCTAACGGCTAATCCTGGCACCCCCTGTAAATACACCGTGGAGTGCTAAACTAGGGACTGAGAGGGAACACATGGGACGAGGCTAATAAAAAGGCAAAACAGAACAAGGGTAGCTGATATTCCTCTAACCTTCGACCTTCAGGGTGTCCCGTAGAGTATGATTGATGCCGTCATATCCGAATAAATGCTGCCTGACGGTTTTGGGGCGATTACCCTGTTTTTTTAGATGGCGGAAAAACGTATTACGTGTCTGAAGCTTTCACATCCAGATAGCATTAGAAATATAATGATGATTTGTGTGCAGCGCTGCAAAAAGAAGCCCACTTATTGTACGTAAGTGTTATAATTGGAACTTTATTGCATTACCGGGGCTGCAGAGTGTAACTTCCTGCTATTTGTCTAATGCATCCTTAAGAATAGTAATCTAATAAAAATCATTAGTTTTTCCAGGGCTTTTAGACATGATTTAAAGGAAAGTCATTTGCAAAATGTGTCTAGCGTGAATTAATACCTTACCTTGTACGAAAAAAAAAAAGGTGCATGAAAAAAAAATAACGCTATCGAACAATGCAATTTCATAACAAAAGACGTACATGCTTTCAAGATTTCCACAAGCTTGGATCATCTTTGATAAGTGGCTCCTCTCAAACGCAAATGTGGTTTTGTTCAGCTATGCTGTTTTTCCTAATACTCAAAGCTTCTTTATTAGATTTATCATCGAGCCTCTATTCTTCACACGCTTTGACGCATTCGACATGTGACCTCAGATGGATTCATAAGGTTCATCCGCTGGTAGCTGAAATGTAAATGCTCGGCTTTCTTTTTCTTTTCACCCAGAGAGCCCCAGCGGCCGGCTGATCCTCCAGTTCTGACATGGTGGAGGAATGCCTGATTGTGGTGTGATCTGATGGCCGGTGGCTTGTGTGTGTGAAAGGGTCTCAGCCTCAGAAACACACCCCCCTCAGCCTGTCCTCTCTCTCCCGGGGAAAGAATAGAGCGTCTTGCGCTTACCATCCCTATGAAGAAATGAATAAAATAGAAATGAGACATTCAAGTGACAGCCCCAGCTTTAAATGATGCTTGCAAAAGCCATGAATTGTCAGTGGGTCTCTGCTTTGTTGATGAAATGAAAAATGTATCGTCGGGGAGAAAGGATCGTTTTTTTTTCTTTTCTGAGAATAATACGCTGTGATGAGTGCCCATCTTGAATTTTGGGAATATGCAGCATGCCACATTCAGGGGTTCTGGTGGGGCTGGTCAATATAATATAATTCAGGTAATGCCTGTTAATTCTTATAAATCTTGTGTTGCGGGTGTTTGGCCTCACCTGCCAGGGTTGACCAATGGCTGCCCTCTGATCTACCTCTGTCAAGCTCAGTAATTGAGTGCTTCCTTAATTTATGAGGCAGCTTCCTCCATTAACAACAAAATCTTGGGAATTAAAGAAGAAACAGACCTTCGCATGCCCGTGCTGCTCTAAGGATAAGGAACAAACCGTGATAAACGGCCGAGCGCATCTGCAGCCTTGACTTTGAAAAATACTGTCTCTGAATTTCAGGTCAGACTCTGACAACAATTAGGAGGAGAAGAATAAATAGACAATGACCCTATTTTCTGCTGTATTTCCCTCTGCCGTAAGATGCAGGCGAACATGATCTGCCATTGACAGGATGTGCATATGCAAGGGAAAGCAGTCAGGGTCGCTTGTTGAGTGATCATATCATTAAACTGCTAATTTTGCAATACGAGGCACAAGGGAGCTGTTTCTGGCATTAGCCTTGCTTCTCACAGCCTCTTCTGTACAGTAAATCTTGTGCTAAGCATACACGCCCATTCACTGCTACTAGTGGCTGTTGTTTCTTAGTATATTTTAAAGTCAACATTAGAGATGCACCGATATTAAAATTCTTACCCGATACCGATAGCCGATTATTCAGAGTGAAATCAGCCGATACCAATAGTTTGGTTTTTCTTATGGAAGAAAAACCTCATTAATATTGGTTGCAATTAATAACAGAGGTATTATAACTGCTATTTATTTTCAGATATAATAATAAAAATAATAAAAATGGAATGTTTGTATAAAATGTACACATTTAAGGTGGTTTTCATAAACACTTGTCTTCATGGCAAATTTATTCAAACATACATATATAATTGTTAACAGTAAATAAGCTTTTTTTTTTAAACTTGAACTGAGGCTCTATAGCGATCTGTCACGTCACATTTAAGAGTGTCAAAACGTCATTTATTGTTTCAATTTCGTAATAAAAGGGACAGAATTTGGAAGATGACACTTGGTTTCTTTTTAGAATTAACAAAGCACAGAGCTATTTGTGATTATTGGATGAGAGGCGCGCTACAAATAATTTTTAGTATTGGGAAAAATTGCAGACCTGGCAACCCTGGCTTGATATACGGGTGATTCATAGGGTCAGATAGAGCCTGCATTTATGTAGCTGTTTTTTAGCTGTTAATGCGCAATTGTTGCATTAACTTGCCCTAAATTCAACACGAGAGTGTGAGTTGCAGTTGGACACGTTTTTCTGCACCCTTTTAATTGACAGGATATAATCAACCCTGATCATTGGCTGTTTTTAAACAATCGGCCGATGGCCAATAGTGAAAATAATAGCTTTTTTGGCCTATATTGATTATTGGCCAATACATTGGTGTATCTCTAGTCAAACCAAAATTGACCCCATTTACTTAATTGCACACTCCTGGTGTTATTGTGAACGATTTATCACTGTGTTATTCCAAAGAACTTTATAATCTCATCAAAATAAAAGTAATAATTTGACCCTCCTCTGAAACATCTGTTCTTTAATGATGTTAACCAATAGCAAAATAGCTTCTTAGTATTTTGTTTGACATTTGGTTCTGTTAACAGTTCTCGCACATGTATCCGGAACACCGTACTACATAGTTTTCCAAATGAGCTACCACATAGCAGCAATGCAACACCACTAATCTACAACGTGAAGCAGACAGCAGCCTTCATAGTCCAATTCTACACAGAACGTGTTTGTATTCCTCTGCACTGCTTTTCCGTTATATTTCTATGTAAGCATACACTAGACAGATGTCTTTGACCGTTGCACTCTTGTCTTGCGTCTTTTGCAGCATCTCACACGAGAAGGCTCTCCAAAAAATGCAGCGCTCTAGACAAGTTAAACTTAAAAAGTATATTGAGACCTTGTGCTTTTTTTCATTCCTCTGTCCTATCTTGCAATTAAATTTTTTTATACAAATTGCATTCTATGTGAATGGCCCTTTACTCTTATAAAACGGTCCTTGTTAGTGAGTCAAAAACATGCGTGAACAGTGCAGCCCGATTCCCGAATGAAGGTCTCAAGTGAGTCGATTCACATGGCAATGTGTAGTTGACTTTAAAGGTGCAGAAAGGGATAAAAAAAAAAAAAAAAGATCGGACCAAGCACCACAACAAACTTGTAGCCAATCAGTGGTAGGGGGCGTGCCCACTCATGATTGTAGAGGAGAGAAAGTGATGCGCTGTAGTTGAGTGTGACGAAAAAAGCGCAGAGGATCTCCACAAAACCCAAATGCAAGTGGCACAGAAGACGCATTTGAAACGCGTGATGATACCAGGTGTAACGATAATACGTGTTGGCTGACCGCTTGGGATGGGTTCACCGAAAACTCTTCTTAAAGTAACACCAGGTAAAATTTAACTTTTGCTCTCGGGGTCCCCCCCTACAGTTGGGAAACAGTATTGTCCTCTACTTACTGTCGTAAACCGTCATGAATGTAGCACATGCATTTGTTGACAACCATGATAGCCGTGAACACTGTAGGAGTAGGTCACATGCAGGTGTTCTGCTAGCTTGCGTCGCGTGTGAAATGTCTTCATCCCAGGTACAGTGGCATATTTTTCAGCATGTCATATGAATATAATTTCATGGGTTTTATTTTTTTTTTCTAACGACAAATGATCGCGATGCTCACGTTTACAAGCCAGCGTCACTAGTCTAGCCTATTGGTTACCGTTTTACTGAATCTATACTTCAATGCAATGTTTGAGTGGTAGATAATAACCATATATCGTCAATATTATAATATCAAGCTATATTATTATATCAATAATGCGCGCGTTCGTATTAATGCGTAGGCTACTCTAGCACACACACGCAAGGTCTCTCGCGCTCTCCTCTCTGTCGTGCGCACGTGTAATTAATGCGTACTCTAGCACACACGCAAGGTCTCTCGCTCTCTCTCTCCCTCTCTGTCCTGCGCGTATTCAATTTAATAAGTCGGGACACTAAAATTAGAGTTGAAATACGGGACTGTCCCGGGAAAAACGGGACGTCTGGTCAGGTCACCCTAGCTAGTATGCAAGCAATATACTTACTAGTACAAAAGCATTACAGCCAAGTCCGCATCGGTCAGGCACCCCTCCTTCTCCTTCAGCTCACGCCAGCGAGAAAACGCTGGCCCAATGTTGATCCTTGTTCTGCCTTTAACGCGATCACTTTCTCTTTTTGCTTTGCTCCGATAAACCTTTGCTTTCTTGTTTTTCTGTGCTGCTTCGGCCATGACTATAACATTTGGCTCGCACGTCCGATTTTAAGGAAGTGGGGGTGGTGGTGGAAGTGACGTATATGCCGTAAAGCAGTCGAATTTTGTAGTTCTCTTTGTTCGCCGGTTACTACCCGAAACCCGAAGTTTAAAAGTACGATTAAAAACGCTACAGACCCCGTCAGGCTATGGCAGACGTGTCATTCAACCTATTGTAAGTAGATGCACCATCACAAGAGACTTGGAAATATATTATGAAGGTTAAAAAGTTACCCGGTGCTGCTTTAATACTAGGTGGAAACAGGCTTTCTTACTGGCTTAGTTTCCGGGATATTGTATATACTGTAATTTGCGGGTGTCAGGGCGTCGTAATGTGCGGGAGACTCCTGGACCTTCCAGGAGAGGTGGGATATCTGGAAACGTTAACTTGTTTAAGCAGCCATTGTTTAAGTAGATTCACATTGTACCTGATATGTAAGGTCCTGCTCCTTTTTTCTTTTTGATTTTCCCTTTTTCAATTGGAAATGCCTATTATACATGCGTAATGTGGTTGCGAATTACACGTCACATTAACTTTTTAAGGCTTTTTTCAAATTTTATAGCTTTTTGTGTGTGATTATAACACACATGCGCTCACACATAGCAGCCCATAGATAAAGCAGTACATCTTCATGGTTATAGGTTATGAGGCCTATCTCTTTTTTTTTTCTTTTTCTTTTTTTGATTAGAGCATATTGATTTGGGCATTTCTTGTGGGCTGCAACTTAATTCTCTCATTTCAGAAAATCCCTCAAATTCACTGCTTACAGCAGCCTTTTAGCAGCCACAATCCTCTGCCTGAATAAATGACATGACTATAAGCTTCCCTAGATGCCATGGTGTAAATGTATTAGCTGCACTAAGAGACCTACTCCTAGTATAATTATGTTAGGAACCAATAAGACAGCTTGGAAATCAATATGCTAAGACAGACAGAGAACAGGGCATGGGCAGTGAACTGGGGATAGATTAGGCTCGCAGGTCCCTGGCTGTGCATTGCTAGCATTTAAGCTAAGTTAGACTTATCGTCTCGTGCAAGGAAATCATCGGGGCTTTTCCCTTACAATACTCGGGGCGCTGGATTAGGTCATTCGAGCAATTATCTTTCCTCTTTTCTAATTACATGATTTTGACCATAAATCCTGCTCATTTTAATTTTACTGATTTTTAATGCATGCTCTTCAATTACTTCAATTTAAGCCGCGATTCAAGTGCCGCTTTTTTCGCCGTCTCAAAAAAAATGAGGCAAAACGCATAAATGTGATTAAAAACAGATATTTTAATCAGTCGTGTTATGATTTTTTTTTTACTGTCATATTTGGTTACGGCTGGTGAAATATGTTTAAAAGGCTCTCTGTGTAAACAGAGACAGAGCTGTAATTTATATTCAACTAGAAGTAAAATAAAAAGCAGTAGCTGAGGAAACAAAAGCTGTCCCTTTCTGGTACAGTACATCTGCTCAAACCCAATCAAGCTTTCAAAGACATGGCAGCGAACAATAGCCCCCATCATCCAGGAACAAAGTCACAGACATAAGTGGTCTGAATAAGTGTGCAATTTCTGCCCATATGACTGTCCTGACACAATTGCCCTAATTTTCTTCCTTTGAAATGACTGATAAAAGACTTAGGTAATTGCTATGGAGACAGCATTTCTTCTATCAAGCAAGGAGGGAGGGGGGGGGGGGGGGTCGCAAGTAATATTGCCTCAGGGCTTAGGGACAGAGTGTCAGTTTCTGCACAGTCTTATATTAATACTTGTGTCCTCTTCAGCCCCACTTCCCAAAGATCGTATTAAGTGATTGTGATTCGCCCTGACGCTGTATCGGAAATCACTCAATCAAGCAAGCCGCGGACATGGCGGAAAATATACAAAAACATGCCGGTCTAATTTTCCTGCGGTCACGTGACTGGACAATGGCCACTGCGGTTGCCCTAATGTGTCGCCTTCACACGGCAGATGAAGCAAATGACTTGTGAATTAAAAGGGGGTCGACTTATCCATGCGGCGTGGTCTGCGGCGCTTGTAAGGAGATGGCTCACCCTGATGCTAGTTTTTGACCTGTGTCCATTCAGCGCCTGACCTTGTCCCCTGAAATCAAACTTCATTTATCGGCCTGATCTCTGATTATCTCGATATTGCACCACGCGCTTTGGCTCGCTGGCAAGCAGACCGCTAATGGGGAGGCTGAAACCAGTGCAGAGCATCATGGGAGCATTGACATACAAACTAATTGCTGCCATGACCTCAGATTACATCTTTTTATTGAAAGCAAAACCTTCCTCTCAATTATGTGCTTTCTGTAAAAACACAAACACCCTTGTTATGAGTAATTTTTGTACGTCCTCTTTTATTCTTCGCTGGATTTAGAATTCAGTGAATAGTTTTTTGTATACAAAGGTTTAAATATGTATTTATTATACAGTATATTATATAGTGTATTATATATTGTATGTGTGTATAAACACACACACACATTTAGAATTATGATATTTTTTTGTATAAATTAATATTATTTATTATCATATATTACATAGTGTATATATATTGTATTTGTATATACATGTAAGTGCTGGGCAATGATTAATCACACCCAAAATAAAAGTTTGTGTTTACATATGTGTGTGTACTGTGTATAATTATTTTGTGTATATATAAATACACACACATGCATGTACTGTATATATTTAAGAAAAAAATATTTATAATAAAAAAAAAAAAAAATATATATATATATATATATATATATAATAAATAAATAAATAAATATATACAGTATATAGGTGCAAATATTTAAGTATGTACATGCATGTTATTTTGCGTAAATTTGCATTTTTTGCATTCATTTTGCATTCATTATTTTGTATATATAAATATGCACACATGCATCTATATATTTAAGTTTTTTTATTTATATATATATATATATATATATATAAATAATATATATGCAATTATTTCATAAATATATGGCATTTATATATACAAAATAATTATACACAGTACACTCACATGTAAACACAAACTTTTATTTTGGATGCGATTAATCGCAATTAATTGTTGCCCAGCACTAATGTATGTATATATATGTGTGTGTGTAAAAATATAAACACGCGCTATTAATATATATATATATATAAATATATATATATATATATTATATATATAGTGTATGTGTGTGTGCATGTGTGTATATTTTCCTATTTTTTTTATTACACATTTTTAGCAACCTTATGCAGAAAAAAACTGTCTTGATTTGTAGTCCATCAGTAAATTCCCAGTTACTGTGAATCAGCAAAAGACAGCATTTCACACAAGTGCAGGAAATAGGACCTCTTCTGTCCTACACAGTTTACCCCCCTCCTTGCCTCGCAGGTGTCCAGAAACCTCCCTCCTTGGCCACCTCAAACTGACAGGTCCTAAGGTGCTGACTTTAAGCACAGTCCAAGCCCAAAGCAAGTGAATAATGCACTATAATGAGTTAATCAATACGTATTATGGTTTGGTTGGTACTAAAGTGAGAACAGAACCTGGATAGCACAGGAGCAGCGAGCAGTGAAGGGTTGGGAAAAAATCAACACTGCAGTCTGATCCAGATAGCATCAACCCTCCCCCTGGGATTTCCCTATTCAAGAATCCAATTTACCATGGCTGATTGACGCGGACTGGATCCCGGGGAATCGCATGACTCTTTTAAGGCACTAATAAAAATCAAATGGATTTGTGCGCATCTTGTGCGCATCTGATTTCTAAACTTTTAGTAAACTACACTGGCCGTCCGCAATTAGCATTCACTGGCTTTGTGGATAATGTGGTTTGGTTATCGCTCAAAGAGTCGAGTGCATGTGGAAGAGTGCTTTTTTCTGATTAAACCTACATGAAGACACAGTGTTGTTCTTAAGTGCACCTTAATGCCTTGGATGCACTTTGAAAAACACCAGTCTTTCCTCTTGAGTCACAACAGCCTGGTACTAATTGCAAGGAAAGAAAAAATTACAGTATGCCTCACCAATTAGAAGAAAGAGTTTTGTTGTCTCTTGATGCATGCCATCTGATGCATATTGCACAGAAATTTGACAAGTACTTTCTCATTGTGGCATAGACCTTATGCCATTAGTCAACAGCCTGGGTACATGACATTAGGGGGGATTTTGTCACACTATATTGGGAAAGTTGTCACAATGGGAACCTGCCATTAAACAGCCTATGATATGTTTTTAAGCAAAATGTAAATCGGAAAAAACTGTGCACCTTCTCAGTTCTCTCTATTTAGGCCTACATTTAAGGTAAGGCCAGGAAAGTTTATTTATATAGCACATTTCTTTACATAAAAAAAATAAAGATGGCTATTACGTGGGCATATAAATATATATAAAATATAAATTACATATACATTTAAGATTTATGTATTTGAATTGCATATAAGATGTCCATTAATTTGGATTACCTAGTTTTAACATTAACTAATAAACTTAATGTGATGCATATTTGTCATAAAGCTAGCCATATTCTAACCATGCTCATACCTTTTAACTAATTTATGCTGATTCTAAGGATAGTTTTTATCTGCAATTCAAATACATCTTCATTTTAAGCATATTTTTTTGAGTGATGTGCCGAAAACCTATTGTTTTGGCCAACAGAATATGTAATTAACCAATAAACATGTGACCTGCCCAATATAAATGTAACGTTTATACGAATTCTCTTGTTATAAGAAAACATTTTTTTGCTCAAAACCTTTGTAGTTACTGAATTAGTCTTTGTGACAACTTGCCCATGTGACAAACAGCCCGGTGCCCCTTTAAGTTATTTAGCTGTTATTTTTGACCTGCTTAGTGCATGTGTACTGATTTAATGTCACGTCAGATGGTATTTGGATTCTATGCTAGGGCGATGTCTGCTGATTATGCCATTTGAAATTGTTTTTTGTTTATTCACTCCTGTTGTTTACCACATTGCAAAATGCGTATCTCGGATTCAAAATATAGCACATTTTACATCTGATTCATGAGATACTTGCCCTTGCGTGGACGTTAGTGCATTGTTTATTGTTTCTCGGTGTTCTGTGACAAGGAGGCGGGTAAAGATGGCATTGTGTTTTTTTTTTTTGTCTGATTTGAACCTGCTTTGAAAATAGCAGTAATCATTGTATTTATGGTGAAATGGCCCGCCATAGGGACATAAGAGAGGGAAGCACAGTCTGGGGTAGAGATGTAAAATAGGCTCCAACAAGTAATTTTATGTGCTACGTTTTAGCTTGTCATCATATTACTGGCTGCTGTAGTGGGAACGCTGGAGCTGGAAGAGTAGAATGCAGAGCCTATCATTCCGCACGCTGAGCTGGGGAGGCAATTGGGAGGGAACACAGCGGGAAGCTTTGATGTAGATTGACAGATTAATCATTTCCAGCGTCCTGTGTTCCTTCCGACCTTGACAGCACCAGAGCCTCTCAGAAAAAAGAACCCAAAAGGAAGAGAGAGAGGCAAAAGGGTACAATAAATTCAGGCATTTTTCATCCTATAATGTCCAGGAATTAAAAGCAATAGAAGTCATGATAAGCTGTTCTCAGAAAGACTCTTTCCAATTACTTGCTGGTCTTTTTTGGTGTAACTGCTTTCACTCCGTATCTGTCAGAGGAGAGACACAATTCATGTTTAATGCGATTTGATATGTTTTAAGGTGTGCAGTTTTTTTTATTGTCAATGAACATTTTAATCTTTAAAAGTAGTGGGTTTTTTTCACCGTATTAACACAGATGTTCACAGAAGAGTTCATCAAAGACTTCCATTCATTTGTAACTGAATTTAGTCCAAAATTTGCTCTTTTCCACCCTTGCCAACATTTATTTGTAATAAGTTTCTTACTGGCCTTAAAGTATATGTGTTTCTATGGCTGGCATTTTTTTCAAAGAACTGGAAGCATCATATTGGCTAATCTTTGCCTTTGTGAAATCTGTTCCAAAAATAAAAAGAGATTGTTCAACCAAACATTTTTTGGGCCCTTTCTTTGTGTGGAGAAAAATCAATCCATATTGATAATGTGCTAATGAAATCCAATCACAAGTGGTTATAGGAGATGCATTTGAGATGCACGTAATAACCAGATCTTGTAATCAGATCAACTCGTCACTGTAAAAAATTATATGATTAGTAAGTTATGACAAAATGTGTTTTTGCATCGCTTTTTAAAATAAGTTAAGCATTATTCAACTTCTTTGTTATACAAGATTCAACATTTTAGTTAAATGTAATTTGACATCCAAGTTTATTGTACTTAAATTTAAGGCAACAATAATTTTTTTTACAGACAAGAAATCGAATACTTCCCTACCATATAAAAGGCGAAAAGTCCCCGGACGACCTACTACTTCCGCCATGATTCTGAAGTGCACATTCAATGGACACTTTACCCTCCCATGAGGCCACTGGAGATGATTCATGAATGGAACTGAAGGGACGCAACTGACACTGGTAGGTCACATGACAATAAAATCATGCCTGCAGTAGTACCATCTTTCGGGCTAAGAATAGGTCTTCAACCCTGTTCCTGGGACCCCACTGTCCTGCAAAGTTTATTGCCTGTGACTTTTCAAGCGATCCTAAAGACCTTGATTAGCTGGTTCAGGTGTGTTTGATTTCAGGAGTGTTGTAGCTAAACTGCAGGACACTGGGTCCCCAGGAGCAGGGTTGAAGACCTAGGACTTTGACGGATTGCAATATCTTATTTACTCACTTGGCAAGGCTAATTTTCATGAGGCTTGATGTTGCGGGGCTAATTTCAGTGACCTCATTGCACCTTTTTTTCTCATGGCAGGGCAACCTCGGGCACCATAACCTTTGACAGGTATTCAATAGCAATCTTTGAGATAACAAGCCAGGGGGCACTACCTTACAGGCGGGTGCTGGGCAGCTCTGGGCGAGGAAGATGTCATGTTTAGTTTGTGTTTAAGTAACTGCATACTCTCCTGTTGTGATAGATGCTCTTTGGGATGTGGACACATGCCAATATTAATGGAAAGCAGATCAAGACCCTTCAATATGTTGGATATGTAAAGCTCCCGCTCAGGGCGAACTCATCAAGGTTATGGATTTTGGGTGAAGTGCGATGCTCATGTCCTCGATTGAGATTTGGTACGATTAAACGCGGCCCATGTCAGACGTGTTGAGACGGATCTTTATGCGGGCCATTGATTTGGGGAAGTCAAACAGTATTGAATCATACACAAGTCCTTGTGAGCCTTGTGAATGTTATAATAGTGCAGCGACAGTTGAAGGAGAAATAAAGCCAGAGAAAGAATAAGCGCGAGAGAGGGAGGATGAAGCATAATTGACTATTGCATTTGTCCTGGCCCCGGGTCCTCGCTCTATCATTAAGAATCAGTGCATGTTAGTGTCATTATGCAAAAAGCTGGCAGATGGTGGTGATCACTGCCTGGTGTGTTTGCCCAAACAAAGAGTCTATTAAAGCAGACTCACTCACACTCACTCACTCACTCTCTCTCACTCTCTCTCACTCTCTCTCACTCTCACTCACTCACTCACTCACTCACTCACTCACTCACTCACTCACTCACTCACTCACTCACTCACTCACTCACTCACTCACTCACTCACTCACTCACTCACTCACTCACTCACCCCACACACACACACACACACACACACACACACACACACACACACACACACACACACACACACACACACACACACACACACACACACACACACACACACACACACACACACACAGCTGCCAGCAACAGCCATCACCCACTACTTCCTAGATGTGATTCATAATCTATATTGATGCCTCAGAGACAGCAGGCTATTGATCTAGCCCTGTCTATAATCCTGTACCATATCCACAGCTTGTTAGACATCTGTGGGAATATAAACCGGGTTTTCCATGCAATTTAGAGAGTCCGGGCAAGGAAGAGCGGCACGGTCTGGTGTGAGAGATGCCCACCCCATCCAGTTCAACGCCTCTGCCATAGCAGAAAAAAAACGTATCCTCTGTTGAGTGTTTCAGGAAAATAGTATATCCTCCAAAACTCTTGATTCCCACTGGGGAAGAAGTTTCAGTTCAAAACTACTTCCAGAGATATATACTGCAGATTGGCTGTGCTGAAACTGTAATGAATGTGGTAATGTTGAAGAACTGTACAGTCTTACTGGCTCAGAGAGATCGACTTTCATACCGGTCATAAGAAATGATTCAACATGGGAATTTGCAGGTGAAAAGTAATTTGTAAATGGAAAATGATTAGATACTAACTTTATGAATGAATTATTCGTTATTTTCATATTTTATACTTGGAGATATATATATATATATATATATATATATTTATATATATATATATATATATATATATATATATCTCCAAGTATAAAATCCTTGCCTCATGTCGTTCCTTGTATATATATATATATATATATTATTTTTTTTTAGAGATATATAAGCTTTTTCCTTGCTTTCCAGATGGAAAGAAGTCCATACGTAATGGTATACGTAAAGTTTGATATTTTCATTTTATTTTGTATATGGAAAATTTAAATATTTGTTAACAAAAACTATTAAAATTTGAAAATGAATAAAAAATAAATATTAAAAAACCTAAACTTAAATTAGAAATGAACTAAAATAAATGTTTAAGTACTAAAATTACTAAGACTTACCAGATAAGTTTAAAATTCATAACTTCATGCATTTATATTTATTAAAAATAGAGTTTGAAATTCATGGATTGTCATATTTCTATATTTGACTGTTCTATTGATCATTATATGTTGTCTTTGAAAAAGGCTAAATAATTTTATTTTATAGTATTAGGAATGTATTTTTGTTTATCAGATATTTATGGGTTGTCAGTCAAGGCTGCTGTTGATTCAACTAGCATGACATCTTTCCTTTAGTTTCATGTAAGACTTCATTATTTTGACTCTATTATGCCATCTCGTCCTTTAATGAAATATTTTACTCAAGAACATCTTCCTCTTTGTGTCTGCTGTACTCATTATTTCAGTAAAAGGACCGTATTAGCAGTTGTTGTTGTCTGTGAAGGGTTTGAGGAATTGAAGCACAGTGCAATGAAAATAAAAGTATTTGTCCTATGGTTGCATACAGGGTAAAAAACAAGCCCATTGTTCTACTGTCAGACTGTAATTTCCTCACTCCACTATAGTCTAAAGACAAACGATGAAACGGGTCGAACAAGGGTGCTTAACCCAATCACATATAGAGCTATGTGGGAAGAGTGACTACAATAGTGACCTTCATAAAGCGTACAAATAATTAGTTGACCTTAGCTAATAAGCATTTCCCAAAATAACACAGGCTGTAAAGACTGAAGTGAAAAACAGCCTGACACACTACATCAACACTGTAAATGACTGCTGGACTGCTGAAACAGGGCTTGTAAGGGTCTCTTTTTGAGATGCTAAGCGATACTACAGAAAATCAAATAGTCTTAAAGAGGAAATTCAGACAAAAATTAAAAATCAGTTTTTTGCCCTCATGTCGTTCCTTGTGTTGTTGTTATTAAAATAAAAGCTAAATATTGTTAAAATAAAAGCTAAATATTAATACTATAATAGTATGTAATTTATACTAAAATAACACTGGTTGCTCCAACATCTATGCATGTCTTTCACAATAGATATTTGGAATCCATACAATGAACTCCAATGGCATCCAATATTGTTTAGACCCCAAACTACTTCAAAATATCTTCTTTCGTGATCTGCAGAAGAAAGAATTGCATATAGTACAAGTTTGGAATGAAATGAGGGTGAGTGTTGATGACTGAATTTCATCCAATGTTCTGTGTCCCTTTAAATGTAAGTTTTTCAAATTGAAGAGTACTAGCGTAGATACAAAAAGTCAGCTTCGATACTATTTTGAGTATTTTTCTTTTAGCATGATTCAGTGAGTAATTGGCCACACTTCACAAGACATTCTTTGTTTAATGTGAGTTTTTGGAACCGGCAGGATGACATTGAGCATTGCCGTCATACTTGCGTCTATAAATTCTTAGATGATTACTTATAAGTGCATTGCCTTATTTCCCCTAAGAGTAGCAATTGTCTCTTTTGAGTTTGTTCTGTTTTCATGGTTCTTAATTAACCAAATAGACCTTCTCTTCCTCTCTTTTCAGAAGATAATTTGATAGGAAAAGTGATCTGTTCTAGTTAGGTCTGAAAACAATTATATGAAATTGCTGCTTTTGGTCCACATTTGCTTGTCGCTACTTTTCCAACATGCCGATCCAGTCTAAGACCATCTGAGTAAATAAAATGGTATTTACCTCATCTTCTGTTACAAGCTTTCAAAATTACATGGCTTCAGGAAAAATCAATACGAAATAGCAGCTTAGCTGCTGATATATACTTAGGGAGCATGCTAACTTTTTTCCTCCGATTGTTCTCAGTCTCCCGACTTCGCCCCGCCCCTGAAGAGAACGAAAAAAGGATTTACACCATGAAAAGTCTCTCAATGACATGCCGAGGAGATGCTTATAAACTGCCCACGCTCGCTAGCGTGAACCAGGGCGCCTGTCCAAGCAGCTAACCTTTAGCATGGGAAGGCTGCACTACACGTCTCTCAAAGTTCAGGCAGAAGAAGGGCTGCCGACCCGTCGGATGATTTGAAGACTCAAATACCACTTTCATTTATTATTTATCCCCGGCAGGACGAGGGGGAGGGATGGGATGCGGTTGGAGCATCATACCTGAGTTGGTAATGTAAAGAAATGGCCGTTTCTGGGAGGATTGACATCAGGGAATCAAATCCCGTTAAAGGCCTAGGAAAATTGCTTAATATCCAGGGCTTAAATAAGTTGTGGATCAAAACATTTGGTCGTGATGAAGGGGAAAGGGGCGCAGGGCATCGAAAAGAGCCATATTTTTTTCCAGACACTTTTTTTTTTTTTTCACTCAAAAAGTCATAGGTTGGTGAGGAGGAGTAAGTGGCTGCTAGGTACGTTGAGGCTGAATATCATATTTCATAGAATCTGTTCAATTTTCAAGGATATGAAATGTAAAAACCAGCCATTGTTTTGTTTCACATCGTACCTTCAGCCCACAGGCACCTCTGGGTGTCATAAGATGCAATTATCTTCTCTCTTTCCCCCTCTCTTTCTCTCTGTTGATGCTCTTGGGAAGGTAATGAACCTGTGTAATTGCGGCAGAGTGTAATGATGCATGTATGTATGAGCCATGGCTTTGTGTTCGCTGTTGAATTTTTATCAATAAGGGAGATTGGATTAATATTTCAAAGTTAATGTTTTTGTTCAAGACTTTGCGTGAAAATAAACATGATTAAGTTTCACAGACGCTTGTGCAAAAATAACAGATCTTTTTAATTATACCCTTAATAGCTTTATAGATTTTGAAAGATAAATTCTTATTGGCATTTTTGTAATTATAGGTCTTTATTGCTTTTATGAAAATAATGGTCAAGGCTCATTCACTCTTTGTTAAGACCATGGGCAAGAAATATTTCCATGTGTCCTAAGCAGAAACAATTTCAGAAACAATTTTTTTAGAACTCTCCATATGTGTGTGTGTGTGCGTACATAGTATTATGTTTTTAATAATGCAAAACGAAAAAGACCATTTTAAAGCATTCTGTCAAAAAACAATACTATATTTCAGTTGATCCTTCCTTATACTCAGCCATCAGAGAAAAGAAAACCAATTAAACTGAATTGCTGGAATGAATGTGATTTGAGGAAAGTATGCATTGATTTAGCCCTGAACTCCCTGATGAACTTGGTTTGGCATGACTGTGCACGTATGTGTGGTTTTCTAGCACGTTTCCAACCCTGCTGCTTCGTTCAGCTAGAATCCCAATATAGACAATCACCAGGAAATGTGTTAGACCATTATAAATAAATAAATGCAAATACCATACTCTCTAAGAGACCATCTGGTTTATCTACATTTTTAACTGCTGAGATCTGCAGTCATGAAATAGGCTGGGTTTCCGTTGTCTTTCCGCGCCATATTGGTAAATCTAGTGGTCGGCCGACTCTTAAAGCAATGTAGGACTCATCGTCAGTTCTTATTAGTCCACATTTATACTCTTCCCTTCCCTTCACACTAAAAGAAATGTTTTCCTCATAAAGAGTTCTGATCACCTAGAACGAGCTGTATTTAATGCTCCCATGAGATGTTTCCTGTGTTTTCCCTTGTGTAATCCAGAATCATCCTTCCTGAAAACCACCAGCATGCTTAGTTTGTTGTCTTTTGTGTGCTCTGTGTATCCATGCGCCCCGACGCTCCACATGTAGAGCCTATAATGTATATTACAGCACTGTTTTTTGCCCAAACATGTCTGGCAGATGTTTGCTGGCTTCCACTGAATCGTCCTGATTTCTCTGGCCTCCGGAGGGAAGTCTGTGCCATACAGTAGCGGCTACAGCCGGTGTGGTTCCGTACGGGTCACGGGAAGGTTGAGGAACTGAAAGCCTGGCTTCAGTGTTGTTTAAATGCACATTCTGTGTTTTGCTTAACAACAATCTTATTTTTTAAAGAGATTTTCTAGAGCGGTGACATGAATGCATCACAGGCGGTCGTAGGTTTTCTCCATTGCCGTCCAAAACTGGCTGGAATATGGAGTGAACTGTTAAGACTATAGTGTAAATACTGCTTTAGAGGACAAATCCGTCCAAACCGCAGATTGTAATGAAAGAAATATGCTTGAAAACATTCTATAAAAGAGACGTACGGCTACACGTAAACCGCAGGACTGTGTGGTTTGTTATTTTATTTCTCTCAAGAATTTCGAGTAGGAGGAGGGCAGTTTGAAAACGCATGAAATGTAATTGTTCTTTTAGCCTGTGCTGTTTTCAGATTGGACTACTTGACTGACACACATGTTCTTGTGTAACTTGGGTTCATATTCAATTTAGGCCCGTTATAATCAGGAACATTCAGGGGTGATGTTGAAAATGGAAAATGTACCATGTGGGTTAAGGCCTGGATTTAAACTGGAACTTAAAACTGAAGTGTGTAATTTTGTGCCACTGGTGTAGGAAGACTCGACGTCCCTGATTTTCAGCTTCAAGTCATATTAAGTCCAAAGTATACGTAATGTTTTTATTTTTTTAGACATGTACACTAGCATATGTGTACATTTGAATGCGTAGCTTTTCAATATAGACTCTTTTTTTATACTATGCATGAATGCAGGCGGTCGACACATTCGCTCTAGGAAGTTTAATTTTTGTCCAGTGTCTGTGCTATTTATCTCCTGAAGTTATGACATAGAAAAACGTCTCTTGTATTCTTAAAATTTTTAAATATCTGGCAGAGCGCATATAGTACATGGGTGCTATCAGAACTCAGAAGTCTAATTCGCTGCTGGATACTTCAAGATTTTTTAATGTGGCTTTATAATGGGTTCTCTTACGAGAGTATCTCTCGTACTGCGTAATATCTTACGCTATGGGGAAACACTCTTTCCTCGAGATATTGAAGCCAAAAATTATCCTTAATTTTTTTAATCATGCAAAACGCTTTTGCAGCAGCAAGCAGACAAGGGCGAAACAGCTCGCGCGCCCATTGGCTGCCTCGCTGGAAAAGCTGCAGCCTATCGAGTGAAGGCACTGCGTGACGTAATGACGAATGAAGACGCTTCGCGCTCATTTCGTCATGTCCCGCCAGTATAGGCGTGGTCTCGCCCTGTAAATACCCCTCGATAGCTGTATTTCTCTGATTTTTCATTCTTCACGCGAAGCTCACGCATCGCGGGATCCAGAGTGAGAAGCCGCGCCGTTGACTTGTAGCCTTCTCAGCGGGACGTGCCATCTTCTGAAGTCGCTGGCCCAGCCGCCTTCAACTGCCGTACCTGCTGCGCTTTCCGGCGTACTATATCCTTTTACTCTGCTAAGTGTGTGTGTGTTTGCTTACGTGACGCAACACCCATTTCTACTGTTCTAAAAGAGCTGCGTCTTTTTAAAGATGCCTTCCTGTGGTTCTTGCCGAGCCCCACTCAGCGACGAGGACCGCCACGTCATCTGCGTGTCCTGCCTGGGTGAGGATCACGCGGCCACCGCGCTCGCTGACGGCGGATGCCATCATATTGAACGCTTGCCCATGGTGACTCTGCGGACTCGCCTAGCCTCGTTCTCCGAGCCCGCATCCCAGCCCGCCGTGATGCCGCGCCGCAAGAAGCGCCGCGCCCTGCGCGCGCCCGAGCTATTTCCAGCCCGCCAAAGCTCGCCGGTTCGCCCGCCAGCTTCGCCGGCTTCGCTCGAGTCGCTCCCAGACGGACAGCGGCCGCCGTCTGCCGCCGCGTCCGCACTTGAGCTCGACAAACTTACCGGAGACGGCATTGAAACTGAGCCGATGCGTCCGCTCTCTCAAGCCGTGGATCACATCGGCCTGAATGGTGAGATACATTTGTGGCTAACGCTATCCGAGATGACGGAAGCTGAGCGCTCCGTGTTCCTCGACGTTCTCGCTCTGCTGGACGCCGCCCCCCTCAGCGCGGGCCCCGGCCGAGGATTGAGATAAAGCCCGAGGTCTCAAGGCCTAGTCTCTCTAGGAAAGCGACGGTGTTCAGTTCCCGCTGCGGCCGGATTTTCACCAAAACTTCTCGCTCGTGCAGTTCCAAGCAATGTGACTGTTCCAGTGTATTTCGCAGTGAGCAAGCTGGTTCCACAGCCCGCTTGCCTGCGCACAAAGGCCGTCGTTTCGGCTAACTAGCAGCGCCGCCAGGCCCGAGATCAAACACCGCGCTCTCGCTCTGCTGGACGCCGCCCCCCTCAGCGCGGGCCCCGGCCGAGGATTGAGGTAAAGCCCGAGGTCTCAAGGCCTTCCTAGTCTCTCTAGGAAAGTGACGGTGTTCAGATCCCGCTGCGGCCGGATTTCCACCAAAACTTCTCGCTCGTTCAGTTCCATGCGTTGTGACTGTCCCAGTGTATTTCGCAGTGAAGCAGCCGGTGTCTCAGCCCGCTTGCCTGCGCACAAAAGCCGTTTCTATGGCTACCCAGATAAATCCAATAAAGAGTGCATTTTCTGGTGTTCCGGCCACGGCCGATGGTGTTACGAGTGTTGTAAGAATGCCCACGTCCCAGTGCCCATTCCCACACCCAGACACAGCCCGCCACGGTGCAGGGCTAGCACAAATAAAACCAACTCATGTTGGTTGTGCAGAAAATGTAGTGAACGCGCCCATACAATGCCCGCTTACACTACACGATGCGTGTCCCTTGGTTTCTGTAAAAACGAAACTAACACACATTTAGTCGGCGCGAGCCGACAGTGTTCTCAGTGCAGTAAATGTGCCCGCTGTTCCGCATTTCCTCACTGACACGCCGAATCCCACGGGATTCACCCCCGCTCGCTTTCTATGCACAACCCGTCACAGAAAAGCTGAGCGCGGCCAGGCTGCCCGCTGTGATTAGCGCGCACCTTGCACGCTGTGAACACAGCGTTGATTCAGTCGGCGCGAGCCGAGTATTCTCCGTGCGGAAAATGTGCCCGCTGTCTCGCGCCCGCATTTCTCACAGACACTCCGAATCTCACGGGATTCACCCCCGCTCGTCTTCTCTGCACAACCTGTCACAGAGAAGCTGAGCGCGGCCAGGCTGCCGGCTTTGATCAGCGCGCGCCTGCCCGCTGTGATTAGCGCGCACCTCGCACGCTGTGAACACAGCGTTGATTCAGTCGGCGCGAGCCGAGTATTCTGCGTGCAGAAAATGTGCCCGCTGTCTCGCGCCCGCATTTCTCACAGACACTCCGAATCTCACGGGATTCACCCCCGCTCGTCTTCTCTGCACAACCCGTCACAGAGAAGCTGAGCGCGGCCAGGCTGCACAGCAGTGATTTAGTCGCGCGAGCTGACAGTATTCTCAGTGTAGTAAATGTGCCGCATTAGTAAATGTGCCCACATTCCCTCACACGCGCCGAATCCCACAGGATTCGCCCCGCTCGCTCTCTGCGCGTCCCGCCATAGAGAAGCTGAGCGCGGCCAGGCTGCCCGCTGTGATCAGCGCGCCCCCCGCCTCGAACGCTGTAAACACGGTGCTGTGTTCCCAGTACACAGGGGCTCTCGAGCCGCCGTCCTGCCGCGGCCAGAGCCCAGATTTCATTCTACCCCTAGCTATTCACGCAGATGCGTGGTCAAGGCTTCCCGGGGTATCAGAATGGGTGTTGAACACTATAACGAGAGGCTGTTCGCTACAGTTCGCTCGACGCCCCGCCGTTATACGGCGCGAGTCGAAACTACGGTGTATAGCGAAGTGTTTCATCTACTTCGAGCCGAGATAGCGAAACTACTGAGAAAAGGGGCTATAGAACCTCTATCTCAGGGCGAAGGGGGCTTATACAGCAGATATTTTCTGGTACTGAAAAAAGATGGTGGGCTCAGACCCATTCTAGATCTGCGACTGCTGAACAGAACGCTCGGGAAGCGCCAGTTCAGAATGCTTACGACCAGGAAAATCCTCGCGCAAGTGCGCCAAGGAGACTGGTTCATGTCAACAGATCTGAAGGACGCCTATTTTCAAATACAAATAGCGTCCCATCACAGGCGATTCTTGAGATTCGCCTTCGAGGGCCAGGCATATCAATACACAGTCCTGCCGTTCGGCCTGTCCATAGCACCCCGTACGTTCACGTAGTGCATGGACGCGGCCCTCGCCCCCCTGAGACTTCGGGGCATGCGAGTTTTGAACTACTTGGACGATTGGCTGATTCTAGCTCGTTCACGAACGGAGCTCATAGAACACAGGGCCGCATTACTCGAGCACCTCGAGGAGCTGGGCCTTACAGTCAATTGGGCGAAAAGCTCACTGCTCCCCAGTCGGAGAATTTCCTTCTGGGAACAGTGTTGGACTCGCTATCCATGACAGCACGCCTGTCACCGGAGCGCGGATTGAATATTCAGCACGTCGCGAGATCCTTCCGCCACGGCTCTATAGTCCCGCTCAGAAGGTTTCAGAAAATGCTGGGTCTGATGGCCTCAGCAGCCTCCGTACTCCAGTTGGGCCTGCTCCGCATGTGCCCACTGCAGCTATGGCTAAAAGCACGAGTTCCCCCAGGGCGTGGACCGCGGGTCTATTTCGCCTCAGGGTCGACCTTCAGTGCGTTTCAGCTCTGAAACCGTGGAAAAGTGACCGACTGGTATCAGTCAGGTGTGAGTCTGGGGATCGCCTCGGGTGTGAAGGTGGTGTCTACGGACGCCTCCACATCGGGGCGGGGAGCGCTGCTCGAGGGCAGACCACTAGCTGGCCTATGGTCAGTACGGGAGAAGCTCCTTCACATAAACTGCTTGGAATTAATGGCAGTCGACAAAGCGCTAAGGCGCTTCTGTCCCCAGATAATAGGCCACCACGTATTGGTCCGGTCGACAACATGTCAGTGGTGGCGTACATAAATCGCCAGGGCGGCATCGGGTCCACACGCCTTTGCAGGCTGGCGGAACCCCTCTTGGTCTGGGCCCAGCGCAACCTCCTTTCTCTGAAAGCGGCGCACGTGCCTGGGCACCTGAATACGGGTCCAGACAAGCTGTCCAGAGACAACGTCCCGACAGGAGAATGGTCGCTGCATCCGCAGACGGTCCAGCTGCTGTGGGAAACGTTTGGCAGAGCGCAGGTGGACCTGTTCGCGTCCCGCGAGAACGCTCACTGCCCAGTATTCTTCTCGAAAAGCAGGGACGCGCTGGCCCATGCTTGACCCAGCGGTCCCCTGTATGCTTTTCCCCCTGTCTCGCTCCTGCCTCAGGTGTTGGAACGGATCAGGGAAAATGGATGCCCAGTGCTGCTTGTAGCTCCGCTCTGGACGAACCAGGCTTGGTTTCCGGTCCTGATGCGGATGGCCAGCACTGCCCCGTGGCCTGTACCGTTGAGGAGAGATCTCCTCTCTCAGGCGGAGGGCTCGATTTGGCATCCTCGCCCGGAACTGTGGTCCCTGCACGCATGGGCCATCAACGGGTACCCGCTAGCCTCCCGGAAGGAGTGCTAAACACGATCGCGCAGGCTAGAGCTCCGTCTACCAGACGGCTCTATGCCTCGAAATGGTCGGTGTTCTCTACTTGGTGTCGAGCCCGTGGCTTTTCACCTGTGGACTGCGGGGTTAAGGAAGTGCTTGCCTTCCTTCAGGAGCTGATGGATAAGGGAAGGACCCCATCCACGCTCAAAGTTTACGTGGCGGCCATAGCACCGTTTGCTAAACCGGTGTCTGGCCAGTCACTGGGGAAAAACGACTTAGTCGTGCGTTTCCTACGAGGAGCTCGGAGGTTAAACCCTCCCAGGCCCCCTTCAGTCCCGGCTTGGGACCTTTCCACGGTCTTGGAGGCCATGAAAGGCGCCCCGTTTGAGCCGATCCAGCTGTCGGACATGAAGCACCTGTCCCTTAAGACGGTGTTTCTATTGGCTCTCGCTTCAGTGAAGCGTGTAGGGGACTTACAGGCGCTTTCTGTAAGCGCGTCTTGTCTGGAGTTTGGGCCTAACGACTCAAAGGTCGTACTCAAACCGAGGCACGGCTACGTGCCGAAATCCCTCAATACACCGTTTAGGGCCCAGGTAATTTCCCTGTCAGCCCTTCCGGTTCTCGATGAGGAGAGGGACGCGAGTCTCCTTTGCCCTGTCAGGGCGTTAAGGGCTTATGTGTCCCGCTCGCCTGAGTTCAGGCAGACCGAGCAGCTTTTCGTTTTGTTTGGCGGCCGTTCTAAGGGACTCGCCGCCTCAAAACAGAGCCTATCCAGATGGATAGTGGATGCCATAGCGCTGGCTTACACTTCCAAGGGCCTGCGGTGCCCATTGGGTGTCAAAGCGCACTCCACAAGAGGCGTGGCCTCGTCGTGGGCATGGTATAGCGGGGTCTCCCTGCAGGATATCTGTACGGCTGCGGGCTGGGCCTCGCCGTCGACATTTATCAAGTACTATAACCTGGAGGTGCCCGCCTTACAAGCTAAGCTTTTGGCGGTCTGAACTTCGGGCTTATCGGCCGCCAATGCGGCTATGTTGCCCTTACGGGTCGGTACCCCTACGGGACTTTTATGAAGGAGTGATGCTTCTAGCTTCTCCTCCTCTACTCTATGTGAGTTATGGTGATTATGCACTAGATGTGCCCCGGGCTTGGCCCCGGGACTCTGGTGTTGGATCCCTGTCCGCACGGCGTTTTGTATGGGGTCCCCATAGCGTAAGATATTACGCAGTACGAGAGATACTCTCGTAAGAGAACGTACTCGGTTACTAACGTAACCTCGGTTCTCTCTAGAGAGGGAACGAGTACTGCGTATCTTGCCGTGCTTGAACTATGCTCTGGTTCGCTTCGGTGTACAAAATCAGAGAAATACAGCTATCGAGGGGTATTTACAGGGCGAGACCACGCCTATACTGGCGGGACATGACGAAATGAGCGCGAAGCGTCTTCATTCGTCATTACGTCACGCAGTGCCTTCACTCGATAGGCTGCAGCTTTTCCAGCGAGGCAGCCAATGGGCGCGCGAGCTGTTTCGCCCTTGTCTGCTTGCTGCTGCAAAAGCGTTTTGCATGATTAAAAAAATTAAGGATAATTTTTGGCTTCAATATCTCGAGGAAAGAGTGTTTCCCCATAGCGTAAGATATTACGCAGTACTCGTTCCCTCTCTAGAGAGAACCGAGGTTACGTTAGTAACCGAGTACGTTTTTTTCAATATACGAGTAAAATAAAGCCTGTGGTAAACATAACTTGACTATACTTTGACGTATTGTTCTACAACGTAGACTGCACACACTCACACCCCATCTGTCTGTCTACTGTAGTTACTTATTAAAAATTTACATTTTCAAAAATTAACATAACTGCTTCAAAATGAGCTTTTTTTTTCTATGGGTGTGTGTTATTTACACTGTAAAACAAAACGCCAAATTATCGTCAAGTTACGTTTACAGGCTTTATTTTACACACAAATATTTTAACCATTATAAAACCCAGTAGGAAAATCTCAAAGGAACCAGCGGTGAATTAGTCTTCCGGGTTCTGACGTCATACCTGCACCCCTCTATTCTGGTGACAAAATTAGCTTCATACGCAATGTACGCAGACCCTCACGTACACGTAAAACCCGAACTCCCTGATTTATTTAACTTTAAAGTTGTGGTTAAATTAGTTTACATTTCACAAATTGTAATTACTATTTGTTGCTTACAATCCAGATGAACAGAGAAAGCACACACCGGAAGTTTGTTCGCAGCTGGGTTTTTTTTAGCATCTTGCGCCATGAGCCGTTAAAACGTGCCTTAAGACCTCTGTTTTTTTTTTAATTCAGTTTTACTCCGTCTTTACTCTACAAATGCATCCTCTATGTATATCTGAAATGAAATGTGTGTGTGTGTATTATTTTTATATATATATATAATATATATATGTGTGTGTGTATATTTATATTTTAAGGGTGGCAGGAGTATGTGGTTTTGTGTTTATGTTTTTTTTTATCATAAATTTAAATACATTTCAGTGTGAACTTATTAATTGATCATGATTTATGTGAAAACATTTGTACACAGTTTATTTGCACAGTTGGTGAGTAAGAACCACTGTTTTGGAAGCACCAATGCCTTTAGACGTTTTGCGGAAATCAACCTGCAAATGGCTTACTTATAGTTGTCTCTGCAAATTAAGTCGGATAGGAGAAAGTATTAACACATACATGAGCTTTAAATTCCTCCAGAAGCCATTTGAGTGAACTCATTGGTGTTGAATACATCTCTTGAAGAGTGAAATTCAGTGTGTTTTTCTTTTTCCATCACTCAGAGTTAAAATGTCAGAGGCTCATTCAGAAAACACGCCTGAAATCACTGTTTGCTTTGTGCATGTTAAGTCTTGGACGAGCACAATCACAAAATTTTGGTTAAATATTGACATTTGCACACATGTGCCATATGGATTTGCTTAGAGTGAGTCAGACTAACTAAATAAAATGTTCCGTGATTTTTCTCCCCTCCTTTTTAGGAGAGTATAACAACCTGGATTGGGCTCCATTGTAATTGCTCCATTTCAAATATATATCTGAATGCTATAAGGAGGCTTTGATCAGACACTGGGGATCATTTGTGCCTTTTGCCTTTATGCAGTAGTCACACAGTGTAAAGTGCAGTCCCTTTATGTCTCGGGCTTTGCTTTTCAGATGGATCTCTATATAAAAGTCATTCTCAACATGAAAGCCTCTGTTACCTGCCAATTGTGCCCATAAGGAATTAAAACAGTATTGCTCTCTCAATGTATTCTGGCAGAGGCTCGGCCTGGTTATTTAGATTCCATTCTTGTCTCAGGTATAATGAATGCTCCCTTGTTAGCCTCTCTTTGAGTCCAGAGCTATAGGGAGTAGATTGTGCGAGAGAAGTACTTGCTATTTTTGTAAAGCTGCAGTAAGTTGCTGCACTTGTGTATTATTGTGTGTAATCCCATCTTGGGAAAAGTTAATAAAAAAAAAAAATGAAAATGATCCCCCTACCCAACCTGTGGTAGTGCTTAAAGCAAATCTGCTTAACCTCACGCATAGACGTTCATTCATTCAATCTGCCTGGACAATTTGTCCGTCCAGGTCTCATTTGTTTGAGATCCATAATTCATTTGTATTAGCTTTGGACATGTTCTTTAATGAATACTCCGTGGCCTTGAGGCCAGAGGGACTCCTCCGAGTCTCCCAGAAAGGCAAAGATGCATTGACACTCAACAGTCACCGGTGTGCGAGCTCCTAATTGGCTGTCGTGCCTGGATCTATTTTGTCATTTAAATAACTTGCTTTCGTAAGCTTTCAATTACCCAGGAGATTGGCACAGCGCTTTTGTCAGAGATAAATGAGCTGATATATTAAAGCGTATCCTTGGATGACAGAGGCTTCCCGTGCCACACCTCAAGACCTGCTGCCCATTGATTCTTGTCCTGGTAATTCACTAGGATATCTGGCGGATCACTACCTCTTAGGAGTAAAACAATATTTTTTCTCAGTTGTTGATAAACCTCATCTATTTCTCATCTATGATTAATATCTATACTGGTGAAGTACTGTATATTAGGCTATAGGAAAAAACTTTATATACTCAGTTTCTGGTTGTTTATATACACACTTATTGTTAATTTTATTTTAATACATTGTTTTTTTTTGTTTTTGTTTTTTTTTTTCAATTTGAAATGTTAAACATATATGTAAAAATTAATATTAACCTAGATTAATAAATGCTGTACAAAATGTACAAAACACCATTGTTCATTGTTAGATTGTGATGTTAACAATCATAATTAAAATTAAAGCTGCAAGCAGCATTTATCGGTGTTCAAGCAGTTGAGGCCTTTAAGGCCGTTAAGCACAAAAGCATCAAAAGACATTAAGTTTTATTTGGTAAGCATTTTCCAGGGGTTATAGGTTTAGGTGAAGGTGGTAATGTATTTAGGGTAGGCCTGGGCGAAAAATCGATTAAATGAATTAATTCGAATTTTTTGTTGCGGGCGATTTTAAAAATAAATAAATCGAGTTTTTGAATAATGGCGCATTTTTGGCCCCTCGGAGTTTCCGTAGCATTAGTTTCACTCACGTAGCAGTATGGCAAGCGACGACAACAACATCATAGCACACACGAAACTGCAACAGCATACAGCAAGCGACATGGCTACCGGTGAGAGTGGGAAGTTTGTTCCTTAGCATAGGAGTGAACTCAAGCGTATTCTGCTCGAGCGGGTCGGGCCGATATTTCCCGTCACTATCCTCGGGTCGGGCCTTTTGAGAGACGTGCACTGCCAACGCAATAGAGTGTGGCACGGGACTAGATTTGATGGCCGAGCGCGGGCGCGGGGGGTAATGCACTCACTCTGTGTGTGCGGTTTGCGGGAGAATAAACGATTCGCGGGACTCCCGCAAACTAGAAATATCTATGATTAAAACATAAAAACTAATACATTTTTATTAATCTGTTGCAGAAAAGCAACAAGAACAACTAAAACAAATAGAAACGATTTACAGGCCAGAGTTTCTATTTCTAATATGTTTGCAGCATTGAGCGATGTAGCCAATCTCAGACATACCAGTGTTGATTTCTTGAACGCAATGGCCAATTTAAGCATTTAAAACAGACTCCCTCACCGCTCAAAACATACTTTTTGTTCAGTGCTGAATTCTGTATGCTGGCAAATCCTCGAATTATAACAATTTTCCTCAGATTTGAATGTATTGGTAATGCTTTAGAAAATGGTGCTATACTCTCAAGGTGAATGTTTGTCTCTTTTTAGTCTAGACAAACACAGTTGGGACTTTGATTCCAAGAGGGTGTTCATTTATTTATTATTCATTCCAGAAATGGGGGTTACATTTGTCTTGCTTTTGATTAAATAAAAGCAAAATTTGCTTAAGTTGTCTGCCGTTTGTAGTTATTGCTTTCCTTAATAAGTAGGGGGGAAAATTGTAAAAAAATCGTAAATCGAATTAAAAAAAATAAAATCGGAGATTTTATTTTTAGGCCATATCGCCCAGCCCTAATTTAGGGACAACCTTATAATGAATGACAGGTTAACAGGTCATGGACTGATCAACAGCAAATAAGCAGCATTGTCTTTTAAAATGTCTTCTGATTTAACCTGCCCCATTTCCACTTTTAAACCATCCACAAATAAAACTTAGATGTAGCCGACCCTTCCGAGTTTGGAACTTAATAGGTTCAACAACACAAGGAAACTTTGCAGGGACCTTAAAAGATCACACTTTTTTTTCTAGCAGATTTTCTAGCAAAATTAGATGGCAGTTCAAGTTTTATTGACTTTTCCATTGACTCTACAGCATGAAGGGCAATGGAATCATGTAGTGTAGCAAGAGCAAAACATCAGCTCAGTGGGATGTTAAGATGAGAAGCGAGAGATGTGATATCAGACACAATTTCATTACCCACAATTCTTTAAGACATAGAACTGTTTGGTAACACATAGATATTTGCATGATAACACTTGATAACAACATGTCTCAGTGTGTACATTAGTGAAAGTTGTCGATATCTCAAAGAGCAGATTATTTGCAGACAACCTTAAACTTTAAAAACTTGGTCGGATGAGATTTCGTCGTTCCTGTGCGGCTGAAAGCCAGTACTCCAAAATGTAATTTTCCAACAAAGAAAATAAGCCACAAGTAATCTGCTCTGTAATACCTTCCAGTCCTTAAACAAAATCCCTGCTTTTATGACATCAGCTAGACTTTTTCACCTTTCTAATGGGATTTCGAAGGAAAATGACTTTCTGGATCACCTCTTTCAGTCTTGCTTAGAAATACTGTACGTTTTTTTTATTGAGAAGCGCTTAATTGGTTTGAATGACTGATGATACATGGGTGGAACCTCGAGCCAGGTAACATGGTGGAGAATGCGGGCAAGCCGCTGTAGGTGGATGGTGATGCATGAGGTCCACTGGTCAATTTCTCCCTCAGTGACACTTCCCTGACTGACTAGATTTTACCCTTGATGAATTACACTTGTCAAACAGCAGAGAGAAGATAGACCTGGAGTCTCATCCCTGATTAAAAATGAATTGAATTATTCAGAGCCCCCATACAAAACGTCCCTACCGGATTTGTCTTTGTCAATCAGATTTTTGTTGGATTTAAAGCACGATAAACATTGTCTGTTAGCATTTTGTTTTGAGAAAATGCCTTTTATACTCATTTTACAAGAGGATAGCAGAGTAAATCATGCTTGTTTGTTTCACGCCTCAAACCTGTTGGCCTAAATTGAAGGCCTTTCTAGGAAAACAAAGCCTCGGCTCGAAACGAGGCAGAACATATAGATTTTTAGTTTCATTTCAAACAGGCTACTGACACCAGCTAACAGCTGACATGAGCTAGTGGTCTTATGTTCCACATGAAATAAGCCTGTAGACTGTGGACCCCTAGGATGCTTGGAAAGTAAACCTTCATAAACAAGCTTGCTGAAAGCATAGAGGGGCCTTTGGGAATGCCGTTAGCCTGTCCAGTAGTCTCTTTCAGCATGTTCCTCACTCTTCCCATGCTAAGCCAGTGTCTTCATGCAGGGCTCTCGGTACTGGAAGCAGGTGAGACGCTGAATCTTTGTTCTTTTATAAAAGCTTTACATTTACTGGTGTCCACAAGGCCTCTTTTTCTCATCAGCACTGAATATTTGATAAATCCTTCCGCAGGTGCAGAATTTTGCAGATGAAACAAAATAAACAAATGCATTTATTCCCATGACATCGGGAGGGGGAGATATTAAGGGGAAATGAAAATTTGCATTTTTTTGCATTAATTCAGACAAATTTGTCTGTGTGGAGTTTATTTTGTGTGTGTTTGTAGAAAAAGCAAGGTAAAGCGCATTTAAAATGCTTTGCATGTTTTATTAAAGCAGCACCTTTTAAGAGGGACAAAAAAGAGGCAGATTTGGAGTTCCCCGCAGGTCTGTTACTCATGAGATTTGTCAATGTTACCGCTATGCCTTTGAGATGCGCTATTGAGTGTCTGAATCTATCTGTGTGAGTGTTTGGATTCTGTTTATTCTTTTTGGTCCCTTTTCGGGGAAATGAAGTATGAAGCTTAGAATCAGACATACTCATCCAGATATTCTCTCCTTAGAAAGGGCAGTAGGAAAAAAAGATCAAAGAACACTGCTTGAAAACCTCTCTACAAAGTAAGAAGCTTCAGAAACAAAATGTTCCGCTATAAAAAAAAGGTATACGAACATATCTCAGATAAGTCCGAAATGGTGCATTTACATTTCAGGTGCAATAGATACTCATTGTCAAAAGGACCTAACACGTGGAGGTCATCTGAATGTACATACATGTAAAAGATTATATAAATACATCACACTAGATTTTACTTTTACTTGTTTAATTTCACAAAACATTTTGATACTTAAATATCCAAGCTTTTAAAAAATACACTGACACTTTCATAATTCACAAATTTTTTAAAATTTTGGTTATTATTAAATCACCCTCATGGCATTCCAAGAATGCATGCTATTGTTTTTTACATGAACCACAAAAAGAGACTTTTGGAAGAATTTATAATACATAAGTGTCATTAAAGCAGTCCATAGTTCTTGTGCACTTGTTTCTTCTGCTACTGAACAGAAAAAACTATTATCAGTGATTCAGGTTTGTTGTTCCATATCATATTACTTCAAAAGACTGTAGTAGCTACTTTTGTTATATTTGTGTCTTTTTGGAAGCTTGAGAGCCATGATTGCTAAAAACTGCAATTAGTATGGCATGAGCTACACTGCTATTCAAAAGTTTGGGGTGTATTTGATGGCAAAATGAGGTTTCATCAGCCGTTACTCCAGAAATCATTCTAATATGCTGATTTGTTGCTCAAGAAACTTTTGGCATTTATTATGAATTTTGAAAACAGTACTGCTTAATATTTTTGTGGAAACTGTAATATTCTTTCCTGGAATTCTTTGATCATTCATTAGTAAGTTCAAAAGAGCATGCATTTATTTTAAGATAGATATAGATGTATTGGTCACACTTTAGTTTAGGGTCCTATTCTCACTATTATCTACGATTTTTGCCTCAATAAACTCCATAATTACTTATTTATAGTAAGGTAGATGTTAAGTTTAGGTATTGGCTAGGATTATGGGATGCAGAATATGGTTATGCAGAATAAGGCATTAATATGTGCTTTATAAGTACTAATAAACAGCCAATATCCAAGTAATATGCATGCATATTGCATGCAAGTTCATAATGAGAACTGGACCCTAAACTAAAGTGTTACCAATATTTTGTAACTTTAGAAATGTCTTTTACTGTCACTTTGGATCAGATCAATGCATTCGTGCTGAATAAATTAAAAGTATTAATAAAAAAAATGTTATTCACCCCAAACTTGTGGAGACTCTTCAAAAATTGTCCTAAACCTAGTAAGAGCCTAGTACATTTTACTATGACCTTGAATGAACAAACTACCTAGAAACTGAAAAGCTTATTGTGTTATGAGGAGCAAGGTCACCTCAGGTCCTTGTTTTACTCCTCAGAGGCATGACCTGACAGGTCAAAAAGACCACAGATTTTTTTTTTTTTTTTTTTTTTGTGTATAGACACTTTTTATAGACCATTGTGCATGGTATTATAATATGTGCTGGTTGGCTCATGTGTTTCATTACCTGAGCATTCAGAGTAGAGCTTATACAACACACGTGAGTGCCCCGTCTATATTTAATATCTGTTTTTTATTCACTGCATCAGCTAACAATTGCTGAATAAAATGGATGTTTACATGTTTTCCATTCAACAGTTCCTGAATGGCCATCTCTGGAATTGTCTGTGTATATTGGTGACTCAGAAATGCATTTCTATGTATAAAATGTAATTGTGAGGAACAAATACCTCTGAACTATCAGAGAAAATCAAAAGTAAAGAAATAAGAAGCCCATTTTTCACAGTTAGGATTGTCACAGGCTGGAATTGGCTTTGCCCCGTTTCCAGGATGGAAAGGAGATCTGTCAGACATTTATTAATCCAGCAATATCTATTGGTGTGCGTGTGTGTCTGTATGTGTGTGGACTCAATCAGTGTGACGTCTGTTACCATGGTGCTTGGTTGCAAAAAAAACTTAATTCCAGATCACCTGGAGTTTTGATTGCTGTGAAAGTGTTGTGGCTTCTTACAAAGACGTTTGTGGGGTGAAACATTTTTCATGTTTTCAGGTATGCCTCGGTGTCATGTGTATTTTAAAAAGTCCTGAAATGTTGAATGCTACAGGCCTGCTTCCTTCATTTACATATATAGCCATTTTTATATTTGGCAAAGAAGAGAATTCTGGCAATGAAAACAAGTTGAATGTTTTCAGGTTAGGCACTGGATCTGGTGCCAGCACCTTATTGGTGGGGAATTGTGAGGTGCATGACAAAAAGTGTGCGCATATACAAACATTTAAAGTGAAAATTTGCTTATCTGCTCAGACCTGGCAAAGCCACGACATTCCAGAGTTAGGAAATCTAAACAACCCTCAAGCGGTATGATAATTCTCAATGTTTCTCTTTGTTTTAATAACCTTAACAATAGCCAGGCTCCTTCTGAGCAGCTTAATAGACAGTCTGGAGTGCGAGATGTTTCCCTCCCCCTCAGTTTTCTCTTATTCTCCCTCTTTGTGCCATTTTTAATTTTCTCACATGTTAGATTCAGCTGCTTTAAGCTATTTTGTTTTCCAGGAAGATCCGTCGTGCTAGTCTCTCCAGCTCTAGTGGCTGCAGCCGCCATCCATTTTCCCTTTTTGCTCGACTCTCATTTTCTGGGTGCTTCATTTTGAATCTCACCCCAGGCACGCCGCTGTGCCCTGAAGCACTGTCATTGCCGTTGCTTTATGTCCGGCACTTTCTATTAGATCCCCGCCATGCTGCCAGAACCCCCTTTTTTATTCACTGGCCCCCTCATTTACATTTTATTTAATGAGGAGCCTGATCACCTGAGCACATTCATCATTCCTTCCTGCACATGGGACGTGCTCCTAGAACTGGTGCATCCCCTCCATAACTCACACTCTCTTCCACACACACACACACACACACACACACCACACACACACACACACACACACACACACACACACACACACACACACCACACACACACACACACACACACACACACACACACACACACACACACACACACACACCACACACCTACCTCTCTCATCCCTGTTTTATTTTGTAGGACTGTTCAGCACCAAGGCTTTTATTGGAATGAACTGCACTTTCTAATAATGTTCTTTATGTGCATCTTTCAGCCTCTGGGAGCAAGATGAGCTACACAAACCATGTTTGTAACCAGACATTTATTAAAATGATTTTTTCCCTGTTCCCAATTTCATTCATATCCTCTATGGTATGTGTCTGTGTGTTTTTGTATATTTTTAAGTATCATTTTGCTGAATTTATTTTCTTTTAAGGTAAAATAGAAGTAAAAAACTTTCTCTTCTACAAATTATTTACACTCCTTGTTTCTATTTTTCTTTATTTACGACTTTTATTTTCTGTATTGTGTATTTTGGTACCATAAATGCTGTTATACAGTTATTGGTGCTTTTCTCAGATTTTTTTCCTCTCGTCCTTACCCTTCTCAATTCATCTCCCATATGGTATTATATTGTCTGAGTGCTTTTGGCTTGGTCATATAGAAGATATATAATATTTATGAATATAGCTGGCTTATATATTCACTTACAGGGGCGATAGTTACGGGTGTCTGTCTCCATTTACCTCGTGTTGGATTCACATCAGTCCTCAGAGTCTGTAAAGTCCAACGCCCCATCTCTAGATACATAGCCAAAGCATTGTATTGTAAATTTATGACTACATATTGCACAAAAATTCTCATGAGAAACTGCAATGCTGTAAAATAGTTTTCCTTGGATGGCTTTCCATCATTTTCAGTCCTTTATTTCTTGTTTTTTTTCCACATTTTTCTTGGCCCACCTTTACCTGTTTTTCTAAACCACTTATTTATGTTATTTCAGACAGTCTATTTCGCTCCATGGACATTGTATTTCATGTCATAATGAAAGGCCGCAAAAATTTAAGCCGCATGCTGCAAAGAAAGAAAGACTGATTCACAAATAAACGAACTAAGCATAATTAGGCAATGGATACTTGTTTTTTCATGCTGTTTCTGTGATTGACATCCATGGATAAAAGTATTCCGGGCAAGACTCAATTGCATTTGTAAATATAATCAGGTTGGGTAGTAATTAGCATTGGCTTTACAAGTAACCCCTAACAAGTCCAAATTAGTTTAATGGAGGGGTTACATACTGTCTCTTTTCCTTTCTAAACTCCAGACATATTTTGCTTGTATATATTGTTTTATCTGTGACCTGTGTCGTGTTTACCTGATGTAAGTATAGTCTCGTGTTGAAGATCCTTAAAAGTAGAGACAGTGGGAATGTTTGGAGGAACGCATCTAAACTTATTCCACATGTTATCGTCTGGTCCTGGTGAGGGGCGCCATGGTTACCTTGGAACTTTAACTTTAAACAGCTGGAGTATTTGGATTGTGAAATTGCATTGCACTGCCTAAATTCACTTAAGATGAAAGCCCTCGCTTGAACACGGCAGCTCTGTTTTCTGGCCTCGAGTCAAACAATAATTTGAACTTTTTGTCCGTTTATGAGAAATGGCTTTGTAGATAGTCTGTCAGAGTCCTATCAGATGAGATTGTGTAGCTCTTAAGTGATCATGCACAGAGGCGGGAAAACAAGACAAATGCTAGTTTTCTAAAATATTCTGTACCGTAAGCCCTATCCAGAAATGAAATTCTGCCGCCATTTATGTCGTTCCAAACCTTTCATTTTTCATCAAACTTAAAAGAAAATATTAATATTAAATAGTACATCTTCATTCTTCATATAAGTGACTTAACTATAAATAAAAGTACACATTTTTTACGCTTTGTTTGCTGTTATTCATCCCAGTGGTCTCGAATATACTGACACCTATAGGCGTGGATGCAAGAAGTTTGTTTGTTGTCGTTTCACAGCAAAGCTGTTTTGTTCATTTTTTTTTTCAGACTACATAATGATAAAATGGACATTCTTTAATTTAATTTAGTACCTATCTCATTTTTGCGCATTGTTGATGCTTTGTGCTGGTACAAACATCTTTAAATTGGCCGAAAGTACTGAAGTAAAAATATTGTTATTCTTGATTTGTAGCTTGTCATGTGATCTCAACATGGAGACTAAACTTAAATTAGCAAAACAGTTTACTTAAAGTGCACCCAAGTTGATTTAAACTTTGACTTTTCAAACAGTCAGAATCACTTTTGAACATGTTCAGGTCATGCTCCACAGCCGTTGTGTTTTTACACTATTCACAGAGGCATTAAACATCACTCCTCGCTCTTTTAAGTAGCGTAAAACCCTTGCAGGTAAGCTGTCTCAAAGTATGCCTTTACATCCGGCTAAGATGTCAGCAGCAAATTCCTGTCTTTTTAAAATTCAACTCTCAGACAGGGCTAATATACTGGATGCCTTCTTATTGATTGAAGGGGGAGGGCTATTTGACTTAAGGTGGGTACAAATCCGCATGCAGGGGTGACGCCGGAGCTCCAATCAGCCTGATTGTGATGCTGTGAAGCTCTGTATGGCTCTTTATACCTTCCCATCAATACCCAATGGGCTTTAATCAAGCCTCTAAGGAAGCAATCATTACTTTTTCGAATCAAACCTATGAAATCAATAATTCTGCAACCGGGTAGATGACAGTAAGCACAAACACGCATAATCATCCAAAGGTTAAGGCACACTGTGCACAACACAAAGATCACCAAATTTGAAAGGCTACATTCGTCTGTTATTAGTGCTGTCATAATGGACAAAAACAGATGGGGGCATTGCAGCTGCATGTAAACAACTGCTCTTCCTTTGTGTCTGAAAAACGTAAATCTAAAAATGTCCCAATTGCTCTCAGCAGATGTAATTGGAGCTGTTTTTCAGGCTGACATCAGCGCGAGGTGTTTGTTGTTGTTGCTGCAGTAATTTGCGTTGTATCAGCCTCGCTCTCTACGTCTGAAAACATTAAAAACCACACCAGGCATCAGAGCTTATGGAATGGAGATTCATCCCTTTGAAACACAGCAGCACGCACGCACGCACACACAGTCTTACACATGCACACACTCGCAGTGCATTAAAATGGAGATCATCACGCATAGTCTCCAGGACTGGAGGGACCAAATATTTGTTTTCTCTTCCCTGAAGTGCACTCTTTCACAATGGCCATATTTACAATAATCTCCATGAGTGTGACCCGCGTGCAAAGACGCATGCTTGCATATTTTCTGAATCTTTAATTAAAGAGCTCTATTGGCGATAAAGGTTTATGGTTACTCTACCATAACCATGTTCACGATAACAATTCACAGGCTTCATTTGCATGATAATTTCAGGCTGTGAGCTGCTGTCTTGTGCAGTGGCAGGAAGCTGGTTTAAATTCATGAGGGTGTCCTCCGGACACAAGAGCCAGATTGGGCGACATGGTACAGCCGGGCGGGAACGGGGCGAGACAGCTGTGTCATAACACTGGTGCTCTGGGGCTAACTGTGCCGAACTGTTGGAGCCATGTTGTCATAATCCGTGTTCACGTCAGAGGGAATGTTTGCTACGGCTCGTGATGCAGAGGACAATGTGGTGACTGTTTGCGTGAACTCTTGGAGATGGAAAGGCATTTTTGTGTTCATGTTATTTTTAATAACCGTTGCGACTTTTTTTCTACAAGTGTTGTACAGAGATTGTATTTGACAATGTCATGGTACTTTGATAAATACCATGGTACTGAAACATGTAGAAACGGGTGTTTTCAAAAATGTCATGGTGCTTCCATAGTACATGGGTTGATTATGCAAATGTCCATGATAAAGAAAAAGAAAAAAATCTAGTTTAAAAGATATTAAAAATGTACTTTTTTTTATTCATTTTGATTTCATGTGGTTTTGAAACACATTACACCATTTTCAAGAAAGATTTAAATTTTATGACTCTAAAAATTTTGTGATTTTAACATTTTTAAAATAAGTAATCATATATATATATTTTAACCTGGAATACACATGTTTGTGATTTTTCTTTTTAAAAAGTATGAAGTAGTTTATTTTAATGCAATGAAAAATATATGATAAAATATATTTATGAAAAAATTATTTAAAATAAATATGTAAAAAAAAAAAAAGTTTTTGAGTCACGCACATGATATTTTACAACCTGAGCTAAACCTACCTTGTCACAAAAAGGTCAAATTATGTTATTATATTTGAGGGGCTTATTGACCTTGAAAAGTGGTCCTCTGTATGAGATATGTCCTGTTTTATGTTCAAATATTAGTGGATCCACATGACCTTGATTTGGCCTTGGATTTATTGAAGCCATTTTGTAAAACTATCTTTTTTCTAAGAAATAATTTTGCCAAGTATTGCATTTTTTTCCAAGAATAGTTAAATTGCCTTTTTACTTCATTATAATATCAGGACAGTTGTTGTCAGACCACCCCCACCCCCCTCCAAAAAAACAAAACAAAAAAAAACGACAACAAACATTTCTAACAAACTTTTAATTTAGAAATAAAAAAAATGCTCATCAAAGAAGAGGTATGTTCAAGTCGTTGTATGAATTAATTGCATGAATGAATAAATAAATGATCAGACAACAAAGTATCACATTATTGACCCATATGTCTATAAAGTCATGGTAGTACCATGGTATTGTAGCAGGTTTCTTTTGGTAGTTAGAGCTTGAGGCCAAAGAAAGTAGATCTTACTCCATGGCTCTACATCCAACCTCAGATTGGTTTAAAAGGGAAGATACATATCTTAATTGGGTTCTGTTATGAGTTATTTAACTGACCTGTACAAGTTAGACAACAAGATTCATGCCAAGGAGGATCCATGGTACTCAGAAAACACTTCTCATTTCCCATAGTGCACTGTGCGAACATAGAGATTAGCTGTAATGAATGTTGCTCTTTCGTTTTATGCCATTTCTGAATAGCACTCTCACGATTATTTTCCCTTTAGATTTCAGCAAATCAATCAATTACCCTCATAATGGCTGTTCAGAATGCTCAAGGTAGGACTAGTTTTCTCTGGGTTATTATGAGAATGTGTACCTTTCCTCTTCTGGCCTTTCAAACCTTCTCAAATATGTTTCTTGTTTCTTTCCTCCAAAGAGCAGGATTAAAAAAAAACGGTGTAATCCTACTCTGGGGTACGAATAATAGCTCCTTAATGTCATGTATCGAGAATTCTCGCTAGGTTTGTGCCTTGAAGGTCTCATCAGTGATTGAGGAGTTGTTCTCAGAGGGGCTTATTTATCAGTTTACAGAAGGTCTCATGTGCCCAGAGTGGACCGAGGCCCATATGAGGTAGCGTGAGATGTTTGTTTTGCTCTGGGGATATCTGTGACTTTGAAGGATGATTTTGTAATCTAGTGTGTGGAGCATGCTCTCATCTGCTCATAAGGATGTAGTGCAATAGACATCCTTCATCCCTCTTCTGTTGCAAATGCACAGATTATTTCCCCTAATTTAAGCTCCATTCATTTAGGCTGCATTTACACTGCAGGTCTTGATGCCCAAATCCGATTTTCTGACTATATCCGTTTTTTTTTGACGACCCGCTTACATCATCTTTTAAAAGTGACCGTATCCGATTTTTGCATTTACACTATACACTGCTGAAACTACCAAATGTAGACGTTCTGACCCGGAAAAGGAAGTAAAACAGCACGAAATACAATGGATGCAGATGCGAATAAAATATCCAGTGTTTTGCTTTCGTTTTGGATATTTGTTTTTTAAGCTTTTTATCTTACGGTGGCACTGTAGCCTCAGCGCTTAAAACCGTGCCTCCCCATATCGCGTGAAATGTCTTCAAACACGGATTTTTTTCTGTAGCAACCCAGCATTTTTGCGTGCACTGTCTCTTCGCCCCAAACACTCAAAGACACGAAACCTCCGCATTGCTCCACTGTGTGTGTATCCTTCTCCCTCGCGCCTATAATAAGAATGTGATCGCGCTGTTGGTGGTGTCCACCTGAGTTGACGTCACTTTTTTAATGACGTACGACTCGCATTTACTGGGGAATATCCGATTTGTCTGCTTACATGGCACACGCAAATGCACGTATCCGATTCATATCCGATTTATTACCACATATGAGTGAGGCCTGAATCCGATCTGAGAAAATCTGAATCCATGCGTTTTTTTCCTGCTTACACGTTCATGGGTCATATCCGATCTGTGCCACACGAGAGGAAAAAATCGGATTTGGGTCACTTGAACCATGTAGTGTAAATGGGGCCTTATTCGCTCATTTCATCATCACTCACTCACTCATCACTCACTCACTCACTCACTCACCTCACTCACTCTCACTCACTCACTCACTCACTCACTCACTCACTCACTCACTCACTCACTCACTCACTCACACTCACTCACTCATCACTCACCACTCACCACTCACTCACTCACTCACTCACTCACTCACTCACAATCAACTCGGTGTTTAAGTATTTTCAACTTAAATTACATTAAACTGTCTTAAATAATGAGCTGAATATTGTATAACAAAAAAGTTGAAAATTGCTAAACTTATTTTGATGAGTTAAAGCAATGTAAACACATGTTATAGATTTATAAGAGACAAAACCTAGAAAATTGGAGGATTTTACGCATTTACTTCAGCTTTTAAGATGTTATATCTTAAGTAAGATTTTATTTACTGATCTGTGTATTTTACAATTGTTTGATCAATATTTATATAAAGGTTTTGTTATTTCTAATGTCAAATTATGTTATCTGCATTCAATATATGTGGCTGCATTCATTTTTTTAAAGAAAAATTAAATAATGAAAAAAATAATGAATTCAGTTTTCAATAAAACGACTTGTGAACATTTGTATGTCTCCAGAGTTCTTGATGCCTGTACGTAAGGATTTACGCTTTAGATGCTGTCAATACATTGATATTGTATGTTATTGATATCGTCTATGCAAAGTATGAAAATGCTAGAACCACACTTTGCATCTGAATACTAATGAGATCACGTCAGACATATGCATTCTCAGGCAGGTCATCGGGAGGACAGCGTATGTAAATGAGATGGAAATACTGAATTGTGGCTTCCTACCTGGTGTAAGCATATTGGCTTTGTGTCACCTTTTGGTGGCACCCGTGTTGCAGACACATCATTTTGGAGCTCTAAATCCTCGTATTTACTTTGCAGATTTAGGTGAGGTACAATGTCTGTGGCAAAATCCCTGTTTTAATGAAAAAGTTGATAGCTTAAACCCCATACTTTGATCTTTCAGATATTGACTTTCTAGTGTAGACATGTGTAAGTAAACACAACATGCATGAATTAAGACGATTTTACCAGTTTTCAATGTCTTTTCAAGGGTTGAACTCACTTCATAAGACCCTAGAATAAAGCCCCAGCAGATGAATGGCTTAGTTAGTAAAAATGTACCCAATTACCCTTCAAGCTTTGAAGAACGTTAAATTAAATGATGAAGTCTCCTCTGCATGGTTTCACAGTATTTTCCTCAGTACCTCTGTTGTGTGTTTTTACCCACCAGGAATAAAAAAGACAAGCTAATAAACCATGTACACTGTCAGCAAGCAAGGGAATGGATGCTTATCGAGCGTTCCAGGTACATACTCAAGTACACAGCTCACATAACAGTGCTTTATACCTTTAGTGGATCACAATATTTTCCTCCTCACCAGCTCTCTTCAGGTTGCACTTTAGGTCAACACTTCAGTTTTTTTTTTTTTTTAAGGTTGCCTTTTGCATTTTCCTTTCAAAACAAAAACAAAATACTCAATGGAGGCGTGGCTGCCATCACTGATTAATTAATCTGCTAAAACAAATTTTTACAACCTTTCTGTCCTGCGAAAGGGTGTTCTTTGGCATTACCGATGCATAAATCAGGCAATTTGATGATTGCCGGCACCCCGGCTAATGTTATTTCCCTGAAACAGATAACAACAATAATAATATGCACCTCATCTAGAGCTCATAAATATTGTGGTCAATCTCAGCAGAGAGGCTTCATATGCATAAAAGAGCACTTAAAAGATGTGTGTGGATGGGGCTGTTGAGCAGAAAGCCTTTTGTTGAGAGATGAGAGTTCAACATGTTGACCTAGCCGCTGCCTAGCTATGCATATAAAAACAGGAGACGGCATTAATATCTTCCCTAATGACCTTGCAAAATGAAAGGCCATTACCGTGATGATACCACCACGGAAGGCCTTGATGTGTTCGTACACTCTAAACGAGCACGGAACGGAAAACGTAATGAGAACACTTGTATCGAAATTAAGGTGAAATTATTGCTATTCTTGTTTTTAAACGAGCACCACGCTGGAGTAACTTCTCTTGGTACTTTCTAGATCAGCATGACAAATGGAGCCATTGACCAAGTCTATTCTCTGTAGGGGAACCAGGGGACGCAGCTCAATCACCTGCACGTTTTCGTATATGAGTAAGGAACGTAGGGTGAAGTTATTTGTCTAATTCAAGGACATGATGCCGCCACACTAGTTGAATGAGAAGTCAGACGGCTGCGGTCGCATATGCATTAGCCAGAATTCCCCTCGCTGGTCTCCTGCGTGAGTGACATTGAACTGGGACACACACACACGACATATATATAAATTGGCTACATGCACTGAATGAGGACATCAGCTGCTGCTGAAGCGGTTGTAAGCAACATTTGCATGTTACGTGATGTTTTTATATTACAATAGCCCTGACTTCTACATCTGACTGCTCTCTCATTATCGGTACTTATTATAATGACCCCTCATTCTGCTCGTTTTTCTCCGCCACCATAAATAAGCAATTTATGTTCACATGGCAACCGTTTATCTCTATGAGCACAACCGTATGGGATACAAAATAATCACACAGATTCTTAATAGTGGAATAAAAAGCATTTATTACATTTTTGGCCAGTAGTACACTTTCCATAATAGCAAAAAAAAAAAAAATGAAAGTGCAGTCACCATGCAGAATTTAAATCACAAGTGTTTGTTCCCATTAAACCTACCTTTTTTTTTTAGCAGAAGAATTCTCATCATCTGTATTTTTAAAAACCCCCAAAGTAAAGCAGCTTTCCTTCACCTGATTACAGTTTTTAATGTCCAGGTTGCGTTGAGGAAGATAAATTGCCGTCCCAGCACAATCTGACTGCTAACACAGAGACGATCTATTACAATATCAGCTTTTGTCCATGTCTCGTCTAATTAGATTCTCAAACGGATGCCGGATCAATCAATAATTTTAATTTCACCTACCCCCTTTTCACCGCATATTCGATGTTTGTAGCTTAACGGAAAACAAAATGAGAGAACAAAAGGCAGTAATTTATTCGGAACGAGCGCCGGTTCCCGCAGACGAGCTCGGTAACAGACTGCGGGCTGCAGACTCGCACCCTTCTAATTAACATGCAGATATGCATCACCTCATTGGCAATTCAAATTGCACTTCCCTGTAATGTACCTCAAAATTGTTCTATTTCAAACATTGCGTTTGATTTGCAAAGCCCCCTGGGCATCCAATAATGTCTCCCTTTATCCAGACCATCAGACCAATCTGCTCTGACTCAACTCCTCCAACAGCTCGCTTCCTCCAAAACCAGCTTGGTTTACTCTGGGATGGGCTTTGTACTCCTTGGTGGGTTTCTTGCATCGTTTTTCTCGTGGCATCCCATGCTGTTAATATGGTGGCTTTCCGGAAGACTTCATTTCCATGGCACGCGGGCAGGCGGGTGGACGCGTGTCTGTCTACTCAGCACATTATTAGCATGCAGTGCATATCCACAGTCATGAATGCCAGCCTCCCATTAGGCTCAGTTTTGGTCCCTCCCCGCACACACGCGCTCCCGTTTGCGGAAGTTCTGTTTGTTGCGTATGGAGCACACGTGAGCGATCCGCTCGTCGGGGATGGCAGGGGGCCCGGCGGAGCAACAAGTGGCAGAATCTGCGGTGTGCAGTTATTCAGCGTGTTCGCAGCAGCAGGGCTGGCACGGCGCCAAATCTGCCATCTGCCTCCTTCACATGCGCTTTCCCATCCTGCCAATTTGCTCATAATGTTATGTGCCTCCCATCCTCATTTGCTTGTCAGAGGCGGGTGGCACGTGTTCCTGCCCCCACCACGATAAGGGCTCTCCGAGGGCCAGGTGGCAGGTTGCCCGGTCCACGCTGGTGCCACACGCATAAAGACCATGAAATCAGGCAGGAAAAATTTAGCATCTAAAAAACAGCATGTCTGAAAAAAGTCCTTTTATTAATACCTCTTATTTTTTTTCGTGGTCATGTCCTCTAGTCCTCCTCCATTGATGAGTTCAGTGTGAGCGGTGGATCCCTGCACACATGGGAACTTTTTCCTGTCCGTGAAGACCAGTGTTGTTTTCCCGTCGGGACACTGCCAGTGTACACACTCGGCCACTAAGCTCGTCACATGGTTTCTCGCTACAGCCGTCTGCTCTTACCTCCAGGAGCTCTGCCACCTAGCCAGCCTTCTCCCTGCTTCCAGCCTGCTGCCTGTCTGCCTTCTGCTTGCCCGGGAGAAGGAGGGAATGCTGTGGGATCTAATGCGCACGAGCCGTTTGAAGCTGCGGAAAAGTGAATAATCAATTAAGTATTGATTTCTTGTAAGATTTTGTAAATTTCAAGGCAAGACAAAGAGGATAGCTTAAGGGAAGAGCAGCAGGGGCTTGGTGTAAATTAGCCAACAAACAGCGCAGCGGAATAAACTAACGGCTCATCAGGATCAGACTCTCTTCACTCCTGTTGGAATTAATGCTAGTTTGCGTGAAGACAATGACGCTTTTTTAAATGAGGAAGGCTGGCGAACGAGACCTTAACCCATCCGCGCAGAGCCGGGCTAATTACACTTCCCTGCACAATGGAGCTCATTTGAATGTGGCTATGCAAATCGCACGCAGCTCATTTTTATGGATCAGAAAGCCAGCCATGTCGGGAAGAATTAAAGGCTATTATGCGTGCAAAGCAGTTTTTTTTTCGTACACGAGGGAAAATACACTTGAAAATGAGAGAAGCTTTGGAGTGTCTTCATAACTCAACACAAAAGATCACACAAGGGATCTTCAAAGGATTCTTCCATGTTTTCCCCTCTCTCTCTCTCTTTTTGGACGTGGGGAAAAACGTGATCAAATATGCGTGTGTCAAGCTCATTACAATGATCCGTGGATACTGATGGCGTCCTTTCTGATTGATAATTATCGTCACTGACACACGGAGCCGCGGCGGAAAAAAAAAAAAACGAGAGGGAAAATGTTAGCCGCTAATGATATTCAGCATGCAGAACATGTCATATGCATGATGACAACTGGCTATTTTAATGAAGCCTTAGTTTTTTTTCTTCCCAGAAAACCGGTGCGGAAAGCGGACGAAATGAGAAAAGTTCTGCTCGTTTTTATTCCGCCACCGATTACTCCTGTGCCACCCAGTTTGAATATGCAATTCTGCATTAAAAAAAAGATAAGAAAAGCACTCTTGAGGCAGCCAAGGACAATTAATTGGCCGGTGCGGATGAATCAATGCTGGATGTTGCCATGTTACTCCTTGTTTCTTCCACAGAAGCGGTTCAGGAACCTCCGTGCAGTCCTCCACCGGCTGTGGTCTGTGTGTTTGTGGATTCTCCAGCCTTTCCAGCCCGGCGCGTGCCTCTGTTTTGCATATATGCATACGCTGTGTGGCGCTGGAATGAAGGGGGCATGCTAAACAAGCAAATTTACATGTCTATGCATAATGGCAGGTGGCGCAGCGAAGGGCGCGTGCTGGCAGGGCTGTGGGAGGAGGGGAGAAGTACAAGAGGATGTGATGTAGGGGAACACCTGCACTGAAAGATCTTGGAGGATCTTGTAGAGGAAGATTATGACAAGCCCCTGACAGCTCCCCCCCCCTGCACCACCTCCTTCTCGTGGGAACATTCCAGGAGGTGTGGCATGCTTACGTCTCCCTGCCTTGCCCACGTGGAGACGCAGCTCGCTGGCACAGATTGGATGGCTCTGCTGAGTGTGGCACTGACAGTCCTGTGGGAAACCCACTGCTTCATTCACCCTTTTTCTCTCACGGGCCTTGGATGGATGGTAACTGTGACTATGTAAATGGACATTTTTGGATACGTTGTGGACATTGTTCTTTCTACTAGAAGTTCAAACAAGCAGGAACTGTCTTTTTATAACAGTGTTTTGATATTTATTTGAATATTGAAGGCTTTTTCTGGTTCTTAACTTGCTGTAGATGCATTGCTAGTATACACTAGACTGAATTTGTTTCTCATGTTCTTAAGAGAAAAACTAAAAGTTGATGCTTGAACTATTGAAATTAAGTTGATAGACAAATATACATTGCACCTACATATTTATTTACATCGAAACACATTTTTTAATTTTTTTTTATGAATAAGTTGGATCAAGCAATGATCTGACCATCATCTGTCCCATGGGAACTTCTTTTATACTGTTGTAAAAGCATCCCAGGATGCACTTCATGAAGTTGATTGAGAGTTGGAATCTGGCTAATTTTAAGAACTTATTAGATGTTTTGGTAACACTTAAAGCCTTTATGTATAATGCACTTAGTAGGTATTGAAAATGTACGTTATAATGCATTATATATTTTCGTAAAAAGTTGTAACCAAAGTTAGAATTCATAATAACATTTGAAGACATTTTCTTCTGAAATTGGTTGCATGTTGTGTTTTAATGCATTATACTTTCTCTAAAGGTGCAACAATTAATAGATAAGTATTATAATGAATCATAATTGTGTTTAAAACTATTCATGAGACCATACAATGCATTATAAGGTAATATACAAGTACTTTTATAGTTCATGTATAGAGGCTTACCAATATTTTTTTTCACATTCTTTCTGGCCACTTCCCATACTACCATTTTTTTCCCCACTGTACTATGAATCTCATTTTCCTAATTAGTAAAACTAAATTAAACTACAACATTACAAATATTTAGTAGTTAAACCAGTGACCACAACATAGTTTATTTAATAATAATAATACCTATTATTTAAATAGGCACTAAGTCTACTAATTAATTTTTTTACACTGTATTATATAAACCATAAAATGTGTATGTGTGTCCAAACGTTTGACACAAGCTGTTTGTTTTTAGCCGGACACATTATGCACACTCTCAGTTGTGTAACTGAAGTAAAATGTGTAAAATTCCCATTTGTCCACATTATTTTACTATACATGCTCTTTTGGTGCACAGAAATGTGTGCTACAGTTTACTATTTACATTTATTCATTTAGCAGACCCTTTTATCCAAAGTGCCTCATAATATGTTCTTTGCAAATCAAACCTTTGACCTTGGCGTTGTTAGCGCCATGCTGTAGCAGTTGAGCAAAGTGTATATTATGAAGTGTAAAATGGATTCTCAGAGGTTTCCATAAAGCATATATCGTTTTATAATTCACATGAGTTTCCTAGTTCTAATGTAAGTGAATATGAAGCAATACAATGTCTTTGTTTTATTGTGGTTTGAGGCCTATGTATCAACTGGCACAGTGTTTGTTTTTTAATACCAGTGGATGGTTGATCACAATTATCTGAAAACGGATCATATATGCGGCTAATGAAATGCAGTCTTCAGTCTCTGGCTCTTGAGATCACCTTTGTGATTCAATCAGTCTTATGTGCAAATGAAAGTAATTTAAAGGATAAAACAAAGCATTAATGATGAGGTCATTTACAGCAGACTCATTAAAACACTATTATATGCAATTTCCTGTAACAAATTTCATTCCGAAGAAACATTGCATTGGAAATAATAAACTAGCTTACTGCCATTTAATACAATTAGTGTAACATAATGCCATTATGAGCCTAAAATAGATGCTGTCGCACTGAAGCAGCAGCGCTAACCTCTGTCTAAATGAAAGAATATTAAAGTCAGTGGCGGTATGACGTCTCTTTGTAATAGCCATGTCTAGGGTGCAATATGACAGCAAAAATATAATGTTTCATAACTGACAGTCTCTGGGTTTGTGTTGCCTGAGGTCGCATGGGGCGAACAATAAAGAGTAATTTGATTGATGGAAAATTGGAGTGGCCCATCTAACATGTTTCACCCGAGGCCTTGCAATAGCATGTACACTGGCTGATGATGTTTCACGTTTTCAGAAACTCCATTTGTTTTGTTTGGATCTGTTGCTGTATCTGGCGTTGGGGTTCATCTTTGATATGAGACTTTAATTGTGCGGCACGGACGCATATTAGAGGTGTAATTGAATAGAATGAAAGAAACAAAAAAGGAGAAAGCCGAAGATGGATTGAGTAAGGGCTTTTTCTTTTATCAAGAAGCCCAGGGATCTTTTTACACACTCCCACTCTCTCTCTTGCTTGCTTTCTCTCTCTCTTTCTCAGGCTGCGGCGTCTGGACACTCTTCCTCTGAGTCAGCCATGATGTCAGCAACAGTAAAAAACAGTTGTTTTAAAGTGATAAAGAGATGTAAATTATCAGGATTCACATCTCTGCTATCCATCATGAGTCTATAAGAGAACAGCATGTTTGCATGAGAAAGCTGCTCTGCCCAAACAAAAGCATTTAATGGCACCTTTTTTTTATTCTAAGAGGAACATTTCTTTCAGTGATTAGAAAACAAATGTTTAACTTGATCACATGTACATTTGTAGCACCGAAAAGTTGACAAGGTGCTGGTTGCAACAGTTAATTACATTGTGGTATTTTTTTTGTCTTTTACCACTAATGTTATATTTGTAGGCTTCTAAGATGCATTAGGGGCTGTTCTGTGTTTTTTGTTGTTGTTTATGTAAACATACTTTTAACTTTTCTTTTAGCTTTTTTTGCTTGCAACATAGTGTCAAGTTAAAACGCTTTTTAAACACAAGAATGTGTCTTAGTCATCTAATGGCGCTTTTCCACTGCATGGTACGCTCGGTTCGGTTCGGTACGGTTCGATTCGGCGCGGAACGGTTCGCTAGCTCGGTTGCTTTTCCACTGCAGTTAGTACCCATTCAAAGTGGGTGGGACTGATCGTTACACTGTTTGTAGGTCCGGTGATAGCCGTGTGCGGCTAGCTGAGCTAGCTGCTACTTCTTGGAACACTTTTTCATTCTGTTTTGCCCCATCCAGCTCTCGCTGGACCCGCTCCTAGGCAACCAACGAGAGGAACGTCTGCACCTCGACCACGATTCAGCCATTTCCTTTTTAAAGTGTTGATCTCTTCTTTTTTTTTCAAGTAAGTAAAACACAGGTGCTACCGTGTTGGCTGTTGTCTACTGGTTATATGACTTTGTATAGCGGGTTTAGTGTCTCGTGTCGCAAATCCAATGACGCTGGTAGTGACGATTCTGTCTGTCTGACCAATCAGTGATCTGCAGTGTTTCACGTCACATTTTAGTACCGGTACGGTACGCTTGGAACCTCAACAGATCAGGTACCATTAAAGCGCGCCGAAGCGCACCGTACCGTACCGTACTATGCAGTGGAAAAGCACCACAAGTGAGCCGTACCGAACCGAACCGTACCGTACCATGCAGTGGAAAAGCGCCATAAGATTTTTTGTAACTTATATGCAGGTTGCTGATTCACAGTAAATCTGTAATCCGTCATTTAAAGGGACAGTTCACTCAAAACCGAACGAAATTTACTCATCATCACCTCATGTCATTCAAAACCCCATGGCAATGAATAGGGATTTTAGTAGCTTTCAAGCTTTACAAATTATGCAAAGGCTCTTTGAAAGTTTCATAAGAATGGTCCATATCACTTATATTCCAAGTCTTCTGAAGACATTTGATTGCTTTAGTCAAGAAAGTTGAACTGTTTTTTGATGGTGAACTATTCCTTTAAGTCATGATTGAACACATGCACATGCATTTACTGGATTTACTGCAGTGACTTTTTCTCACTTTGTTCTGATTCCATGCTGGAAAGAAGTTTATAAGATTAAAAATCCCTTGCTTGGGCATAGAAAAAAAAAGAAATGTGTGAAAATACATCAGACTGTATCACAGCAACTACTATACAACACTTGTTCTGTTCTCTTATTACAAAATGGCTTTTGGAGGGCAGTAGGAATGTAGTTATATGATTTTAAACCAGCAGCATGCAGTATTTATGATGAGGGCTCTCAACTATGTCAGACAAGTAATGGGATTCTAGTCATTTTACTGTAGGATTAAAACGGGGAGCGGATTTTAACAGGGAAAAATGAATTGAGTATAGCAAGAATACATTTGAAAAAAGTGAGGAAGAAGGACTCCCTGTTTTTGATTTGTGCAGGCTCGACTGTTTATAGTGTAAGTGAAACCGCTCACATGTGTCCCGCTGCTGTCATACGCCGAAAGCTTAGTTGAGTTCGGAAACGCATGCCGTGTCCCGTAACGAGTTACTGACGTGCTCCTCTGTGAGGTCTGAGGTGACGGCAGATTTTCACTTTGAAATCATTTGCCACATTATAAATCAGGACTGGTTTAACTGAAACTGGGCAGTTGTTGTAAATGTTGTGTAGTGATTTAAAACTGTAGATCTTTTTAGAGGTGTAGAAATTAGAAAAACCGGCAGTTGTTCAACTCTTGATTGTATTTTCCGCATTGTCATTTTTATTTTATTTTACTTACTTCCATTAAATGAATCCCCTCCGTCACTGCTCATTCATTAAGTCTCTCAAAAAGAAGTCCTAGGACACGTTTGACGTCATTGATGTCACATACCACTGTAATTAAATTACATTGCTTAAACTTCACTGTTCCTCAGATAAAAGTATGCCTTCAAAGACTTGCAATATAGTGCATGAATCAAATGGCACACATTTATGGTGCTTTATTTGATTTTTATTTAATTAAATTATTGTGACTTCATTTATGTGTGATTTGTTTTTTAAAATCTATTTTTGTGCACTGGTCAGGGGCTGAAAAATATAATATAATTGTTCGTATTTTTTCTAATTCAAGCACCTGATTGCAGAATCTTTGACAGGCTTCACATAATCCTCTGAACTGAATTTTTATGGTGATGAAGGAAAAAAGCTGTTTGACTGATTTTGTTTTTTGGTAAATCATTTTTATAAGAATTTGAAATTAAATTTAATGTAAGGTCTCTATGCTCAGGTTCAAACTTTTTTTTATTAGAATTAGTTAAAAACACACACAAAAAAATTCTTATAATTTACAATGTTGCAGCACATTGTTTTGACCCTCTGTCTGAACAATCTGATTTATTTTCGGCTTCTTTAAAACTCGCCTTCAGAAAACAACAGTATGCTCTGATTGGTCAGCCGGCCCCAGTCTATTGTGATTGGTCTACTGCTTAGAGCATGTTGGAAATGTGATGCCCCATACCATAACGGCACGTTTCAGCTCCCAGTGCTGTTAACCGGCACTGTAAACTATTGTAACTGTGTAGTCAGTTTAAGCCCGAGTTTAATAATGACAGTCAAGAAGAACATGCTGATCGACACAAACCAACTTCGCATGCGTGGCTTAAGCAGGATGTTGCACAGTGGTCATTTTTTTCAATTTTGCACCATCTTATGTTTCAGATGGGATGTTAGAACTGTCATTTCTCCATATCGTGGTTAAAAACTGTATGACAGTTGACACACTGACCTGCATTGAACTGCATGGTTTAGGAATAAGTCAGTGAGAACACAATAAAAGCTTTGTGGTCGTATTGCTGAGGAATACTGTTAAAATATATTTTTAACACTAAATCTTCAGTGTTTTTATTCTTTTTTATGAATAAGTTACCAAAGTAGCCAGCAGGCGTCATTAAGCAAATTCAGTTCTGTTCACAATTATTTGTACACAATACATATAATTTAAAGCAGCTTTTTAGAAAATGCCTGTTCCTATTAAGAGTAATCTATTATCAGAGATGAGTTTGTCCAAGTAATGTCTATACGGCAGAAATGGTCAGTTCTAAGACAGTTAGCTAACGTCCTGTATTCATTTATTCATTTTCAGTGATATTTTATATGGTGATGTAGCTACAGTATAAATTACGGAAATAATGGCAGAACTACAGACGAGGCGTTTAGGGCAGGTGTTTTCTGTTGTAGCGATTAACTTCCTTTGGCATTGACCTTGTGATTTGTTACTTTGCAGATAGTTTAGCTATATTAAAGGTAAAATTAAAAAAGCACCATACCCAAACAATATAACAAACAGCTACTAACAAATTTACAAAAATTTAAGTAATTCCTAGTTGCAGTAATGTACGTTTTTACGTTTAAAAAGCTAGAAAGCTGTTAGGCCCTTATATCCCATCACGTCACATCACCGGGGAGGTGATTGGGACAGCTAAATTTGTCTGCTCTAGGCCTGATTGGTTGGAAAGTGGAGCGGACATGTCGTTCTGTCCTTAACCTGCCTCTGCTCCACTCAACAATCTTTGACTTAGTTCTATCAACATGATCCGTTGTGTGTATTTTAAATATAGCCTCTCAGAATGAAACTGCGGTATCATTGCATTATTCAACAAGGATCTGCGAGGCATGTTAAATGTGGCTCCTTTCAATGCCGGCTCTCATCACTTTACCTGTAGGCATTGACGTTATTCTGTTCACTGAAACATTAAAACATTGAATTTTTGTTTTAATGTTTTAACGTTAACTTTTGGTCGAATTTGATTTTTCGAGTTAGCCATTCCTCCAGGGCCTTTATAAAGTCTCAGCTGCAAATATTTAAATGTGTACTTTTCAAGAAATGTTAAACATCTGCAATAACTTACAGATATAGAGGCTATTTATTATTTAGATGTTTTTTTGTTTATGCACTTTTCTGTATTGTGATATATTACGTGCATCTCCAAAGCCATTTTTTCATTTCAAGACTGTGGCTCGCTTACAGAAATTGAAGTGATGTGTTTATTATGCAGACAATATAATCCACAATTATGCATTGATTATTGTACTTCATAAATTGAACAAAGCAGGGGTAATTAGTCTCTGTCAGCATGAAAAGACAAAAGCAGATTGAAGTCACTTAATTGTAATTCGATAGTTCTTCATCAGAAGAAGAAAAAAGCAATATGTATTCATAATGAAGTAAAGGTTCAATGCATACGCAAAAGCAAGCAGCTAAACTGCTTCATGTACTCTAAAGTTTAAAGCTGATGTATGTAAAATATTTTAGATTTTTTTCTCTTAGTCAGTTTAATATTCAAAGGTTGTCTGTAAGTAATCCATTCGTTGCGTAGTTTCCCAAATTTTAAAAAATAATATTTTAATGTAATTTTATTATGTAATTTCAAATTCTTTTTTTTTTTTGTATTTTGTTTTGACCGACCAATGGAGGACATGGAGAGTGTTCGTGGAAACCTGTTTAAAACAATCATTATTTTTGCAATTCCGTTTGGTGATGCTAGTAGTGCAGATTTGACACCCTTCAGCTTTAAGTTTACTTTCATCTGGATTTCTTTCTGTATTTCTTCATTTTGCATGGCAGAGACTTTAACTCTGTCAGATCAAAGGCAAGGAGAGATCATGTTAAAGGTGTATTTCTAGCCCATGTACATCTCTCTGGCAGCTTCAGCGGTCTCCTCAGTGATGGCTTTGGCACTGGCTTTATTTCGACATTATATACTGAGAATCTACCAAGACCGCTAGTGTTCATATTTCAATTTGATGGGGGGGCAAAAAATACAGGCGTAATCTGCCACACAAAGGCAATGTCATTACAGATGTGGCACATTATTCCAAAGTGGTGAGCCATGCGGCGGGTAGACGCAAGATAAGGTAAAGAGAAAATATCAAAAGTGGTGAGTGAGCACTAGAATTCGTCATGGACAGATAAAATGTTCAGCAGAAAATCTTGAGGTTTGCCAATGTTTCTTTTTTCGTTTGTTCTCTGTCTTCTCCTTTCTGTCTTTTAAGCTTTATCTGAGACACAATGAATGCGGCTATTTTATCTAAATAGACAAAAGTGTGGCAGCATCTAGCTGTTTTCTGAAGGCTGACCTTGACGGTGGTGTTGCAACCCTATCTGTGCCATGCTTCATCAGACCATTGGGTTATTTCTTCTGTTATATCATACTGTGGTGATGTAGATCTGAAGTAAATCTTTCAATATAACATGGAGAAGAGTGCAAATAATCCCATAATTCAAAGTTTACCCCCCACAGCCACACTAGAAGACTGGGCTGTATTTAATGTAATAACAGTTCCGTTTCGTTTAAATGTCACGCTCACACATCTAATCTGCTGGTTTATTAGTTCCCTTTCAAATTGACCTTACTTTGAGGTCACATGAGGCCTGACCCTTGTTTTTACTGGCATTGCCGAACTTACAAAAATAATTCCAGAAAAATGTGTCTGTCATTGGTCAGTCAAACAGATGGCCCCACCCCCAAAATCATGCCATTGGTTGAGCTGTTGCTATGTTGGGCTAGTCAGAAAACAGCAATGTTTGAAGGCCGGGACACACCAAGCCAATGGTTGGCCGTTGGGCCGTTTTTGAGCATCGGTCGGCTTAGTTTTTCGCTGTGTTCCGCATGGACCGCATGGACCGCATTGGACACCGTCGTGTTTTTCTGGGCCAATTCAGCATGTTGAATCGGTGTTGGGCCGTCGGTGAAAGAGAACACTGATTGGCTGTTTAGCTTAGCGAATGAGTCTGTGCACGAGAATAAAAGCAGAAGTGACGAAAGCGAGCAAAGTCAAGACGGTACAGACAGGCTGTTATAATTTTTCAAGTTCTTACCTGAGCATTCGAATGCACTAATGTTTTTATAATAACCTGAGTCGACTGGAATGAAGAAATTGATCAGCGTGATTGATATTCAAAATATTAAGCAAGCGCTGCTTTGTTTACAGCCTGTATATCTGTACGCACATGCTAGTTGACAGTCACCTTTAGTCCTTTTGGTGTGCTCAAGCAAAGCTTTTTGGCCGAGACGCAGTCGACACAGTCAGCTTTAGTCGACGCTAGTTCTTTGATGCCGGCTTGGTGTGTTCAAGGCTTAAAAGTGCCACAGTGTTTACAATTTTCAAGTGAGTCAACCTACAAATGGCTTAATTATAGTTTTCTTCATATATTATGCTACAATACAATAACATATTTTAACCAAAAAATGGCACAATTCAGTTTTAAAGTTAATCAAATCAAAGAAAAGTTTAAATTAACCACTCTGTGTACTAAAATCGGTTTTGAGACACTCCGGGTGGCTATTGTCCTATTAAGTGTTTTTTTTTTTTTATGATTTGTTTTCTTAATCCTATCTCCCATGATTCCCCAGGTGGCACATTGGTGGTGTAATGGACACAGGAAGTGCAGGCTCAGCATGCTGAAATTCAGATAAGCACTCTATTAAAAAACGGAGTCTTTAATTTATTGATCAACGAGGTGATGAGTTGGATGTGATGAAAGGGGAAGGAGTGTGTGTGTGATATTTTAATCTCTGCCCCTCAGTTATTATTAATCATAATGGAGTTCTGAAGCACATTCTATGAGTTTGACAAGTTAGGTCAAGCCAGAATCATCTCGTTTCTTTCTCTTTCACATAAACAATTTCAGTTTAGGCTTAAAAAAAACAGATTCAGCACTGGTTAATAGGATACAAAATAACTGCTCCCTATTTGCCTTTTCTGAAACTATTTCTCTCTGGTTTGTTTATATATCTCTACCTCAGTCTAATGCAGTAGACAAGCAAATGTAAAACATAGTAATGTGTTTCTTGTGCCATGTTTTTAATAATAACTCAGTCTCTTGATTCATTTTTGCCAGTTCAGCGGTAGTTTAGTATTTGCAGGCAATTCTGACAATTGCATTTAAACTCAGGATTTGGGTCTAAATGATTATTCTCTGTGTAAACACAAAACAGAAGCCATTTCTTAACCTTGTTAATGCTGGCAATGGTTTGGTTTCCCAGCTGAAACTAAAACATGAATGGCAACATTTTAGAGCATTCGTTTGTTGATAGCTACTTTTGATTAATGTCATTTTAGTGACAGGATTTAATTCATACCCCAAGTTTAGTGATATCTGGGCTTAAAATTGACACCTGGTCATGTCATTTTTGAGGTTTCCCATTAATCTCATGCTAAAATCCTTTCTATTTCTGATATTTTAATTTAATTCTTCAGGTTCATTGAAGTCATTGTCCGGGCCTTGGGGTGTTTATACCGGTTTGCATTTTATTAGATGCTTAACTTGAGATGTCATTTCAGGAGCCGAATAAATGCACTTCCAATTGCAGGACCAGGTGTCTCAGACACATGTCCGTCCAGATAACTGACAGGAAGTTTAATGCAGTAACGGAAAAATAAACAAATGAATAAATCGGAGCGGAAAGCATCACAGCATGCCTGGACAAGGCCAGTGGGCTTCGGTCTATCTGAGAAGTGAAACTAACGAGGCCTGGCAAGTGGAGCTTCGTAACAAAGGCACAGATCCACATGCAAAGAGAGAGAGGTCAGGCGAGGCCTCCGCCTTCTGGACTTTGCCTGTCCAGTTGTGACAGTTCATGGAAGCAGCTTTTACATGAAGCAGAGACAGAAGCTACAACCGTTAATGTGTTTTTTTTTTTTCATAAAGGCAGCACATACACCCAAACATCATGTTCATATGTGGATATTTAACATTTGATTATAAAACTATGGACATTAATAGTAATCTGGTTCTGCTCACAGAACTACTCTTCCAGGCTGTTGGAATATGGAGACAGAGATGTTGGCTGATGGGGTCTGGCTTGCAGTTGACGCTCCAGTTAATCTCTAAGGTGTTCTGTGGGATACAGGTCAACAAAAGTAAACCTTTATACTTTACAGTAAGGTTCATTTAAACATTAGTAAATGCTTTAAGTATCATAAGCTAACAATGAACAGTACATTTACATCATTATTGTTGCTAATTTATAAATATTCTACCATTCAAAAGGTTGGGGTTGCTAAGAGGTCTCTGATGCTCACCAAAGCTATATATTTATATATAAAACAGTAAAGTCAGTGTTTTCTATTTAGATATATTTGAAAGTGTAATCTATCAGCAGTCATTACTCCAGTCTTCAGTCTCACAGGATTCTTCAGAAATCATTCTGATATGCTGATTTGCTGCTCGAAAAAAATTTCTTATTACTATCAATGTTGAAATCAGTTGTACTGCTTAATATTTTTGTGGAAACTATTATACGTGTTTTCAGGATTCTTTGAGGAATAGAAAGTCCAAAAGAACTGCATTTATTCGAAATAGAAATCTTTTGTAACAATGTAAAGTCTTTAATGTCACTTTTGATCAGTTCATTGTATCCTGGCTGAACTAGGCTATTGATTTCTTTATTGTTTAAAAAATTTGGGGTCAGTCGTTTTCCCCCCAATGGACGCTAATGCATTTTTAGCATTTCAAGATCTACAAATTGACATGACTTAACCATGAACACTGGTGTACTAATTAATATATATTTTTTAAATGATTATATTTATATTTAATTAACGTTCATAAATACTGAAAAGTAAAATGGATGTTCATTGTTATTTTATGATACTTAGAGGGATAATCCACCCAAAAATGAAAATTCTGTCATTCTTCTGCTGAACACAAAGGAAGATATTTTGAAGGACGATTGGAACTTTGGCACCATTGACTTTCATGGTATTTTTTTTCTACTATGGAAGTCAATGCTGCCAAACAACTGTTTTGGTTCCAATCGTTCTTCAAAATATCTTCCTTTGTGTTCAGCAGAAGAAAGAAACTCATACAGGTTTGCAACAACTTGAGGGTGAGTAAATGATGACAGAATTTTCATTTTTGGGTGGAGTATCCCTTTAATATATTAAATAGTCACTAATTGAACCTTATTGTAAAGTGTTACAAGCATTTATTTGTGCATTCTCTTCCTTAAATAAGAAAAAAGTGCAGCCCATATTGTAATGAAATCTAATTTTTGAAAAAAATTTTTTTGATTTTTTTGTTGTTGATTTTTTTATTATACATGCATAGCTGCATACTTGTATTTATTTGCCTGTTAGTACTAAATGTAGCCGAAATGGCTAAACCTGATCATTATAAGAGGGTGTCCATATATTTTTGGTAATGTAGTTTGCAAAAGTGTTGTGTATTCCTAATAGCTATTGCAGCTCATCAATGATCAGCTTTGCAAGATTAGTCTCAGTTAATTACATAAAGGTAGAGATTTTCATATCATAAATAATGACCAAAATGGACAGCAACATGTGCTTAACAGCTTGATGGTTGTTAACTTCAGTTTTTTGAAGTTTCTGTAACACACAGCTGTGGCTGTTAGAGATATCCTACAGGCGACTGATGGAGTCAGAATTAGATCCTTTAATTTGGTAACGTAGAGTAACCAACATCTGGAAGTTTTATTTCACTGCGATTTCAGACTCGGAGGCCGTGAGAATGGATTTCATTCAGCCGCAAATCGGACAGATGCGATAACATTAGGTTAAACGAAATGTGTGTTAATTTTTGAAGACTTGCTTTTCCAAAGCAATTTAGATTTTCTGTGTTTGTTGATATTCTTTTAAATGTGACAACTCTGACATATGTTTCCACCACAGATGGATGAATGTGTTTTTTTTTCTTGCTCCCCCGAAATGGTTTCATTCAGACAGGTGCTTCCTGTTCTACCCTGACATGAAATTAAACACAAGTCCAGATGGGCTGCCTGTAGACCGTCCATAACCGCCGCACTGGGCATTTAATCAAAGCGCAGAAAAAGAGACGGCAGTAAACCGCTTGCTCATGAAAGAGAAATATGTGTTGGGCTAGTATGGGCCCACGTTTGGAAAGTCAACTTTCTCTGAACCCTACACGCTTTTTGCTTGGGAGTTTGACACCAGACAATAAACAGAACTATCTGTGTGTTTGTCACTAATATGTGAATGTGCGTGCGGTGGTTCTCTGTGTGAATTGTTCTCTTGGGTTGGTCATGGTTTTTTTAAAAGAAGTCTCTTATGCTCATCAAGCCTGCATTTTATTGACAAAAAATACAGAAAAAAAATGTAATATTACTGAAATATTATTATACTTTAAAATAATGGTTTTCTATTTTAATATACTTTAAAATATCATTTATTTCTGTGATGCAAAGCCGAATTTTCAGGACCATTACTCCAGTCTTTAATGTCACATGATCCTTCAGAAATAATCAAATATGCTGATTTGATACTGTTTTTTATACAAAACTATTGTTTTAAATTCTAATAATAGTTCACATATACACAGTATATCTATGTTCGTGCCATGAAAGTTGCTAGATTAATATCAATTGTAGACAATCACTATTATCTGATTATCTAAATTCAGCTAGTTAAATATTCAATATCAGCCAACCAAGATATTGAATGATAACCAATACATTGTGCATCCCTAAATTTCACTTGTGGTCTTATGTTTAGATCCCATATAATACTTGACAAAAATCTCTCTTTGATTAAAGAACATGTATTTTTGTATCTGATGAACCAATCTTTTTCATTTCATGTTGTTTCAGAGTAAATTCAGCCTTTGATGTGACTGTTTTTGTGCTGGCTTTGCGTAACCGAGGCCTTCGGATTTCCTTGAACATCCAGTAGGATAATAAAGCTCCAAAAGGTCAGCCATGATTGATGCTTTGTTTGCCTCTGTCATTTTCGATTACTGGACTCTGATGCTCTCAAATGAAATTGTCATATTCAGTGATATATACAATTTTCTGCTTGAATCACAATTTGCCCTGTTTGTTTTTGAACTGTGCAAAATTTAACCATTAACAGGGCGACCTGTTTCCTACGCTCGTATATTTCTTCCTCCTAGTCATTAGCGATTATTTGTAAGCATTATCAATGCGCTAAAACACCTTGTGATCTAGAATTACTGTCTGCTGACAGCTTGTCATTCAATTTTTAAAAAAAGATGCTTTCCGTGTCACACATGCGAAAGACGAGAAACTTGCTTGTTTGCTTTTGTGCCGATGAATCGGGGTCGGAAATGAGGCATTGGGCCATTTTGAGTTTGTTTTGTGTGTTTAAGCATGTGCGGTATCATTCATTTGAGAGCGAGAGGGAAAAAAAGCCAAGCACGCCGCAAATGCAAAGGTATTAGTCAGTCGGTTGCTTTGCTTTATGAGAGCAACTGAGGGATATATAGCTCAGCATGACTCTATTAAAAAAGAGACCTGTGCCATTTGTGAAAATAGAGGTCATATACGCTAAGGTCGTGTGATACCAGTAAAATCAAACTTTTTTAATAACCAGCTATAGATCATTTCCCCCCCTCTTGTGAATCTTAAACTTTGAGGTCAGTTTAGCAATGCATTTGGAAAACGGCAAAACGGCTTCAATATTTGTTATATCAGATTTGGGTTGCACGTACAGTATTATCTTAGAGATTTCTAATCTGAATGACTGAGTGATCGGGATGAAGCGTTATATATTTCTCAGCAAGTTTCTTGCTAACATATATTCTTTCTTTATGTCGCATATCACCCTCTCTCTCTCTCTTTTAAAGATACGTGCTAGCGGTGGCTCTCCCTCCCGGCGCCTTGAGCTAGTATTTTTAGCCCTCATTTGTTTGAGGGGTTTTTAATCTGAGGACATTGAAAAGTTGTGCCCTCTGTGAAGTCGTCAATCATGCCAGGAAGAGAAGTGTGGGTTTGTGTGATTTGTTATCTGTTATTTCCCTCGCTGTGGAGAGAGTGTGTCTCAGTGCCATGCCTGTCCTTAAGGCCATCACTTACAGAGGACCACTGTCTGTCAAAAAGCACCCGCAACTTTAAGGGCTGCCTTTGTTGGCTCGGACAAATGAGGGTGACCTTTAACAATAAAATAGACACCCACCGAGAGGAATGAAACAGCAGTTTAAATTAAGAGCGCCAAGCGGTCATTTCAAACACTTCCTGTTGAACCGCGCGCGGGGAGAACGGAAAAAGAGTTTGAAGTTTTGAAGTTGAACTTAATTATACAACACAATGTGGCCGGCGGCCGTCAATAATGAAATCTACCTGGTCAGATATATTGACGAATGAGAGGAATAAAACTTAATGTGTCCTGAGGCGCTCCGGAGAGCTATCAATTATGAATGCTATCGACAGGGCACATAGCAAAGAAGAAATGGAATTATTGCACTTAAAGGCCAGGATGAGTCCGTTCTTTTTTTGTCTCTCTACAATGAATTACAAAAGGCTTCAAAAATCATTTATGAATATTCTAGAAGGGCACGCGGATGAGATAAGAAGTGACTAGGAGCTTTGATTCTCGCCTCAGATTAATAGCGACTTCAAAAAGGTTGCAGAGAGTGGCGTGGAGTGATGCTTATCGATTGTGGCCGTGTTGACAATATTTTGGTGCATTTCAAAGGCACAGTCCACTGGACTCGTCGCCAATGCTGTTTGGGTCAAGCCAAGCAGGGCTCACCAGATTTTTTTTTTAACCAACTTTATGGATCGATATAAATTAGTATGCACACTGCAAGCATAATTTCTGACTCTCTTATGCATTTTTCTAGCAGAGGTATAAATGTGTTTTCTCTAGCAGTGGCTTGAGACAACTAGTTAAATATCATCTTAAATTAGTATAATTTTTGTGAATTTTGTATTATACATTTTGTGTCCTCCAAACTAATATTAGAAAACCATTATATGTTTTTAGCCTCTCGGTAACTAAATAAACATGCATTGTCAAATATTTCAACCAATAAATACTGTAAATAAGTAATTGCTTTTGTTTTAAATAATAAATTCATACATATTTAGGTTAAAGTTCAGTGGCATCCTGCAGTAATGAGTTAATTTGCACTTTTTATTTTTCACAGAAATGAATAATTGATGCAGAATGAATTAGGATTTAAATCAGTATAAATGACTACAATAAATGAAATTGTTACACTAAATCAAGTTAATAGACGCAAAGATATTGTTATAATAATGAACACGTTTTACAGTGCAATAAAACCACATGGACATATTCAGGCAAGTGTTAACTCTGTTATGATGATGAATTTTAACTGAAAGGTTAAACTGGGTTCTCAGGACAAGATTATTTTTCCATAACTAGGTTGGGGCAAGCTTTTAAATGTTATAAATGTATTATTTACAATATTTGTTTCTTGATATTTTTTTGGTTTTGTATGATAGGTTGTTTAATTGCAGGTTCTATTGTGATAAATTACTTTTTTTTGTAGATAAGACTTCAAGGTATGTGCCTATGCAGAAATGAACCTAGAATGAGAAATATTCACTGAAGTATGAAAAATTGTGGCAACTAGCCCTAGTTTCCCCTGATCAAATAATCATTTAAAAACGTATAGTCGTACTGCTTCAAGTCAGTTTAAACAATGTGAACTGTTTTCCATTTAAAGATTATATTTCCATGTGTGGTGTAATCCATTTATTATTTCTTTTGTGTGAGTACACCTCTGTAATTAAAGCCTCAGAGTTGTTTACTGGTTGGCCAGCGATTAAGTTGAGCTTGAATGCTAGAACAATCTAGTGGAACAAATAAAGGGCTATTTATTGCCGTCTCTGTTTCTGCTTAACGGAGTGGAGGTAACAGCCTCACAGGTCTCGGGTATGGACCCCGGACCGCTTCTACCCGTCTACCTCTACTTCTCCTCACTTTCTCCCTTTCCTTTTTACAGATACAAGATGAATTATTGAAAGCTTTAAGGTTTCGGAAATCCTCTGAATTTCAAGCACCTTTTCCATCTTTGTCAACTTCAGAGGCCCTTACTGGAGCAAGCTTGAATCTTTGTGTAACCTAACACTTTATTCTACTGATGTATGTGTGTGGATGTGTTAGTCAATCAGTTTGCTCCAAAGTTTGAAACCTCTAGCTTTTATTTTAATCTGTTTTTTTTTCATGACAAATTATATTATCAGTATAACTTCAATTGAAAAATTAACATCTTTTGCACGGCTGCACAAGTTTGTGTAGAACCTGATGATATTGTTTTCCGGCGTTATTCTAAGGATGAACGCATCTTGTGCATCATTGGAAGCAAAAATATCTGACCTTTAGTGACTTCATGGACAATGTCACAATTTGCTTACATGATTAGTGATCTGGAAATAGTGCAGACTCTAATGTAGTCCTTATTCGCCCGTTTTAAGCTTTCTGCTTCCAGGTTTAAATTAGATCTCGAATCCCAGATTTCCAATGCGGTCTCAAATTTTTGGACCCCGCTGTACGTGCAGCTGTGGCGCTGAGGTCTGAGAGAAATATAGTTTTAGATGTGATGTGAAATGACGAATGTTCTGTTGGGATTCGGCACATTGCGCCCCAGCCAGTGAGGGAAGGTTTTAGAGGTGTGCTATGACGGCAGATTGGATGATACTACTTGGCACTGTAGAATATTTAAAGCAGAGAGCCTCAGCATGTGTGATAATGCTTTGCTCATCTGTAAGGCTCCATGCTCCCTGACTCTGCTCAGCACGTCTGCACGTGCTCAAATAATTGAAAAATCATGTATGGGGCGAGAGATATGTGCAGCACAGAGCTGAAGAAATATCATCAGTCTCTCAATCTTTTTTTTTTTTTCTATCGCTTTTACCCCCCCCTCCCATCCCCCACCTTGCTGCAAAGTCCTTTGTCTGCTCCGGCCTCAAGTGCACGAGTCTGGACGGATGGTAATCAGAGACGGAGTGGGTTAAAGGTTGAGTTTAATATAGCAAAATTAATTTACTTGATTCCTGGAGTCAGATTATAAATCTTACTTATGGTGAACTCCGCCCTTCTTTATCAGAGCCCGAGCTCATTTATCTATCCAATAAAACTGGCCTCATGTGTAATAGTTCCCCTCCGAATTTAATTTTCCCTGCGTGTTAATTGCGAAGAATGGTCCGAGCTGGGTCACTCAAAAAACAAATCAATAGCTCCAAAAGATATATTCAAATGTGACCCAGAAAAGCATTTTCCCATTTTGCCTATTGATTTTGTATGTTGCTTTTTCTCGTGTGAGATTATTTTGTGTAAAAAGGGTAGAGTCACGGAACGCTATATAAGGATTAATGTGGAATAGTCTTTAGAACGCATTTGTGTGATTTCATTTTCTTTTCTGCAGTTCAGAGAGGGGTCACTGTTTGTCTTAATCTTCAGCTAAATTTGTTTTAATGCATTCTTATTGTGTGCATGATCATGGGCGCTTGCCAGATAATCTCTTTTAGTGTCATGTGCAAATATCACCAGTAAAAATGTCATTCTCTGACTAGGAGAAAAACTCAGGGGGATATTCACAAAGAATGAATCGCGCCCGCTTATTGTGATGTTTATTTGCACATGCTATGTTGTTTTAGTAGAAGATTCGCTGAAGGAAAAGAGTGGTGCATCTGGATTTGTGCTTTTAAGTCCCTTCTGGGAGTTTGTATTTATGAGTTGGGAAGTCATAATTATGACATCAGATGTGTTAAAATCAGTTTGGTGACAGCAAGATGACGACTTACAACAAAATCTCAATGCAATTCATAACTATTTTACTAATTGGTGGCTAATTTGTATGTTTTTGTACGATCTGCTTAACCCCAGTGAAGGGGTATGTTTAGGGGTGGGGTTGGGGGTGGATCGTCATACTTATTTTTTTTCCTAATAATCGTACGTTTGTACAATTTACATCGTACGAAGTCATACAGAATCCACACCTCGTAACACAGTTACGTTTTCCCATGAGATCAAGTTGCGATGTACCTTTTCTACAAAAATACTGCAAAATGTTTTAAATTGTTTACTACTTAACAATGAGAAATGATGGAAGCGTATCAGGTGTGTTTTTGCTTTTATGTTTTTATTCAATATATTAAGGTGGATTGAGGTGAATCAATATACTAACGGAATCTTTATATATTTTAGCGTAAAATATTAATACTACTATATATTTTGTACATACTATTTTTATTGTAAATTTAATTATTTCATTTATTTCAACAAATGTACCATTCCAACTCAGAAACTCTGGGTTCAAATTCATAATTACAACTTTGTGGTGCTGTTTGTGTGTGTTCAACTTAAAAACAATCTTTTTGACATGACTTGAACACATCATATGACCGCTCACACCCCTCTCTGGAATACTTGATTCTGATTGGTCAGTCTTGACAATTGGTAGTCTAATATTTCCTAATATTTTTCTAGGGCAGCACTGTATGCCAGACCGCTCATGCGGACACTGGCTTTACTTTCATGTTTCTCTCACCATACTGCAGACTCGCTCTCTCTTGTTTCATACGCAACTGCCGTCATCGATTGTTGTGAAATATCATTAGAGGATCTCTGTATTAATAGTACTGTAATATATTTGTCTTTTTTTTGCTAGACCAGTTGTTTTGTATGTGCAGTGGACTGTTATTTCCTTAGTGGAAGCTTTGAGATGATATAATGTACAGGAAAGATTCTAAAATTAATTTAAGCTGAAATCCATATTTCATGTCTCTTTATTTGGTGAGTGGCCATGATCCATGTGTGGGATTATTTACAATCAGCAGGTCGTTATCGCAAAATATTAATATTATAAGTCTTGTTTACTTTACTTGGGCAGATTTAATGACTGGTTACTTAAGATCAGCCAGTTTATCTCTGATTTCAACGATTTCTTGATTAGAATCTCACCTATTAATACATTTGATGGATTAAAGCTACAAGCTACAGTCAGCAGTTGCCTTTTTGCGCATTTTGGTGTTAGTGGTTTTAGCGTAGCTAAAGAGCTGTGTCTAAGCCTGTATTGGTATTAAGGAGCGTGATTATCCATATGGGGAATCCCAGCATGCACTGCAAGGTGACCCACCTGTGTGCACCGGGCTCGACCACCTGGCTAAATTCTGCTGATGCATCCGGCGAGAAAAGCTTGTCTCTCGCAAAGCTCACTTGGCCATAGTGATAAGAGTGAAAGAGTTCAGGATGGAAAGATTCCTTTCAAGATTCAGATTCCTCTGCTTTTGCTTGCGTTGTCATCACTAATGCTTGTCTTGAAGTAATAAAATGTGTGCTTTGTTTGCTAACCTTACAGCTAATGACGTTAACCTCACGCTCACACACATTCGGTCGGCACAGCTCTAACACACAAAAGAGAGAGGAATACTGAGTACCTGAGCTACGGAGAGAATATGACTTCATGTTTCTCATAAAAAGGGAGGAGAAGAATCTTCCAGCCCAAAGCCTCTTGTGTATGTAGGATTACCATGATGGATAAGGTGATTACTGTATGGTTTGCCAGTTTCTTCCAGGCAGAGCCTGTGCGTAGACTGGAATAGGATTTCCTCATTCAAATTGTTGTCAGAAGTTCTCGCCTCTAACCCTGAACTCTGTTGAAGTTTGGAACATCTATCAGATTCACCCTCCAAAATGAGATTTCTACCAACTCGTTAATTTCGCGTGCAAGCGTGGCCTTTCCTTCAGACCTGCGGGCCACTTAGGGAGGGCCCTGTTATTCATTCCTTTTGAGTTAATTCATCTCGCTCTCCCTTTATGTACTTTTGCTATCGATAATTTCCCTGTCTTATTAAAGCTGCAAACAAAGTCAGCCATCCATGTCCATGTTTAGCCTCCCCAGATAAAGGGGAGAGTCCATCTGGATGCTTGTGAATATACATGGACCTCTTCCATCCGGGCAGGCAGAGGATGGCCGTGTATATTTGACTCCTTTCAATTGCAAATTGCGAGTGTATTCCTCTAGTGAGGTGCGTCACCTTGAAGAATGACTCCTGCCCCATTGGGACGGTGCCAAACAAGTCCTTTATTCAGAATGATAATCAGCCGTAGCTCAAGAAATATCTCGCCCCTACCTTTAATGGTCTCCGCTGATTAGGTTTTAAAATGAAGGATCATTTTGTCCATTTATGTGGAGGCAGAATTGGATGCTGTATTCAGTTAGGCAAAAGAGAGGTCAAATAATTGTGCCTTTCTGTTTTTCTCCAGCCAAAAATGACTGTTAGAATTAGAAGATTAACTGTGATGTTGTTTAAAATTACAACAGCATTCTTTTTTCAAGGTTAAATAGGGGAAAGTTAAGAGAACTTATATTGATTTAGATTCATGAAGATATATTGATTTACATTCATTGTAACAGCATTGTTTTTGTGTAAATCTGTATTTTCCATCGGATTGCTTTTGGGTGTGTGTGTGTGTGTGTGTGTTGCAGAGCATTTCTCTGGGTGACAGATTGAAGAAGAGCACTGTGGGTTGAATGATGGGGGGAACATGACGACGGGGAGCGTTTGCTGGATTCTCATTCGCGGACAGGCGCAACTGAGAAAATGAGGGTTGCAGCAGCAGCATTGCAGCAATATGAATGATACATTACATGATTGTCTTGGACTGAACCCCGAGAAGCATGCAGACTGCAGATGCTGACTTCCTCCTGTGGTGTCATTCTCCATTTTCAATCTCTGTGTGCTCTGGCGCTGTTCGAGTAAAATATTATAGAATGGCAGCAAAGAATATTTACTAATTCTCATGCTCTGATGGAGTGGAAGCGGGGTTGAGGTTCATACTGTATCTGTTAGATTGAGAAAAAAATGACTGAAGAAATTAACTTTGTTATTTGTCTTGAACTGGATAAAATATGGAGAAAGGTACCTTCGCAAAGACATTATATATATTATAAACAAGGAAGCACACCAAATCAAAACTGTGTTTTGCATAATTCTTTACAAATAAATATAAATGCATATATTATGAAATTAAACGATACATAAATATGAACAATATTTGCATAATTAGTATTTTTAATTCCATGTTACTCACACATGTACAGTATATGTAATAATTGTGGCTTCATGCAAGTAATAGTTTCCTATGTGTCTCTATATGGACCTCTGTGTTATAGAGAGAGAGAAAAAAACCCTTCCAAGATAAACTGATCAAATGTGAAATCAGATATCTCCATTTCAAATAAATGCTTAATATTTTTGTGAAAACTGTCCATAGGATTCTTTAAAGAATAGAAAGATGAAGCAGCACAACTGCTTTCAACTGTGATTAGTAATAAGAAATGTTTTTTAAGATACCAAATCAGCATTTGAATGATTTCTGAAGGATCATGTGACACTGAAGACTGGAGTAATGAGTGATGAAAATTCAGCTTTGCCATCACAGGAATAAATTTGAAATAAGATAATAGTATTGCTAATAGTGCATTTTTGTCATATAAGAGACTCCTCTTAAAAAAAATTATTTACAAAAAATTGTACTGAGCCCTTGCTTTTGAACGATGGTGTACTGTAAGTGTGATTTGATTCGTTCATGTCTACGTCAGAAAATAATAGTGAGGGTAAGACTATCTTGCAGTTGAAACCTAATAAAGTCACCAATTAGTAACAGTTTTATTTACTTGTCAATTGCAAATATTACTTGCACTTGGTGCTTGCTTAATTTATGTTTCCTCATATTCACTCTTGGCTGAATGAGGTATGAACACATAAGTGCATGAAACTAAAACGATATTGTCAGGAATGGAAGCAGGCCTGTGTTTGATATGCATTTCAAAGGTCTAAAAAGGCCAAAAGTGAAAACCCTTCACCCCCATACCCTTCACCCCCACGGTTAATTATTGAAGAGATGTCGAAAGGATACATGAGTGAGGAGCATTCAAGCTTTCATCACTGTAACCTTTCATTGTCGTCTTCTCCTCTTGCATCGCCTTGTCACCGTGGCTAATAAAAAGCCCGACCAGTTCTCTGAAAGCCAGAGCTGTAATGAATAGGCTTGATTAGAGAGCCTAACCACCCTTAACTTTACATACATTTTCAGACAGTGTCAAACAGTGGTGTTGATTGGAAAAAAATCAGCAAATATTCCTTGCCTTAATTTTTTTTATAGCCGCACCATAAATGTGCAGCTTTTTTCTTGTGGGTGAGTGGAAAACCTTTTATCTCAGACGTCGCCTTTTGATATTTTATCCGAGATTTCTTTTAGGGCGGCAAATACACACAATTAAACTTAATTGTAAAGAACGTGCATTAGCAAAAAATGAACCTGAATGCCCTATTGCTCTTTGAGCGACTATAAGGGGTAATATATGTTTGAAAATGTGAATACCGGTGTTGCTTTAGGTTATTAAGTGATACAGCAACAGCAGTACAGCATGCAGAAGTCAGCCTGGAAGCGGAGGGAAAAAACATTTCCTTTGGGAATTCTTGCTGATATGGAAGTATATTGTATTATTTAGAGGGTCATTTTTTTTTCCTCCTCAAAATTCTGCATGTGCATGCGGTCAGGTTAGGTGTCTAAGAATATTTGGCCCCAAAAACCAGAACTGCAAAATTCGCATGGAATTCTGTGGGGGGAAAAGTTACAAAAATCAGTGAAAAGTCAAAATTGCGAGATGTAAAGTCAGAATTCTCTGGAAAAATTTGAATTACGAGGTGTAAACTCAGAGAAATAAGTTAGAACAAAAAATAAACAATAGAAAACAGAAACATTTTTTCAGCCCCTTCGCAAATATGCTGGTTCACAAGAAGGATTTTGTTGTTGTTGTAACCCGCATCCATCTCTTCCCCCATTTTTTTTGTGTGTGTGATTGAAACCAATCCACCCCCCCCTCTCTTCAGCCCCCAAGCCCACCACATCATGCTAAAAAGAATGACTGCCACAGACTGATGACTTTCAATATGCCTGCGTCTCCCGCACTACTGAGTGGGGGCAGGGAGGGTCAGCGGTAATTCATAACTGCTTTAAAATTGTGTGGAGCACTGGCAGCAGCTGTCAGGGTGGCTGTGCAGAGGGTCTGAGTATGTAAATGTGAAGATAGGGAGTTCTCCTCCACAGGCCTCCTTCATCCCGCATCAATCAGGGCTCCTGAATGCATCAGGGGTATTTTCATTATACCCTGTTATTTACTACATCAGGACAAATTACCCTGGCAGACCGGGCTGCCTTTTTCTGGGCAGCCTGATGCGGCCAACTGGGCCTCGGCGCTGGAATCTTATTGCAAACATTACGGGATAAATCTCGCGATTGAGCACATCAATCTCACTGCGGAGTGGACGGCGGCGGCCAGCATGGCTGAGATTGTTGTCCACGACTTTTCTGCATTTTTTTTTAAATATCGGTGCTTGTTCTCTCTCTTTTGGCCTCTTGTGCATTTCTTCATCTTCCCTTTTTCTTTTCCAGAGGACATTTCCCATCCCAGTATAGCAGACTAATTGGGATAGAAAATAGATCTCATCCCTGGTGTACTGACAAGGGATTTTACATGTGGGGAGTTATGAGACTCAATCCAGACCTCCATCCTGCCTTAACCAGTGCTAGTTTCTATGCTAATGTTCCTTCCATCACGATAGATTAAGCAAACACAAACATGAAATAAGGGCGGCTTTGAAAGTGGATGGCTTTCTCCTTCATTTGTAAGGTGTATATGGTGAGATCAAGTGCACCTGCTCTTTTTTCCAGTAAGGGCTCATTCGTTCATCTTTCTTAAACCCCTTCGCCTTTAATAAGAAGCTCAGTCACTGACCTGTAATACTCTCAAAGACAACTGCCTATCTCCATCTTCATCTGAGTCTAATCCAACCCCCAGTTTGGTGCAGATAATACAATATTTGTAATTAAATGTGACTGCGTCTGCTATCATGTCACTTATTTTTAATGGACAGTTTTCATCGTTAGAGATGCTCAATTTCAGTGGTTGCTTTAGAAGATTAGTTTGTTAGGATGTGTAAATAAGCCCTTTTAGGTCTGAAATCTCAAAAAATCTTATGATTAACTTCATTAAATTTCCTTTGCCTTACTGTTGCTATTTATTTTATGGATTTTTGATTGATTGATTTTTTTTTTTACAATGTGCTTTTGCTGGATAACTACTGTATTGGATCATGTTTCTAAGTCATAAGTCTATAAGTCATGTTTCTGAAAAGTCTGTGCTTGCTTAAAGAAGAAGGTTAAAGCTTCAATAATATGCATTACTGTTCTAAAGTCTAGGGTCAGTAAGATTTAAACATTTTTTTTTTTGGAAAGATGCCTCTTATGCTTACCAAAGCTGCATTTATTTAATCAAAAATACAGTAAAAACTGTAATATTGTAAAATATTGGTATAATTTAACATTTTTTTTTATTTTAATATATTTTAAAATGTAATTTATTCCTGAATTTTCAACATCCATTATGACATTCTTCAGTGTCACATGATCCTTCAGAAATCATAATATGCTGATTTGTTGCTCAAGTAACATTTCTTATTATTATCAGTTTAAACAGTTTTACTGCTTAATATTTTTTTGTGTAAACTGTAATGCTTTTTTCTGGATCCTTTGATGAAAGAATAGAAAGTTCAAAAGAATGGCATATATTTGAAAAAGAGAACTTTTATAAAATTATTAATGTCTTTCACTTTTAATCAATTTAACGTGTCTTTTATACAAAAAATACATTTTTTAAACATTAGGTTGAGGAACATATTAAAGAATTTGGAAAAGGTTATTCATTCTTGTTATTATTACATTTACATTGTGCTATCAAAATAATATGAGTGCTTAACAGATTTGCTGACTACATGTGGTTTTAAATGGTAATTATTTTATTTTTACTCATCTTTAGTGATGCACTAGTGCTGGTTTGTGGTGGACTGGTCTTGGAGGTCATGTTTCCATTCATCACCCATCAACCTATGCTGGTTTCTTCAATAATTCATATGGTGAGTAGAAGCACTGAATAAACATAAGATATAAAGTATATATTGCAGTGGATTTTCTGAGATGAGTCTGATAATGAGACTCTGCACCTCTGGGAACCTTTGGGAATATTAGATGATCAGTCGATCAAATCAATATTCACTAATATTGAATGATTTTTTTAGGTATAAAGATTTATTTGTATTATTTTGATATATTGTATTTTGAATGTAAGTGCATGATGTTTAAAAAATGAAAGTAAAATGGGTCTAAAACAAAGCAACACTGAACCCCATTTACTTCCATTGTATGGACAGAAAACACTGTGACATTTCTCTGAGTAGGCTATCTTCTTTTGTGTTCCACAAGAAGAAAGTCAGTCAGTTTGCAACACCATGTTGGTGAGCAAATGGTGTCAGAATGTTCATTTTCGGATGAACTATCACTTTCAAATGAAAAGTGAAAAATCTTGCCGTGCAGTAAGACAAAATACACTTAATTTAGATCATATATCTCACATCACCTCCCTCATAGCATGCACGAGTTTGTATCATGAGATATATTTTTTTCCTGCTGTGATTAGTGTTCAAACATCTGGCACTAATTGGCACTAAATTATATCCCCTGTATGAAATGAAGGGCAGAGATCACAGAGTCCGCGAGGCAGGTGTCTGAGCGATCAGCAGATATCACCGTCTCCACCAGCCAAGAAAGGAGAGGGGGGAGAACTCACTAAGACCCTCTCGGGGAAGGGGGGGGGGTGTATGTCTAACGTGACATAATGAACACTGAAGATATGAGGAATACAGATGGTTGGAAAAATCAATACCAAATGCATTGGATTTACCACGGCACAGCGCTCTGTCATTAAACGTAAAGATTTGCTTTGCTTTGCTGTATGAACAGTATTATTGTGTCCAGAATATTTCACAACGTCCAAGCCAAGTACGTGTTTTTCTCCAGAATTATAGCTCATAATTACTCTCATTTTAAAGACCCAACCACACCAAGCATGTTAATAACTATATTAGCGTCCACACCAATACATGATAACGGTCTGTTTATTCTAACTGCGTGCTGCAGTTTTGTCATCTCATCTTCTATTTCAAATGCTCAAGCGTTTTAATGTCGGGTGGATTCTGATTGGCTGTTAATGTTTTAATCATTCATCAGCTGGAAATAAATAGTTTTGAAAACGATTCCAATGATATAATTCCTTTGTGCCATTGACGTTGTAGTTGTGGTGTGGCCTTCCCTATTCTCATAGAATTAGAATGATTATTAAAACTTTACAGTTATTGTTATTTGTGATGTGGACTTTATCATTATGTTCTTTAAAGCTAGGTTTTTATTTTACGTATTGTCTCCAGTTGTGTTATTGGTTTCCTCTTAGGGCTACCCTAATTCTGACAAACGCAAGCAAAGTGTGTGTGAAATAACGCAAGAGTCTTCATCCCTCATGTCGGTTTGATTAAATCTGCCAGGTTTTGATGAATTGGGCCAAATTCATTAGCGTTGGGTGTGTGCAGCCCTGGGTCAGGGCCAGCTATCGCAACCAAACGGGTGGAAGAGGCTCAGAGAAAGAGTTCAGAGGTCGTCAGGAAAAACTTTGCTACTACTTAACTTAATAAATCCTGACAACCTAATCATGGGCCCGCCTTTGTGGTGTTAGCCTCCACAGATGGTGGAGCCGTTTAAAGAGATCTGGAGGGCCGGAGGATGAGAGGGAAGGTGCGATTGGAGCGTCTGGAGAGATCTCCAGGAAGAGAGAGGCCAGCGGGGAGCGCCTTAACAGGAGGGAGGAAAGGGTGACACGGGCGGTGACCACGGGGGAGTCTAAAGCACTTCCATCTCTTGCCATCTCCTGCAGCTTCTGATGGGAGAATATGATAAGGCCCCCGCCAGGATAATAGGCCCCGGCAAATGTCGGGGCCTGTGAAGAACACGAGGCCGGATCAAGTAGCTGAAGCTAACTTCAGGGAGAGAGCTGAAAGCCGGGAGCCGGGGCTCGCGGCTTGGCCGTGTAGGGGGCTCAGCGAAAGGGCGGGTGTGTGTATGTGACAAAGGCCATGGATGAAGGGGAGAGCCACCTACAAAGCCCAGGCTGTCTGGCAGGATTTGGGTGCCGTGTTGCTGGTAGAGATGATGCTCCCCTCTGATATCCTCAGGGAGATTATAGCAGGAGAGAGAAGATAAAATAAATCTATAAACATGCAACTCCTCTTCTCGGCACCCGCACAAGCTTCTGCCGAGGACGTCTTGGAAGTATCTTCAGTATGACAGCGCGTGTCTCTTTTTCGTTCCACCTTTCCATCTTTCCACAGGCGGATCTTAATAATGGCCGCTCTGTGACACGGGTCCATAGCCTCTTCCGTTAGTGGCTCATTTGTTTCCCTCCTCCTTTGATGGCTCCGTTAAAATATCTTGTGGGAGTCTCGTTCCGTTTATAAGGTCTATTGATTCAACTCTTGCCACGATCTATTATGCTTTTGTCTTGCCTTAAGTGTCTCATCTGTACTATTCATGAACGGTCCACTATATATCAAACCCACGTTTGCTTTAGGACATAATAGATATGCTTCCATGTTTTTATTTATTTTCAATCTGTAATTTATGTTCTCACAAGTCGGATCTGAAGAGATTAGAAAGTGCCGTGGTGTAAAAGACTCCACATAGCAGCTTGTGACCTGACCAGACTATTGAAGTTTCCCAGGGTTTTGACCAAAAGAAAGGATTTATGAGTGGTTTCTAAACACGTCTTGAATGTTACATTTTACTGAAGGCAACACATCACCAAAATATGTGTACACGCCACCTTTAATGATCAGGCCTCTTAATGTATTGAAGGAAAATTCCATGTTTCCCAAAGACTCCTCCAATGCACAGCCATGTATCATTTTAGTGCTATTCTCGAGGTGTCGGTGAAAGGAAGATTTTTGAAAATTATAGTGCCGATTGAGGATTCCTTTATTTAATTTACAGTCCTATGGACCTGTAACTACCACTGTGCTGCAGTTTATTTGGAATGTAAGTTGAGGTCAAGCCAGTGGAAAACAACTTGATGGGTAATTGAGACTATTAATGTCTAAAGCAAATAGCTCTCTTGTACCGTCCCATAATATGCAAACCAAAATGAACCGTCATGCTTTAAGTTAGCTAACAACATCCCTTTCTGTATTTTAATTATTGATAATTAAATGCAAATAAGCTGACATTTTTGTTTGTTATAGTGCATGCTTGATAAGAGACTCCATTATTAGTTGCCTTGGACTTCCATTGGCTCCGGGATGTTGTTGGTTCTGGGACAGGGCTGGGGTATGGATGACCTCGCTCAAAGCGCTTTTGAAGGCAAGGCTGAAGTTTTGAAGGAAAAGCTGAAGTCAGGTATGATCAAGGTATTGATTGCCTTGAAGAATCACCTCAGTCAAAATTATTAATGAACTAGCAACCAAAATCATTAATGAGGACAAAATACTGTGGAATAAACAGCATACTTCTTCCCTCAGGCATTATTAATTGATCCTGGGGTAAAAGCTGAGAGAAAATGAAGTGTTTGCATAGGGAAGAAAAAATGATTGTTTTAAAATGTGTGTGTATATATGCAGTTTGAAATTTTGTGTCAGTACAGTATTGAAGACTGACTGCTGAAAAACTAGCTTTGCCATCACAAGAATACATTCCAAACAAATTGTAATACTATTACACAGTATTACTATTTATATTGTACTGATCAAATGATAAGCATAAGAGACATTAAGAAATCTTAACCACCCACACACTCATTTTTGAACGGTCATTGATCAATAAGTTTCCATTTTCATTGTAAATGTCTGTTACAGTGGGTGTTAAGGGACTCTATATATCTATAGAAATCTTATATATCTGTATAGTGACCCTCTGGTTCTTCAGCGTGAGCTCCATGCTGAGATCACGGCCTTTAAGGTGCCTGTGCACTGTCAATCCAGCCTTCATTAGCCCTCTCTCAGAGCCTTGCCTCCTCTCTCTCTCTCCCTCATCTTTGATCTCTTCATGCTCGCTCACTTCTGCATCTGATGGAAGGAATTAGAGATAGAGAGATTCTGGCCGTTCCGCATGGACCTTGACACGGTAGAGCCAAATGATGAGAGCGAGAAAGATAGAGTAAGAACGAACAAGAGCGAGTGAGATCACGGAGTGTCTTAATCTGACTCTTTCCCTATATGCCGTACTAGCGTTGGCCTTAAGCTCCATGGCACACTGTAGAAATGCTTTAGACTCCCTATAGATGAGGCAAAAGGAGAGCAGGTCTTTAGGTCACAGACTTAAAACAGTGCTGGTCTTCAGACTTATCACCTTCTTCTTAACCCTTTCCATGCCATTGACGAGTTATCTCGTCTTTTATGAGAAAGCGCTTCAGCTTTCTGTGTTTTCACTGTTATAAAGTAGGGGGCGCTGTTATGCATCTTCTGAGAGAGTACAGAATCTCCTGAT